>JAWZYV010005235.1:0-600000 GCA_038373885.1 Cheiracanthium punctorium
TTCTTTCTTTACTACTTCTCAACACATATTTTTAACCGACGAAAAACGGAGGAGGTTCTCAAGTCGACGCGTATATTTTATACAACTAAACTTAGCGTTCATACTTAGTTTTGGTATTCGGTTTGAATAAGGTGTAGTTCAGAGGTTCAGCTTTAATGATTTATAAGCAATATTTGTTTGTCTTCTGCTTGTTCCATTGATATTAGCTTTAGTTTGTGTTCATAATTGGTATTCAGAGTTCAAACCTCAAGTCACTTTAGCTTTGTTGTGATTATCGACGTCTTAGTTCAAAATCTTAAACTGATTGATTATTAATTTAGTTTCTCCTATTTTGCATAGAAAGACGTAGTTTGCCAGATAGTCAAGAAACGATACTTTACTCATATATTCCAAGATATTTATGTGAACTTGGTTTAAGAGCTAAGCTATTGATTTGTGACTATGTAAAGTTCACTTTGTATTGCAATCTCAAACTTCAAGTTACATTGTTTCAGGTCATCATAAACCTAAACTTCTAAGATGAGTTTGTGGTTCGAATTATTCAAAATATATAAAATGAGACCCCAGCTACCAACATGTAAGACTGGAGTTGGCTAGTTTTGATGCAGGACTGGATCGGTGCTTTGGAATATTTAAAACTGAAAATGGATAAGAAGTAAGTTTTTTTTACTATCATGTATCATTTTGTCTGTATATTTAACTGATGTTGTAACTTAAGTTATGAGGACGGTTTTAGAATTTTAATCGAGTTCATTTGAGATGTTTTTATATAACTTTTATTTTAATAGTAGATTTTATTTTGTGCTTGGGATTTTTTTTTCAATAAATTTTGATTGTAGTAATTAATTTAATTTTCGATAATCTTAAGACTATTCAGTATTAAGTTTTAGCATTCAACAAAGCTTCATGTCGTTTAAAATTTAGCCTTTTTTCAGAGCCTTATTCTGATGTTAATATATAGGACACAGATTTAAAGAAGTTTATGATTGGAAATTTTAGTTAGAACATTCTCAATAATATGTACTGTCTTCCAATTGATCTTCAGTTTTTAAGCTCTAGCACATGTGTGAGAGCATTACAATTATAACCACTTGATACATTTTGATTAATTATTTTTATTTCTGAAATAATTTTTGTCATGCCATTTCTTAAAGATAAATATTCTTTCCTGATATTGTAAATTTTTATTGCCTCCCAAGAAAAATTTTAGTGTGAAAAGTTAGGTCATAACACGATTTTTATTTTATTGTTTTGAAAAACCAGATGTCAATGCAGATGAAAATTGGGTTCTTTTTCTGGTCCCTTCACACAATTACAATCGATTCAACGGCCCCTTCACAAAAGTACAATCCATTAAAACACCCCTTCCATGAAAATACAATCGATTAAAACAGCCCTTCATTGGCATTTTCTCTCTATTCTAAAAAAAAGTAAAGGCCACTGGTGCTGTCAAAGCTTGTTGGCCTATCTCCTCCTAAACCGTGGTGATTTAAGTTTTGACTAAGGTGCCCACGGATTCGAAAAAATCCGAGGAACCTGATAAGCTGACTTAAATTTCGAAAATCGAGTTATTTTAAAAGATATTAATAAAAAACTGAAAAAATAAACAGAATGGTTGCCAGATTTGGCATAAAAATCATTCATTCCTTTCCAACAAAGCATTTCCAAGTATGTAGTATCACGTGAAATTGTCAAACATGAAGTAGAAATACACCCATTTTATGCCAAAATAAAAACTATATGAAATAAGTAACTCAAAATGTGTTACACAAAGTTAACATTTTTCAAATTGTAAGTTCGCTTAGACAACAGGAGATTAGAATTAGCGATTATTCGTTTTTCCAAAACAGAATAACTAATATCTTGAAAATGAAATATAAATTAAAATGCAGATTATTTTAAATCCGGTTTGGTCCAGATGGATTATTTACTACCAGTAGAAATATTTGGCGGCGTTAACTATGCCATTATAGCAGTTATAGTACACTTTGGATATTTGCTAGCGCGACGAGATGGTATAATTCATGGTACTAAGGACGCCAATCTGCAAACGGTTATGTAAATGAAAATATGGATAACGGTTTTCCGGTAAACTTAAATGAACAGTAATTATAGGTTGTGAGCATATGTAAATCGCCATGGGAATCGCCAATCTTAAAGGGATGGGGTCCACTCCCTCTTCCAATGAGTCATCCTCTTGTTTGCAGGTGTGAATATCTCTTCCTTGGTCAGATGCTTTGTGAATTGGAATCAGTTTTGCCTTATTTTGGTTAAGTGAAGATGTTCTTTGAGTAATTTGGAATTTTTTTTTATGTTCTCTGGGATTGTTGAAATTATTTTAAAGAGTTAAACCAATAATCTAAAGCTAAATTATTCAGCTTGATATGTGAGCTCATTTTTCTTTATCTAATTGAAATACTAAATTAGAATGTTTTTTTTTTTTGTGCTACTACTGAATATCAGTTACATTTAATATGGCAGCAGAACATTCCCAAACGCGCTGTAGTATTGGCTAAGAAAATGGAACTGAATGCCATAAAAAGACTTAAACTCAAGTAGAAACGGTATCGAGTTCTGCATTATTAAGCCCTTCAGACTTGAACTTTAATAAGTTTGAGAAGTAATGTACAATCGGAGCTTTTACTTAATATTTGTGAACATCACAAATTATTTTATTTGAATAAATTTGAAATACTTAACATCATGTTTTGACCTGTTTAAGTGCCATAAAAGAAAAAGAAAAAAATGTTTGAGAACTGTTAATTTAAATTTATCTGAGGTAATTAACAAATTGCCAAACTGTGAAAAATAGATTCCTGGACCAAAAATATGTAGTTTTTGTAGAAAGAAGATAAACAAACTTATTTTCGAGCATGATGACAAAGTATCAACTGGCAGTGATACCAGTGACAAAGTATCTACTGGCAATGGTGAAACTGTCACAAATTTGAAATTGTCAATTTCAAAAAACAAGAAACTTTAGAAGATGTTAATGTATCATTACAAAACATAGGTGAATCTCCCTTAAAATTGATTGATTGAAGGGAAGGGACTACTTTTTTTTTTCTGGAAAAATACTGAACATAAGTGTCAGTATTAGTCATAATAATTAATATTTTCATTTTACTCTAAAACAAGTTAGTATGTTTCTTATTTAATTTGTGGTCAGTGATTCAAAGAAATGTTCAAAAAATCTTCAGAACACATTTTCTACTTAATGTTCAAATTTTGTCTAAATTTTTTAAATTAAGAAAGTATTAATTAAATAAATTCTTTTTTTACACATTTAATTGCATACAGCTAAATTTTGAAAAGATGAAGAAAAATGTTTTTTTTAACTAAAGTCTTAATTTGTAACTAAAGTCTTAATTTATGACAATAAAAAAATCTAGAAAAATTTTGACGCATATTAACTATATGTATTTCCGATTTTGTTTAAAAAATTTATAATTTTAAAATAATTTAAATTTTAAGTAAAATAACTTGAACTCATTATTAACTTTTAAATAAAATAAGCACTTTTTAAAATTAAATAAATAAAAAATATTTTATAGTAACATTTGCATGCAGCATGACATTTTAAGAAAAATCTTCAAAATATTTGGTTTTTAATTAAATTAACCTATTAGAACTCAAACACCCACTGTTTTTATTTTAAATTATCTTACTTAATGCATTTACATGTAAGTAAAAAATAGTTTGCTTTGTTAAGAGCTACACCATTTTCTGAAACAGCTTTGGCAAAACTATTGTTTTTATGAAATTTTTTTGAAAAAAACAAAGTTTATGAATTTTTGGGGGCGTGCGTTCAGTTAAACCAGGCACGAGATATTTCGTTGAAACAGGCATTTAGTCTCACGTATCAGATAGATAGTTCTTTCAGTTTACTCCCAAAAAAAGCTAAAAGGTGGATGCCTTGCAATGCTAAGATTCTGAATTGAGTGAAACTGTCTGCAACAGCACATGGAATAAAATTTGGTGTTCTTAGAAGAGCTGGAAATATCAAATGAATTACCTTGTACCAAGTTACCAACCCAAGAAGACATACTCGTACTTCTATATTACTATTTTGTACTTAAGAAGAAAAATTTCTGAATAAAGGGCAGGAACCACCAAAAGGAGAAGTAACCTTAGTTGTGGCGATCAAAATACAGGAAATTTGGATCAAGGCCAGTATCGCTACTGTGCCAATCCAAGGAATTCAAGAGATAGTTAGAAAAGGCCCTGAGCAAGTTCAGTAGCTAAATAAATCGTACGTTTTAGATGGACATAAGGAATTGTTTATGAAGAAAGTGGGAAAAACTCTCCCTTACCGAGTTATTGAATATCGCACTTGCAAATGTACTGACTTTTTCCGGAGTAGGTGTGGCTCAGAGCCTCACATACCTCACACAGAACGGGAATCATTAGCAGACCAGAGGCGAGCTATATATGTGACAATCGATGGAATTGTAAAGAATGGAGAACGAGAGAAAAGTTGAAATGTTGGAAAGAGAAATTTCGAGATTGGTGGAGAAAGAGGCGAAAGTTCGAATATCCAGTCTCCAACTTTATTCATTGATTTGGAAAGTGAAAATAACGAAAGAGAAGTATGAAACACTGAAGAAAATGCTGATGCCTATCTACCGCCACTTTGGGAGATGCGTTCACAAATGACCAAGTTAGAATGCAAATCTCAGTGCTTTCACAAGTTTGCGACACAAAGTTATTACGGACTAGGCAGAAGAAACTCTGGTATCAACTTTATTTCACAATCTAGAAAGTGGAAGGAATGCAGATGGAGAGAAACCTTCTCAACTGATTCTCGACCCATATAAAGTTAGAGGAAGGCTAAGATGACTCGCAGTGAAAGAAACGGAAGAAGGATTTAAAAATTTCTTTGGATTGTGTTTTGATAGGAGGAAGTACAAAACCAGATACATAGAAATATTTGTTGATGGCAAATTACACCCAAGTGTTTGTCCAAAAGAATATATCTCTCTGATAATGGAACCCGGTTCAACCTACTTTGGCCATATGTCACGATTTGATTTTAAGAATTTCACTGGAAATTTAAGAAAAAATGACACGAATTCCATTAATCTTGGGACTCTCACAGGCATTGCCAATGGTGGCGAATCATCGAATTCCGGAAAGAACAAAGGCGTCATCCGAAATCTAATACGCAGTTCTCTAATCTAACTAAATCTCTGCAATGTGGTATTTGCCAGCTTCACACCATAGCAAACAGCATTTCCGAAATTTGCTGTCTATCCATCTATCAAATGATGCTTTCTTACGATCTAGATTATTACACTTGACATAAAATGCCACAGTTTGATCTGAAGTCGGGCTTTACATTATTCATTAAAATGCATGCTCCAATAATTGGATGCTTGGGCTGGCACGGGCAGGACTCGGATCGCAGGCAAATCAACGAGGTGGGTCCTGGGTAATGTAGTTACGATTGTGGTTGTACTAGAGAAGAGCTGTGAACGTTATCGACTATTTTTCAACGGGACTGATTCATTAAAAATATAATTTTGGCTTTCTACAAATTTTTGACAAAAACTCATATTTTTCAGATATTTATAGATTTCAAGCTCAATGTCAGGGTGTCTACCGCTCCGGAAAGTCTGGAAAAAGCCGGGAAATTGGAAAATGGGTCCGGAAAGTCTGGAAAAAACCGGGAAATTGGATAATGGGTCCGGAAAATTCACCAAAAGAATAAATTTTTTTTTTTAACCCTTTCTGTCTAATTGTTAGACTCGAAACCGAAAGCAACTGCAACGCATTTTTCGGACCGCGAAAGCATCAAGCAAGTGATGTGTTTGTATAAGGAGGGAAAAACGGGGGCTCATCAATCTTGACGGGAGGGTAAAAGACAAAATAGCTTACTTTTTAACTTATGATTTAGGACCGTATTTCCAAGAACAGTTAGTTAATTCTATCAGAAAATGCGACTACTTCTGTTTCTCCATTGATGAAAGCCTAATCCTGTACACTTCAGTTAAAATTGATTTCAAGAAGTTGTACAAAATATGCAAATATAAAGACAAGGGAGGGGGCATTGTGCAATTTCCCAAAGTAAATTGCAGTGCTCAGGAATTTTTTTCCCGGGACCTCCCAAAAGTCAGGAAAAAGTCCGGAAATTGACTTTCAGAAATTTGGTAGACACACTGAATGTGCAACTCTGAAGGAATTGTCACAGCCCCTTCAGATTTTGCATACGTCTCATTCATAACAATATACAACTTGTAAAACCTCGGGAGCCTAATAATTTGGAAAAGATTTTTTTGGTCGCTTTTTTAAAGAAGTCATATTTTTCAAAAATTTCTAAATTTCAAGCTCGATGCACAACCCCAAGACGTTGTCGTAGAATATTCAAATTTTACACATGTCTTATTTATATCAATTTACAACTTTTAAGACCTCAGGAGATAACGATTTCGAATTTTTTTTTTTTTTTTTGATCCACCCTAATGAGTATGCATAACTCCATGTTAAGATTGTGAGCTTCTATTTGGTTGCACCAAAAAACAACTGCTGTGATTTAGTTAGATGCTTTAATCAAATTCTCGCCAATAATATTGAAAGCATTGGCTGAAAAAAGTGTTCTATTCCCACCTAAGGCATGTGCAACATGTCTACTTGCACACGTATGAATTTGAGAGGGGTGTGGAAATGAGAAAACTATAGAAAAATAATATGGTAAAAACTATTAAAATGTTATTTAATTTTAAAGGCAATTTAGTTCTTCTGAAAGGTCAAATTTAGATATTAAGTCTCACAAATTTTAGTTATAGAGCACCTATCATTTTTTGGAGGGTTTTCTTTACCCATTTTCATTGTAAGGGGTGCTAAAACTCATTCTTGCACACAGAGCATTTTGATCTTAGGCCGCCCTGCCTATTCCATTAATTTTAAGTATCGGAATTAGAAATGAACATATTTTAAAAATTTTGTGCCATTTATTTTACTGCTTTATCAATGCATTAAATAATATTAAACAAGGCCAAAAGAGAAGGCAATTAGGCATACTATGTCTATTACACTTTATCAGAAATCTGCCACTGGTTAATCTTTTAGTTATTAAAGATACCTAGATACATATGTACTGATGTCTCATCAAAATTATACAAAATGGATTGTATATACATACTAGCTACGTGCCGTTATTTGCATGGCAGGAAATGAAAGTTTTCCTTACAAGTGCAATTCGAACTAATTCCAGTGATGGTGAATCTAAAAAAAAGCAAAATTATTTGACTCTTGACTTAAATTTTGCGTCATGAGTACTAACCTGGCATCATTGCAATATAATGACTCAAAAAACTATGTCAGTGGAAAAAACACTCAAAATACTGGTGTTAAACAATAAAGTAAATAAAAAACTTTGTAAAAAACACACATAAGATGTTATAGGTAAGAGGATATGCACGTTTCAGCCAAAAATTGATTTGGCCTTCTTCAGACCAAGCCCTTCGTCGCAAGCAACACAGGGAACTGAAAAGAGAAGAAGGCCAAATCAATTTTTGGCTGAAACGTGCGTATCCTCTTACCTATAACATCTTATGGGTGTTTTATACAAAGTTTTTTATTTACTTTATGTCAGTGTCATTCACGATCAAAAAATCGAAAAACTTAAGGGTTTGCAGAGAACTCCTGACTTTCAAAATGTCTTATTTCTACATCATACTGTTTTATAGGTTCAAGCTGTAGCGTTAAATACCTCAGACACTACATGAAATTTACAATCGGTTTTTCTAAATAGCTGTACACTTCTTCATTCGGGAAGAAGTGAATATTTTACTAAAATCATATCTGCATGTGAAAAAACAGAAGTTCATTTAAAAAAAAGTTCAAGTAATCTCCTCTGTTTAAATAACTGCGGGATATACTAATGCAAATTAGAATTACTTATCGTTTAGTTGGTTATAAGACAACCCTTGGAAAAGGATAAACAGAACACTTTTAATTTCATGAAATATTTATTAACGCAGTATATTGTGATTTATTCATATTATCCTTACAAATTTATTGGGAATAATACCGTAAGCAGGTGACGGTTGAGTTGGCGACTTTTTTTTGTTGCCAACGTTTAACCTTGACGACTTGTTTTTCACGCCAAACAAAACATAAACGTAACTAGACACATACGGGAAAAATATAAACCCAAAACTACAATATACTTATCTAAACACATTAAAACATTAGTAGACATATTTCAAATGCAATTATAAACAAAATGTACATAAACAAAGCACTAGCTCTGGGCACGTTAAAAAATAAACAAACAAAACAAAAAAAACTCTGAAACCTTTTCAGATTTTAAATACGCACCAAAGTGCTATATATTAAAAGTGTATCGTAATTTATGCATCGTCCCTATTTTCTTCCTTATTCCATAAGGTTGGAAAGTGTATCATTGTTCATGAGTGAGCAGTATTTTTCTTCCTTATTTTATAAAAACCATCTTTGGAATCGAAATCTATCTTAAAATCTCCTACTAAAACTATTTTACAATCTTCGCCAAGTATATTACAACTATTCTTCACAGTTTTAAATATTGTTTCGAATGTGCATCATAATCCATGAGTGTGCCGTGTTTGTCTTTCTTGGGTTGATTTCTACTTTAATGCCCCAACTCTCGCCAAGGTGGCGATCATTAAACACATAGAGTAACCATGACGATTTTTTGTATTTATGTGGCAAACGTAATTTAGAGTTAAAATGGCTATTTGGAATAACCTGTAAGTAAAGCATTCCGTTAAATTTTTATTTATTTTGGGTTACCAATTAATGTAGTTTTAATAATTAAGTGTCTTCAAATTCCTTAACTAGTGTGTTTATCACTAATTTGTTCACTTTAGTTTTCAAGTAGTTGTTTAGGGAGCGTTGAAACTAGTGCATAACTCCTAGAGACCCATGACTTCCAAGCTCGCCAAAGGGCGGGGAATTTTTAGGTTGGCAAAAGTAGGGGCGTTAAAATAGGAATCACCTCTTTCTTGAACCATAAAGCACATCTTTGGAATCCAAATCTATCTTAACCTATGCTTATTGATACTATTTTAAAATCTTCACCAGGCATATTGGAACTATAGGCATTTTGCAAATATATCTCGTAGACATTTTAAATACTGTTTGGAATGAGCATCATAATCCATGAGTGTATCATGTTTTCCTTCTTTGTTCCATAAAACACTTCTTCAGAATAGAAATCTATATTAAAATCGCCTACCAAAACTGTTTAACAATTTTCGCCAGGCATAGTCAAACTACACTTCACCTTTATAAATACCATTTGGAAAGTGTATCATAATCTATGATGTATACCGTATTTGTTTTCACTATTCTATAAAACACCTCTTCGGAATTAAAATCTATATTTAAATCGTCTACTAAAACTATTTTACAACTAGCTGCATGCCCATTCTCCACACGGTAGGGAACGAAACTTTTTCTTACATGTATAGTTCGAATTGATTCCAGAGATTTGGAATTTAAAAGTAAGCAAAATGATTTGACTCTTCGCGTAAAGTTACTCATTACTTATTCGTAAAGTTAGTATAAGTACTGACCTGTGACCCTTGTTAATATTATGATGCAAAAACCTATGTCAGTGTCATTCACGATCAGAAAAAAAAGCGTGACGGTTTTCAGTGAAAATTCCTTTTTTCAAAATGTCTCATTTCTGCATCATACTCTTTTTTATATTTAAGTTATGCCATTAATACCTTAGATACTACATGAAGTGGAGAACCGTTTTATTTTATAATTAAATAGTTGTGTACTCGCTCTTTGCAAGGCAAGAGAAGAACATTTTCCTAAAATGTGATCATAACTACTTGCGACAAAACAGAATCGCCAAGAAAAAAGAAAGTTCTGTTACAGTCTTTTCTGTTGAAACTACCGCGTGCGTGATATATTAACACGACGTAGAATTACTTAAAGTTTTGTTAGCTGTGATGTAATATGGCTGTTAGAAAATGAATAGAAGACACAGTTTCACAAAATATTTACTATTAATGCAGTATATTGTGGTTTGATCAATATTGTCTTATCATATCTACTTACTATTAATTATACTATCTTTTACTGATACCAATACAATATACCGTCATTTTGCTGCCGTTAATGCTTAATTTAAAGAAACAGTTTAGATATTTGCCACGAATGTAGGCTTTTACTCTTTGCTGATTCTTTGCAATTTACGCGTTAGCATAAACGATAATCATTTCAGTTTATGGTTGCCACTAAATCAGCTCTCCATAAATTTTTACGCATAGTTCTTGTCAGATTGGTGTATTTAACACCAGGGCCCTATTATCGCATGGGCAAATTAGGACTTTACCCAGAGGCCTCCGGCTCGAAATGGCCCCCAATTTCAAATGTTATTTTTTTACAAAAAAAAAATTATGAAAAATAAAACAAATTTCATACATGGGGGGGGGGGGAAATTCATCAATGCCCGGGGCCTCCTGTTGGTCATATTCAGGCTCTGTTTAATACCGCAATATATTTCCTGCTATTCGAAAACGTGCAAAGTTTAAAATCTCAATCGAAAATAATGCTGGATAATTAATTCACTGGTGAAAAAATAGCATTCAATTATTTATCTGGCAACGTAAAGTAAAATATAAAATTATTTCGTATGTTTTGCTTGTGAGTCCGTTATTCTGATTGAGTTTCGAAAGAGGTTTTACACTTATGACATGAAAATCACGCACTTTTCACATGCAAAAACTCAGTTATTTTAAAGCATTTTTTTTTTTTCAAATGGCACTTTTAATAATTGTTACTGTCTCCAAGACAACCAAAACGCAAGATATCATATCGAAAATTTTAAGCTGCTGCTATTGAAATGAAAATGATTCTTTACTTAAAAATTTGTAAAAAATCTCCTAATTTATATTTTACTCTGGTTTCTCTTTTAAAAGAGGGCGAAATGTATGCTCTGTCATTTGACAAAATATAAAAAAGTTATGACAGAGAGAATTCAAGATGCAGCAATTTAAAAAATATTTTACAAAAGTCAGCGTCAAATTTAATTTTATTTAAAAAATTCCCCAAAATCTGAAAATTATGTTACACAGTCCGAACAAACAATTTTTAAAAGAAAATTTTCTCCTCTATCCGATGATGTAAATTTCGTTTTCTTGCGAGCGGTATTACATATTAAGAGAGAAAAATCACTAAAAATCGGACAAAACATAAAATAAAACATTTTCTAATTCGAATTTCGAAGAAATCGCTCCGAGGCGTGTTAGGATCTGTCCTAGTGAAGCCATATGCAAAATTAGGTAGGTCTGCGACAAACCGTCTCGGCGCAATGCGATCCAGAGACGCGCGCAAAAAGATCGGTGGTCACAAACCTTCCTACCTACTTACATACCTATATACATAGCTACATACAATGTTTACTCTCGGATTTTATTATATAAGAATATTCGCCAGGCGTTTTCTAACTATACTCAAAATATATTTATAATAAATTGTCGCATTTTGGCACCCAGTTTAGCGATCATTTATCAAAAATTGCAAACCTTGTGCGACTTTCAACATTTTATTAACGCCTCCCCCCCCCCTCCTCCACGTTATCTGTCAAACGCATTTCAAAAGTGACTCGATGCGAAAATTGTACCAAAATCATGTCTACACAAAAAGCAAGGTTGAAATTAATAGCACTCTGGTGCTAATAAACCATAACTTTCAAATTATGCAAAATGCTAAAATATATTTCTGTACATAATTATACAGAAAAATTTCCTTAAAATGTTAAAAAAAAGTTTTAAATTAATATGAAAACACTCAAATAAACCGACTACCCCCCCCCCCCACACACACATACAACTCCCCACAAACAACTCAAAAATACTTATATATTGTATCATATTTAACCTGAATAGTGCATGTGATTTCAAGAAAAATATTCTGCAAATATTTTCATAAAATGTTAAAAACACTCTTTATAAATAACAGAAAACCACTATAATAAACCGACTACTTCCTCCCCCACGTAATTTTTGCAATTAATACCTTCAGAACACACAACATTTACATTATTAATCAGAATAGAATCAAATCTGATCACAAATAACTCAAAAATCCTTACATATTTATTCATATTAAACCTAAAATTTGTACGGGAATTCTGTAAATCAGGAGTGAACCCATATAACAAATAAAATTAATCATCCCTCTTAAAACCTTAAAAATTTTTATTTTTTCATCCCAATTCACAAAAAATAACATAACATACTAAAAACCTTACATAATTATAAAAAGATAAGACCATAAATATTCTCAACTATACACCGGTGTACTGTAAAGCAAGGAATAGACATTTAAATAAATAAAAGCACCACATACCTTAAATTTTATTCATGAACAATGTGCATTCATCGCAAAATAATTCCATCAAAAACATTCAAATAAGCATAACAACTGTACCTCAACACACTCTCGATACATATTCTTCACAACTCGCAACAAACATTTTCAAATTTTTGTTGAATTACACTTGATAAAGAGATAAGAAACAACTCAGTGTATAAAGGAACCGATAACATTATAGCTCTACACAAATTATCTACATTTAATATAAAACCAATTAAAAATTCCACTTTTCAAAAATAGCCATTATAAAATACAGAACTTCAGCAAGCGACACAACTTCCGGCGAATTCAAGTTCAGGTATTTTTCCAGTTAAACTCCTTGAAATTCCTTCAACCAATCACATAATTCCTTCAAGCAGTATAGTTTCTCATGACATCATAAAACACAAGTCCGCCGGAAGGGTTGCCGATTAACTAATCTCGATTGGCAATGCTGCCAGGACTGTTTACAACATATAGTAAGCTTTGGCTATGCATCTTCCTTGGTGATGGACACCCGCTTACGGTATTATCCGCAATCTACTAATACTACCTATTACGTATATTAATACTATCTATCTTTGCTTCTCCAAGGTTCGTTTATTTTATGGTGATTTTTTGCAATTTACGCATTAGCATAAACAATTATCATTTCACATAATGGTTGCCATTAAGGAAGCTCTCTATATATATTTAATTTATGCATAGTTTTGTAAGATTTGTGTATTTAGCACCGCAAAACATTTCATCTCAACGTGGTGGAAAATATCCAAGCGGTGCCGTTTTAAATATCAATATATCCAATATAGCGATATCCAGTGGGGGCTTGTGACCCGTTTCAGTGGTGGGGACCAAAAAAAAAAAAAAAAAAAAAAAAATAGTGCCAATTAAAATTGCGAAAATATATGTATATAGAACAACCTATCCCCACGTGCACACAGCGTAAGTATTTAAAATTTCTCAAATGACAAATAATTATCGAATTTACTATACAACTTTTGCTATTTTTTACCTAGTTATGTTAAATTGAAAAGTTTACTTTATTACTAAACAAAAAGCCACATTTAAATATTTAATATTTATGTTCTTTATAGTTGCCTGTTCATAATTTTTTAGATGATTTATTTATTTTAAAATAAATATCAACATATATAAAAAATACATTTATACATCCCTTTTCGTAAATCAAGAAAGCAAAACAGAAAAATATCTGACTGCACTGCAAAAATATGATCACGCAAATAAACTATGATTTCCTCCTAAGCGGAAAATTTCGCCAATAGCTACCGATTGCTGAAATTTTCCCGTACGGTCGTGTAGATCACCGTGCGAGGGCCCGCAGATCTGGGCCCAGAACAGCGCCGAATAAGCCGTTTGGATGCCAAGTTAATTCTGCATTAGTATGGCTTTTATGCTCAATGCCAAATATGTCAACCCAGTGAACAGAGAAGAGACTCCCAATTCAGGGCAAGCCAGCCCTTGGCCCATGCATGGTTTAGATAGGGGGAAAATCGTATAACTATCGCTTTTTTAAGCACGTTTTTTAATGGATAGTATTAAAATAGAGTAAAACGCGTGTATTTTTTTAATGAAGGTAAATTATTGAAAGAATTGTCTTATATGAAGATACTTTGATTTAGACGGTGGTTAGTCGGTGGCGCCAGGCCCCTCTGGCCCTTAATGACGAGCCGCCACTGGCGATATCTTATAAATCCTCCATGGTTCTGTCTCCTGAAAAACATCAAACTGTTTAATCTTGAGGAGCTATTTAGAATCGCTTTACTTGTGACTGAAAGCAGTTGCAGAGTTTGCAAATTTCACGCATTTTTTAATTTGTGACGTCACTGTTTAGCTGCCGTAAAAGATACCCTGGTTGGTTGAGGGAGTTAATTTAGATATTTCACACAGTAGTTTTCAAACGGTATCTTATTAAAACTTACAAAGATGTTGAAAAATTTTTTGCTTTATAAAGGAACCCTATGGAGGAATGCAATCCAACATTAAAATAAAACTATACTCGCAACATGCATATGTTAGGAAACCTATAAGCATCAGATTAAAATACCACTAATAATAATAATAATAATCATGAATTTCTTAGTTTATTTCTATAGAAAGTTTTAATCAAAATATCACTGCCTTCTGTTAAAAAAAGAGCAGCGATAAATGAGTTAAAATTGTGGCGTAATTTTTACGTATCTTAAAGCATTTGACATCATAGACCCTCACTTGTGAATCGGAAATCCGGTACCCATTTAAAACCTCTATCGATAGGGTGAAAAAAACCATTTTTCTAATCCTTTCTGTGGCTATGGAACAAAATTATCTCGTGCCATGATTTATCAATGCAATGGTGTAAGCTATCCACATTGATGCTACTAAATTCTGAACATTAGGTTACATTAAAATTCATAAAAAATCATCTAATTTACATCATTTTTTCATTTTAATTTTAAAAGAGGGAGAAAAGAAAGTTTCACAATTTGTCAAAATATCAAAAAGTTATGACGGATAGAATTCAAGGTGCAACAGTTTTAAAATTATTTTACGAAAAAATCCACCAAAACAGATGCTTAGTATAAAAATTCCTAACAATCGATAAATCATGTTATGTATTCAGAACAAACTATTTTTAAAAGAGAATTTTCTCCTCTGTCCGATGATACAAATGCCGTTTTGCTGTGAGCATAATTTCCACCGTTATTATGAATTAGGTGAGAAAAAATGCCAAAAATCGCATAAAACATGAAATAAAAAAAATTCTAGGTTGAATTTTAAAAAAATTGCTTTGTTGAGCACAACTTCATGTTTAGAACTTCCCGAGTACCAAATCTGGTGTTTCTAGGTGTAGCCGTTTGTCCGTAACGCCGCCAACACACCCACAGACATCTTCTTTTATAATAAGTAGAGATGTATATGTAGAAATATTATGCAGAAACTTGTGAAATGGATTCAAGAATGGTATAAATTGATATTTCCATCAAAATCTGAATACCAAAATTATTTGAGGTAACATTCCTTTATTCTCTACGAGGAAATATAAATCTTAATATTTCATCAGATAGTTGCTAGATGCCAAGGCTCAAAGTAAGTCACAGCAACAACGGCGAATGCTGTGAGGTTAGCTCAAATAGCCGTGAAGATTGATACTTCACTTGGCAGATTTAGCTGTGAGTATTTAAAACTTTATCAGAGTGTCTCAGATGTATTTTAAGGTTATATATATGAAACTTCAGAATACTACTTACAAGAAATTTTTTTTTTTTTTGACTTCTTCAATTGCATTATTAATTCAGTCTTTAAATTCAAGCGAAAAAAAAAAAAAAAAAAAAACCTACAGCTGTAATTGTCTGTTATTAAGATTTTGCTGTAAGCTAAATAATTTTTGCTTATAAGAACTCGCAGCGTTTTTTGCTACAAGCTTCAAAATTTTATTTCGAGTCCTGCTAGATGCATCATTTTAGTAACCTGATATTTCATGTAAATTTTATTAAGGTGATCAGAAAGTAATGTAATTTTTTTGCCCAAAACTCAAACAAATTCTCAACAGGTTTTTAAATTCAAGCAAGCTGAGCCTAAACATAGCAGGTGTAGAAATCAGAATATTTCCTGGGCCCTTACTTCCCTGGGCCATACTTCCTGGGAGCCATACTTCCTGGGCCATACTTCCTGGGGGCCCTGGGAATACTTCCCTGGGCCATAATATTTATCACTGATCCGTATAGTAGATATATCATTTAAAAAAAAAAAAAAAAAAAAAAGAAAAAGAAAAACCACAAAGTAAAAGAAATTACATGAGCAATATGCATTGATTTCTGTGAAGTGCTGAATTCAAAAGTTCGAATTATTTTATAAATATTAAGTAGGTTAAATGATATAACATGTATTGCTAAAATTAGATGACATATATTGTGAAAATAAATGAGGAAAGTTTGCAAGAGAAAAATATAAATAAAACATTACTAGTCCTATGAACCTACAAATTTTGTATGTTACTGGTGCATATTTTTATAGTTTCGGACCAGAAGACAACTGTTATTTTTGAATGCTGCATTAGATTAATATTTTTTACGTATTAAAGCAAGAATTTTATAGACAGTAAATATTTTTTTTCGGTCCTGAAATTAACTTTTAGGTATTTTATGGAAAGAATTTTATGGCCATATCTTTTTTTTTTTTATTTGAGGTCATGTGGGATATGTGAAAAGAACATATTATCTCCCTACCCTCATAGGTTACAATTTTTGGGAAATGTTGTCTAATCTAGCACATTAAAACACTCAAGTATTTGCTGAATTTCATACTTTTAGCTTTAGTAGCTTTGGCTGGGTGAAATATTGACATGTGAGCAAAAGACAGTACTTTTTGGTTGCCCTAATATTTAAATAATAATCTTAGCATAAAAATAAAAAATATCTATTTCCTCTGAAATATATTTCATCACTCCTTCTGCAACCATCATCAGTCGTTTAATATGAACGTCAGAATGTGGAATGTGACTGATGATGGCGATGGAAGGTGAGCCAAAATATATTTGAAAGAAAATAGGCCCTTTTTATTTTTAATACTATAGATATCCTCTGTATTTAATTTTTACGTTTTTTTAAATAATAATCTTTTTTTTTTTGCATTCTTTTTATCCCACTCTCTAAAACTTACCATTCAGTTAATATTCCAAACTTGAGTGTTCCTGCGTACTTGTTTGATTAAGCCAACTTTGCCTGCATAATTTCAAATTTGCCATGTCCATTGTATATTGAGTTCACTTTCTCTTTCAGGAAGCTCTTTTTTGATGGCAGACTTGAACAAGTTCTGGATAAGATATATGAGTTAGATATCGCCCTAGAAGTTAATCACACATCTAAAAGGGACTTGCTGCTCTCTTTCCTGGAAGTTTTTAGAGATTTCTGCAGGCAGAAAAGCCCCATTTTTATGAAGTACTTCAAAGAGTTTTATTTAACTGGAAGTTACTTTGAAGGGTTGAGGGTGAAGGAAGCCACTGAATTTGACATCAATGTAGCATTTGAATTCCCATATACAGAGTTCAGTTATAAGGTCAGTGAGTGTTAGTTATTATTATTTGAGTGGATATATGAAGTTTTTGTACCTTTGTCAAATTCTCTGTTTATATTATGCTACTTTTTATTTCTTATATTTACTTGTGGAATAGCACTGACCATCTAAACTGGTGATGAGCAAACTTTTTTTGGAAGTAGACCAAGATACAAAAAAAAAAAAAAAAACCCCTAAAAATTTGGTTTGCCAAAATAATTTTTCTAAAGCAGTTAAAAAAGCAGTGTAAAAATATTACAGTACACTTAATAACTTGATGAATGGAACTGTAACTGCATTTTTTTCGTAAGTTGCTTATATTTAGGTTTGAATTGTAATGTACTAATTCAAAGAAGCAATGCTAAACAGGGCCTGACTATAACATTTTTTTGCCCTGGGCACTTTTCCACTTTTGTGCCCCTATATATCTCTCTCTAAACTCAATTTTTTGGCCTATTTCTGCATATGTGCCCAAGGTACGATCCCCAAGTGCCCATGCAATAATCAGGGTCTGATGCTAAATGCTCTTCTGCCTGTCTATTTCTAATCTGGTTCTTTAGGGTTGTTTAACACTTTCTTCTAGACTTTCCAGTTATTGTGAAAGAAACTAGAACATTTAGTTATTAACAAATAAGAACAGTTTTTTATCTGCATTCCAGCTGCTCAAAAATTGTTTCAGTTATCACTTATAATTAGGGATCGACCGATACCACATTTTCGCCGATGACCGATACCGATACTTCACTTATAAATTCATTTTCAGAAATAGCCGATACCGATACTTTTAAGTTATGGTATCGGCCGATACCGATACTTAACCGATACCGATACTTTACACAATTTAATGCCATTTAAACCTACATCTGTATTCTGGGCAGTTTTTGTAACGAGAGTGTAGTTCTCGTTAAAATGAATAACAGCATGATGAAATTTGTGCAAAGTAGAAAACATTAAAAAGAAAAAGCAGTGGATACTTTGAAGTGTGAATGTAAGTAGTTCTAGTCTTTCTTTTCTATTATGTCATGCCCACGAATGGCCGATTTATAAAAAGCTGAGCACTGGGAAGCGTCTTAGTGTGCAGGTTCGGAATTCTTTATCCTCGCGTGGCTGTCGATCAATTGGCCTAGAGTTAGTTTGGGCGATTTCCTCCAGATGTTACGTGAATATGCGTTAGACACCCTTAAAAAGTCTTACGCTCAACCTCCCCCTATAGGTAGATGCCCCTCATTTAGGCTTGACAGAACACAAACACGGGGGGGAGGGGGTTAAAGGGATATATTAATAAGAGAATCCATTTCCAGTGCCGACTGGTGCAAATATTTAAATCAATTTTTCTCACCCCTATTTTGTCGCCTGTTTGTTGCTATGAGCCAGATAAAGGCTTCCATATTAGACCCAAAACTGCTTCCTGCTTGCTCTTATTATATGTGTCTTTGTTTTTGGTTCATGCCTCGATTTTGTGATTACAAAAGTAAACACGTGAAATTTATTCAACTTCAAAGCTTCCAAGTTTTATTTAGATTTTTTTAAAATTATAATTCTTTCACATATGAAAATATTTTTTAGATTACTTAAGCTGCATTAAATTGTGATAATGTATAAACTGTACAGTACTATGTAAGTACATATGTATTTACATATTGTTCATTAAATACGTATGTAAATTCTTATCTTAAAATGCATAATAAGTGAATTATTAAATGTTATAGTAAATTTCTTTTTAATATGAACGCATATGATCATTTTTAAGTTCTTTTTTGAAAATCCGAATATTTTGATTCTCCGGACAGGGTTAAGTCACAAATAATCCGGATGATCCATGTATTTGATCTTTTCCGTACGAAGAACAGGTACACACCGATTATTCCTGTGTTTTCCTTATATATAAAGCAAATACTATTCACAAGAAATATGTTTTTTACCCCAAAAATTGAAATAAACTAAATAATAATTAGTATTATTAAAATCATTAAATGTTTGATAATTCGTACTTTTGACAGTTTTCAAGTCACTGCCACAAAGTTGACTTCTTTGCGACACAAAGAAGGAATAAATTGTTTTTACATATAGGTTTCGTTTATAATTTTAGTATCATTAATTTTGTCATCGAAACAGCTACAATATGAAGAAAAAAATTTTTGCTCGTTTTCAAGCTACGCCTTGGAGGGTCCAAATAAAAGATGCTTGAAAAGGACGAGATTAAATGAAGGTTAAAGAAAAATCCAAAAATGATAAACTAATTTCAATTTTCAAGTCTTAAAAAAAGTTGCTACTTAAAGTATCCATATTTAATGAAATTGATCTTCAGTGTTTTTGTTTTTATGATCATTGTTAACATGTTTTCTGTGATTGATATGAACAAATTTTATCTGTTTTAATTCTAAGCTCTGAGCAGGGGCCGCGTGGCACGGTAAGCAAGGGCTGGGTGCCATCGTCGAAAGGGGGACCATTTTGAACCAAAACTGGGAAAATCTTGATCTAGAGCAGTGGTTCCCAAACGTTTTCGCCCTTCTCTTCAAAAAATCTTCAACTAGATTTTTTTTCGCGACCCACTACTACATAACGATAACCAATATAGGCTATATAAAATAGTATAGTTTACTATGTATATAAAGTACTAAAGTTTAATTTTTCCCACCCTTTTCGACCCACCAAAATTGCTCCCGTGACCCAATAATGGGTCGCGGCTGGTTTGGGAACCACTGATCTGGAGCACAAAAAGGGCGCCTTTTTTTTACGTTTGCAGAGGGGCATCATGGGGGGGGGGTGAAGTATGTCCGACAAACGTCATTCGGTTCAAACCCTATCCCCGTTTGCATGCGCAGAAAAACGATTCACTTCCGATGGCAGAATGTTACTCTCGGTTTCAAATATTTCCGCCTGACTAATATTAAAATGTCTGTATCTGAAATTCTATAAGCTAAATAGAAATAAATTCCTCAAACGTATTTCGGAGGCTGAAATATTACACTTTAACACACATATTGGCAACTGCTGGCCCGCCACGGCTTTTGAACATTTGAAAACTCCGTATAAACCATTCAATATCCCATATAAATCCCAATTATACGGCCCGCCACTTCGCTAAAATCCGCAAGTTTGGCCCGCGACTTCGCTAACATCCTAAAGTTTGGCCCACAACATTTCAAAGGTTGCCCATACCTGCTTTAACACTTTAAAGGTCGTCATCCCCTGAAATATTAAACGATGTCAAGGACCGTCTCCCCCATCAATTTTCATATCTATATCATACCCAATCCGAATCAGATGCCCTTGCGACAATTTTTTTAAATAAAAATTTAAAGCATGTCTCTTAAGAGTGAAATCTATATCAAGAGCTAGACTTTCTCCAGCGATATCAAAAGCCTATATAAACAGTAGAATCTCCCTATAACGAAGTCTGCTTACAACTTACAACCTTCTCCCTATAACGAAATTTTTCATGGAAATGTAACTTTAAGGCTTAAATAACACTATAAACATTCTCCATATAACGGAGAGCTTATCTTCCCATAGCGAATATTTCAGATTTACCTTTGATTTTTTATGTTAGTTTTGAAAAAATTTTTAATTTTTGAACAAACCACTTAGTGGAAGAGTAACAGATGATAAAAATGAAGGCCAGGAAAGTGAAACTGACTCCGATATTGAAGACACTTCACCAGCGCTTGATGATGACCAACAGGGGCACCGGGCATTGATAGATTTGGGGGCCCCCAATCTATGAAATTTGTTATATTTTTCATAAAATTTTGATATAAAAAAGAATATTTCAGAATTTTTTTTTTTTAATTGGGGGTCCTTTCAAGTCCGGGGCCCCGGGAAAAGTCCCGATTTGTCCACATAATAATAAGGCCCTGTGCTTATCTACCAAAATTGCATCATAGTTTAATGCTTCAACCTTTCAAAATCATTAAAAAGAGATTTCCGAATGGAAGAAAATGTGCCTCACTATTTTTTGCGGACTTTAAAAATGTGAATATTCTTATGAAAATTTAAAATCACAGAATGCAAATCAATGTAAAATAACGGAATTTTGAAGTGCATTACATACATATTTTATTCTCTAAATTCGTGGATTGTCTTTACTTTTTAACATTTCATTTATACAATGAATGTAAGAAACCGTTAATTTAGCAAAATTATAATAAATACCAATTTATTTTTAATTGAAAGTCATAATTTAATACTTTTAAACATCGAATTAACTAAAAAGTTTGTAATAGTTATTTGCTGAAATAACTGCAAAAATTTGTAATCTGTACAACGAAATTTTCTCTATAGCGAATTTTTTAACTGGAACCGAGCGAGTTCGTTATAGGGAGATTCAATTATATATATGAATGAACACTTTTTCGTGTCCACACAGTGAGAAAATAAGCGTATATAAAACTGAAGCAAAATTATAGCCTACCTCTCGACATTTGTTTTTTGCAATCCTTGCAGATAGCGTATTTAGTGTTGGACACCAATTCAAAATAATTTAGAAGAATAGACGATTGTCCTGTTAAACTGTCATCTAACGATTCTTTGTCCATAATTTCGACCACACTTGGTGATACGACATCCATTCAGCGATGGTTAGAATTTAAAAAAAAAAAAAGTTCGAAAACTCTCGCGCAAACAAGTGTGCCAATGAAACGACGCCTCTCATCTCATTACCAAAATAAAGATTCTAGAATGGTGTTGCGCCTGCGTGGTTTTCTTCTGAAAAGCGAAGTATCGGCGAAAATGGATGGAAGCAACAGATACCGATACTTTCCCGATACTTTTAGAATCGGAAGAACCGATACCGATACCTAAAAAAATAGGAGGTATCGGCGACGATACTATCGGTTGCCGATACTATCGGTCGATCCCTACTTATAATGCCTTTTTCTCTAGTTATTGATAATTGTTTGTCAATGTTTAGACAGTACATTTTTTTTAAGGGAGGGTGAGGTGGGGGGGGGGGGAATGGATGTTGGGGTGTGTGTATCTCTAAACATTTTGTGAGTTTAATAGAGAAAATGTTGATTTCCATTTTGTTAAACAGAGTACACCTAAACATTTTTTTGCTAAAAAAAAAAAAGTTTAGGTGTACTCTGCCACTTCAGCTCAAGAAGAAAAGCTCAAGTTTTCAATGCTGAATGACATCTCAGTTGACATTTTAAAATTTTATTGAATGCTTCTATTTTTCTTAAATAGATAAATGAATTGGAAGAGCTACCTTCTTTTGCCTCCTTTCAACTGGAGCCAGACATTGATTTCAAAGGCATTCCATTCTTTGACAGAAGAGGATGTGCTGTGAAAAAGAACATGTTGAAATGGTTCCAGTCACTGTTGGATTCATTCTGCAACTCTGAATGTTTCAGCTATCCAGGAGTTATTTTAGTAAGTAACTGGTATTTATGTAAAAGAGCTCAAATGTATTAAAGTACTGTAAAAAAGAAAATAATTAACATTTTAATTTAGCTGTAATAATGTTGACGTTTAAATTGCATTCCGAAAAACCTGTTGCATGCTATCCATTTTATCCAGTTGTCCTTATGCAGTTTAATTTATAGAGTTCTTTTGTGTGCTGTTGTAGAAAAGTTTTAAACATTAATTAAAATAGAAAACAATGTTATCTTCTCATCGTGATGAAAATGCATTTAGTATGAACAAACAGGAAGAGGGAAAAAGGGTCAAAAGGAGCAGAAAAAATGTACTTCTAGTGTTCAAAAGTTATGACTTATTGATATGAATGCAGGGCTTAATTTCTAACTAAAGAAGTGCAGAAGCCCTAATCTGTTGCATTGTAAATTGCTACAGTTATTAAGCAATTTATTGTAAAATTTTGCTTGCCACTCTAATTGTATCCAGTCTAATAAAATTATCATCAGTAAAAACAATCGAAAGTTTATTAAACATTAAAATTAATGTAAAAATTCACCGATAAAAAGTATTACAGTAGGAGTGAGCTCTCATGCAACCTAAGCCCTCCTTGGGGCCCCTACCATGGCCGAGTGAATAAACCACCAAACATTGGTTGATAGGTGAAGTGTAAATGTCTCTAGTTCTGTCTTACCACATGGTTGTTGATCTGATGGACTGGTGTTTAGGACATTGTCCCCCTGATGTAACATGAATATGCATTAGAATGCCTTAAAAGTCCTCTATCCAAGACATCCCACCCTTTGGGATACAGCTCTTGTATAGTTTTGCCTCAACCAGACGAACCAAATCACTTGCGATTTTACTTTTAAGTCTTCATAAAGAAATGAACAACTCCTTTTTTCATCAATGTATGTGTCTTAGTGAAAAGTTTAAAATTTATTAGTCTGTTGAGAAAATCTTGTTGTTTTAAAATGTATCTTTCAATTTAAAATTAGAGGCTTACGTTAACATTGAAATGCTCACACACTGAATGATGACACATTAATAATATTTATAGCATCATAAATAAAGTGTGTTATGCATTGTGTGGAACATTTCATTTAAAACTAGTGATGAAAGTTGAAGCTGTAGCTTTCACTCCGAGAATCAAAAGAAACCAACTCATGTTTTAAATGTATCTATATTTTAATGTGCAGTTTCAAATAAGTGTTTCCTGAAGTATTCCGTGAATGCATTTAAGCATAAAGATAACTGGTATTCTTTTATATGTTTAAAAAATTTATTTATACCCTTTTTTCAGCTGAGAACATCTAATAGTGGCCCAGCACGAACAGTCAAAGTTCTATATGAATCTGTTTGGATCAGCATTGATTTAGTTCCTGTCTTTTCTTTAAACATGAAACACTTGAAAAAAATAACAAAGCATGTAAATCATCTCACAGAATCTGAAGTAAATATATTTTATACTTCTCCACTTTATATTGAAAATAAAATCAAATGTTATGTTCCTAATGTTTACAAATATATTTCTGTTTGTGTAGTTTTAAATGAAAGTTTGTTTTCATTATTTCATTACATTAAAAAACTATCTGTTACAAAAATGTAAAACAACAGGACTTGGGTGTTGGTCAGATGTTTAATGAAATATTTAATCAAAACTACCTCATGTTGGCCCACAAAGTTTTAAATAAAATTTAACATCTGATATTTGTAAGAAACTCTTGTTATTTTTAACCACTTGATACATATTTATGATAACCGAAAATACTAAAAAAAAAAAAAAAAAAAACTGGTGTTTGAAAGATTAAATAATTAAAACTTTGTAAAATGACACACATAAAAGTTAATTATCAATCTGGTCATTTATTTCAGGCAAAATTTTTTTATTCTTCTTCAGCAGAAGTTTCCACACTGCAACACAGAGGACTGAAAACTGATAAGTCGGCACTGTCCTCACTTTTCAGTCTTCACTCTTTTGTGGTTCTGCGTGTAGACTTCTGTTGTAAAGGATGAACATTTTTTGCCTGAAACATGCATCCAGATTGATAAGTATATTTTATGTGTGTTATTTTACAAAATTTTAAGTATTTAATTTATTTCACATATTTATTATGTTCAAGTGGTGATTTTCTCAAACATTGAATTAACATCTGACATCAAAATTCACCATGCTGTTGACACTTGTTTACATGTCTGTTGTACTGCTATTTTGTGAGCAGATTATTTGAGTTTCACGTCTAGCTTAAAAAATTGTGTTTCATTACTAACTGTTAGCTGCTTTTCCCAGCGAAATCTTTCCTGCTTTCTGTTATTTATTTATTTTTTTTATGAATTTGTTTTAGAATTTAGAATGATTAATTATTTTATTTATTTTACATTCAGATTTTTCCCCCTGCTGTAGGAGCAAACTTGCCATAATTTTTATTTTAAGACAATTTACTTCTCTTAGGAAGTTTAACTAGAATTAGACAAAATCAATTTTAACTGTCTGCCTTTTTTGCCCTCTGACTTTTCCAGATGGTTATCAAAACTCCAAAATTAAACCAAATAATCTGCATTATGAAATAAACTAAAGTTGTATTTATGAAACAGCATGGTTTTTAAAATCTGGTAGCTAATAAAAAGGTATTTTATCAGTTTTTATTTAAGCTAAACTAACCCAGTCTAGTTGATTCATTACATATACCTCCTATGAAATTTTCTTTAGATGTTTTCCTTGTGGAGACACAAAACTTTCACTAGTATTATAATTTTGTTGCAGACTGTATAGATACAAAAAACATCATATAAAATTTCAGGAAATAATAGTTCTTAAGATTCAAATGCTAATAATCATAGGTACCTTAAATCACACAAAATTCCAATTTTTAATCTTACTACTGTGTTTTAAAGTATTTTTGATATTGAATAATTGTTTTGTTTTGCATGAGGAAGGAAAAGGGCCTCAAATTTTGAACTTGGAAACTTTTAGCACTCAATGTTTCAAAAACTTGACAGTTTTATGCCAGTTTAAAAATTAACCCTCTGAAAATCTTGGAAATGGGCAAATAATGTAAAATTGTTTTCATGATAAATTTTCATGCAGCTTTAAAATTAAAAGAATGAAAAAAAAATGATAAGAAGATTTGTAATTAGAAAAAATATGCTTTTAAATTACTTCTAAGCTTTAATATCAGGTGCCAAAGTTTATGGCACCTGAGTGTTATAAATAATTTAAATTGTAGATGCATTGCAGTGAAAACTGGGATGAAGTGGACAGGATTTTACATCACACAGTCACTTGGTGGGTTAAAACACTTTTTATGTCTGCTGATGACATCCTAGTAAGCACCCCAACAAACCTAAAAAGTACAAGTTTACAAGTTTGAGTTACATAAATTAACTTCTTTTAAACTCTCTTCTTTTAAACTTTCTCTTCGTATTTCAATTATATGAAGTTTGTCAATGCATAGGGTGTCTTTATATTCCAAATATATATTTATTTCCTTTAAATTATATTTCCAGCCTTGTCAATGAGATAATTATTTATCATTCCAGTTGCGTATATTTTGAAAACTTGAAATGTGTTTATTGTGTTTTTTGCAAATTTTACTCATTTGTTCAGGAATCAATGTATAGGGTGACATTA
The DNA here is from genome assembly GCA_038373885.1 of Cheiracanthium punctorium. Lineage (NCBI taxonomy): Eukaryota > Metazoa > Arthropoda > Arachnida > Araneae > Cheiracanthiidae > Cheiracanthium > Cheiracanthium punctorium. Next base: position 26,396 of record JAWZYV010005235.1, read on the forward strand.
CATTTCTAAAAGAATGCCTTTCTTGTTTAGAAGACAAGTATTTTGCCATTTCACTTATGTATAAAGTGCAAACTTGGTTTTTATGTATTAAGAATTTTACAAATTTAATTCATTTGTTCATTTAGCTAGAAGCTGGTCTATGCTATGTTGTGCCGAAGCCCTTGAAGCCTGAACTCCTGAGTCAAATACCCAGTCACCTGTCTGAGTATATTTGGAGGCTTCATTTTCCTGAAGCAGAAGTACACTTTTTAAAAGGCAAAGAAACTTTGAAGCGTGTTATTATGTTAGCCAAAGTAAGAAGTATATATGATGTATTTTTTTATTGAGAAAACCTGAGAGTGATGCGGTGTGCAATTACACCAGCAAAACACTTACGATATGAGTACATTCTGTGTTCATTATCAATAACAGTTTTTTTTTTAATGTGCAGAAAATTATTTAGTTATTGTATCTCAAAATAGTGCATAATAGAATTAAACATTTCTGGAATAATACTTTTTATATTTTAATTTTAAATGTGATTCATTTTTTTGTAATATGTAATTTAAAAGCACAGTCACCTGAGTATGCAATGTAATTTTTCAACATTATTGTTGATGTTACTCATTGATTATTATTTATTATTTTTTTTTTCAGTTTCTCTTAAACATTTTAGCTAACCCTTTCCCGCTCAAGTATTTTTATCACACTTCCCAGCTTTCATAGATGACTGGAGTGATAGTTAAATTTCTGACATCCACTTAATGAAACGTCGATAAATTTTCTGTAAAATATATGCCACATTGGTGAAAAATGTGCATAACACTTGTTACCCTTTATCATTTTATGCAAATCTCATTATTATCTGGTGAACAGTCTTAAGAAAGTTGACTTATGATCTCAAATTTTTGAAATCAGCAGCATAAATGTCACAACTATATGGTAGAAGGTCTAGCCATTGCATACAAAAGGATTAAAGCGATGAATGATGAAACTTTTGTTGATGTTTCATATTATTTTGCCACACCAATAAAAGTATTTTCACTTCATATGTTCATGTGCTTATAAATACTAGTGTTTAGGGCGATGGCTGCTCCTGCCTAATCCTTTCATTCTCAAGGTTAGAGAATTTTTTAAAACATTGACACCACTGAGATTGTCTGTTAAACAAGGATGAAAGATACTATTTTTTTCTTAATCAGTTAAATAAAACTAATTTGATGGTCTAAAACAATAATAATTTTTATCTCCCTTGATTTATATCCTCTGTATCAGAGTTTTTGAAATTTTTTTCTCTGGTGGAGCAACTTGTGTAGACTAGTGAATTGGTGGATAAAGCACAGGGATATTTTCTGTGTAGGAGCAGTGGCTACTTTAGTGAGGAGCACTGATTGTTTTGCAAAACATGATTTGAGACACCTTGTTCTATATCTATAAAAAAATTTCCTTTTTAGAAATCTCATGCAAAAAATTAAACTGCTCTAAAGTTGTTGAGGTTTAAAAATTACTAAAGTTCTTAGAACCTGTTCCAGGATAATTGTGTTTTTTAATAATCTCTGCTGTGTATTAATTTAGCAATGAATGAAGACTATTTTCCACTCTTCTATTAAGGAACAGTATTTTTTTTTTTTTTTTTTTTTTTTTTTTTAAAGTGTGTTTAAATATATTTCATGATGTAATGTTTCATTTTATATTGGTTATATTAAATTTAAAATTGTTTTATTGAGATGAAAAATGTTTCTTAATTTTACAGGCACTGAGAGATAAGGAAGACTGGCCAATTCCGTCTTATTTTCTGAAAGTTGTTGCATTATGGTTAGTGAAGCGAAATCCAGACGGTGAATTTTGGGCTTCACAGAGTCTTAGTGTTTTGTTTCTTTTGGTTAGTAATTTTTTAAAAGTTTTTTTTTTCATTACTACAGTTGTTTGATTTCCTTGTGTATTTAAATGTCTTTTGCTATTGTAATGTCTCTTGTGGTATTGTAAAATTATTTTGATTACAGAGTAATACTCAAATTTAAATAGCATCAAAGCGTATTTTTTTAAATTTTATGAGTAGGGGAAAACGAGTGAAATGCTTATTTTCTTTGGTGTTGTAAACTGTAGAGGATCAGTAAGTTTAATCCTCTTCCTTTGTAATGAGCTTTAATCAATTTAAATTTGTTAATTTATTGTTTATTAATGCAATTTTATAACATAAACCATACTGTTGGAGGATTCATTACACTCATCGCATTTTAATCTAATTCTGAGTTCATACGCTCCTCAAAATTCATTTTACAAAATTAGGGCACTTAAAACTCCTTAATATTATGTGACACTCCTTAAAAACGCCTTAATTTTTCATTCACAGTAATAACCACGATTAACAAAATGTGCAACCGTTGCAATCTTTAAGATTGCAGTGACCTTGACCTGTTTAGCTGAAGAAGCTGTTTAGATAAAACTGCAGAAATAACAAACATTGATGCTGCAAATAAAGATATGCTTTGTGAACTTACGAAGTAAACTCCTTTTTGTAAATTTTACTCTCATTGCTAGAACTTATAGGTGATCACAGAAGAATTTATCTTTTTTAACCAATTTAGAGTTTAGCTACTTATCTAAAATACTATGTAATAACAGAATAAAAATGGAGTGAAGTTTATTTTTTGTCTTTTATAGGATTCTTTTTCTTCCCCCTTCTCCATGATATGACTTCAAAAATCTACATTTTTTCCATATTCAGTTTGGATTAAAACGTTTGTTGTAAGTGTTTCGTAATGCACAATTATAGCTTTATATAAATTTTTCATGTTAACCTAAGATTTCTTGTAATGCAAACTTTACTATGCTTCCATTTTTTGTGGTAAGCTATTTAAAATAATGCTTATTACAAATAATTGCATTGGTAGCTCAGAAAAAAAGTATACTCTTTAAAAAAATTCTTAAGGTCCTTAAATACCACCTTAAAAACTCCTTAAATTTCATTTTGAAAAATGAGTATGAACCCTGTAAGTGTGTTTATATTGATTAAACTCTTAAAATTTTTCAAGTTAGTGGTGACATCTGTTGATCAAATATCAAGCAATTTTAGACAGTAGTTTGAATAAGCAAAACCTCTTTCATAAGTTTTGAGCAATTTTAAAAACCTTGTGGGGAAAAAAAAAACTGTAAATCATTGCAATACATTTAGCAAAACATTGTTTGCCTAAAACTTTTGAAAATTTTAAAAATTGGCACCGGTTTATTATTTTATTTGGTACAGTGGAAAGTGCAGCTTATGAAAAAATACCCCAAAATTTTAAAACTCTTGATGAAATCAATTCATTTCGAATTATGGTCATAAATTACATGATTTCTTCAAGCATTATATGTACACTTTTTGAAAGTATATTGTTCCTTAATAATTGTATAGTATATAATGTAAAGAAATTTGTTTCATTGAAATTTCTTAGTGTGTTTGAATTATTTCTTAGCTGTAAATTTTCTATAATGTAATGGCAAATATAAATATTAATGACTACTGTGCAATTATGATCTTACATTCATTTTAAAAGTGGAAATTATAAATATTAATTATTAAATCTCCTGATCATGAATAACTGAATAAAAATAAACTGATTTTGTATTATTACTCTAAATTATTTATTAAAATAATAAATTAGTGTTGACTCTTCATAATATAACTTATTTTGGAATGTGAATCAGTCTATATTCTTAGAACCTTGTGTTTGCAGTCTGTCTACGATTTCTTTTTTCTTCTGATTTCTTTTAACAGATGTCCCTGTAGCCATTATATGAAGGTTTTTATCTTGAACTCAAAGTTATCTTCATAAATGTTTTATCACAACACGATTTTATATTTTTGGCTTGACTACTATTAACTTGAGTAACCTAAAATTTTCTGTAACCATATAACCACTTTACTGAAATCATAACATAAATTTCAGGACCCATATATTTTATTTGTTAATTTTGAGGTTTATCTAGTGTCTTGCGATTTGTGTTCCGTACTGAAAATATGCACAAAGTGTTTCTAAAAGAAGAGACAGGCTATATGGAAGTCATAGCTTTTTATTTTCATAATGTCCTTCATTCGTGAAATTCATCATCAGTTTTCAGTTCTGAGGATGCAATTTAGAAACCTTTGAGTTATGAAAAGGTGGAAATTAATATAAATGTTTCTGAATTGATTTTTTTTTTCACTTATGCTAATGCAGATGAAGGTTGTATTAATCAGTTAATAGAATATATCAGCTTGCAATGGAACCCCTCATGAATTTAGTCGCCTTATCATGAATCATTAATTTTTCACCATAGTGAGAGCATGACAAAAGAATTTCAACATTTCTCACTATTCTCTATCTTTCTGTTTGTAAGATTTGAGTAAAGTATAATTTTTAAATTGCACTCTAGTGCATAAGTAAAATATAGTCAAATCTTCTGGGAATGGGAAAAAAATTGAGATACAGTATTTTTTAGAGGTTTTAAATGTTTTGATTGCTTTTGTTGTAGAAAAATACTGTGGTATGATTGTCGATCAATTATACATGTGTCCAGGCACGTAGCCAGGAAAATTTTTAGGGGGGGTGGGGATATGAACTTATATGTGTATAAATAGACGGAATTTCATCACTAATCCATAAATTTCGGGGGCAGGATATATCCCGATATCCCCGCCCCCTGGCTACACCCCTGCATGTGTCCATGATGTTTTTTAACATTCATATGTACTTTTAACTATAAAAATAGTCTTTCAATGTGTAAGACTAACAAGAGTTGTAATTTTCCTGGGATTTTATAAAAGTTGTTAAGAGATCTGTGCCCTTCCTTCTCTGCTTCTTTTATTATCTCTTTAGTTGCATTAGTATGCAACTTCTTTTGAAGAACAGGTGGTCTTTGGGTGTAGATTTTTTTGTAATTTGTACAATGCAAAATTTGAGATACAGAGGTTTTTGAATGAAATTTTTTCAAGATCAACATAATCAATTTATTTACATTGTAAGAGTAGGGAATTTAAGAAATTTTGAATTATAGAAGTTTTTGAGATGAGCAAATTTAAGATAGTCGGGTTCAAGTGTATTTAAAACTTTTATTTATTTCTAAATGAGTAACTTATTATCAATGAATGTTCATGCTTTAGTTCCATTTTGATGTACTTTATTATGTAATATATGAACATGTTCCATTTCAATGTATTATATTATCCAATGTAGTTATGAACTGCTAGTAATGTACTGTATTTTCTTATTTTTTAGTTTTTGGAAACACTACAGAAGCATTTGGCAGCTGGATCTTTGGGGCATGTATTTTACCTGAAGTTCAATCTGTTCCACAGTCTACGTGGAATGCTTTTGAGGAATTTAGAATCAAGGGTGAAAAAAATAATTCAGCTCTTGAAGAAAGATCCGGAGTCTGCATTCATCTTGTTTAAAGTTGTGTCCACAACTCACTCCTTCAAAGCACCTTCTCTATTGCTCCACTAGAACTTTACGGCTGATGATAACTGTAGTAAAACAAAACATGTGAAAGTAAAATATCACAGTTGCATTGCATTTTCAGCACCATAGCACTTATTACTGTATATTGATGTGATGGTGTTTTATGGTTTAGGGTGCGTTGATCTTTTGTAGCATATTGAATGTATTATAGCTCATGATCATTTGGACTTTTTTTTTTCTTTTTTTTTTTCGTCAGAAAAAAACGTTATCGTATTCCATGATAAATTATAATGTTTGAATTTTGTCTGAAGCAGTTGTAAGCCTCTGTTTGGGAACAAGTTTTAGCACTTGCTTTAAGAATATGCGCATGACTTATAAAATTTAAATGATAACAATAATAAAATAAGTTTTATATTTTCTTCTTCACATTTGTAAGAGAAAAAATTCACATTCTTGAATAGTTTTATTTAGGTTTTTCTGATAAAAGTTTATTCATGTTGTGCATATTTAATCAGTTTGGGAAAAATCAATTTTGATGTTGCAAACATTGTAATTGTACTTAAGAAGTTTTTTTTTTTTTTTTAATGTTGAGAGCCATAAGAAGTTTATTTACTTTGTGAAAAATTTTGGATCTTAGAATTAAATATTTTTATGCATGGTTATGAGCTATAAAACATGACATTCTTTATGTTCTGTGGTACTTATGTATTATCAATACAATTGACCGTGGATAATTGGCATTAATGATTCTATTGACCAAAAAACCTTTTTATAGCTGTTAAAACTAAAAATGTTGATTAATCAAAAAGTAAACAGCTACCTACTAAAAAATAACTAAGGTTAGCAAATTTTAGTCACTGTAAGTTGCATAATAGAGTCCTGTTAGTGATAAATTACATCAATTTTGTAAAAAATAATATTGGTTGAAAGTATCGATGAGAAAATACATAAGTACCTGTTCTCTTGAAAGTTCTCTCCTATTCGAAGAGCACTGACAGTCTTAACTTGGCTAAGCCAATTTTTATGTGTGTGTGTATGATTAGTTTTGCTTATCTTTGAATGGAATAAGCGAAAAAAAAATTTATTTTCTTGAAAATGAATTATGGAATGTCTGAATACATTTAAAAAATGGTCTTATCTTGTATGCATGATTTCTTCGAAATATCCACAAACTTGTTAACTTTTTGAAATGATGCATATAGATTTTTAATTATAAATGTAGATTTTTAATGTAGTTCTTCAGCTATTATTTTACCAATAACAGAGTTTTACTAAAGTTTGTACAAAAAAGTTTTACTAAAGTGCTCACATTTAGTTTATATGAAATTTACTTAAAATGTTCTTTTTTCGTCTGTGACTTTTAAATATTTTGTAAAATTTATATTTAAAAATTTTCTATAGAAGTTATTCACATAATTCAAAGAGCTCTACATTTCATTAAAGTTTTTATTACACACATACATGTATTTGTCTTAATGTGCTGTTATTTAGTATTATGTTTAATTTAATAGAAAGAATGTATATCTTGTAGTTATGTTAAACTGCTGGTACAGTATTACTTTACTAAAATAATGGCATTTTAAAGTAGTATTTCCTTTTAGTATTATTTTTTCCATAAATGCATTAGCATACTCTGAAAGTATATTGTTCTAAGGGAATTAATGTTCAGTATTGTTGTTATTCTATCATATGTGAACTGCGATAATTTGATTACAAATATGCTATGTGACAAAAATATAGTGGAACTTTATTCATCCAGATCAAGAAAGTAGCAGCTGCTTACTCTCTGTGTCTTGATGGGAGTCTACTATTTTTCCCCTGGTATGCAAATTTCAACTGCATTTTTCAGCTTTTATAGCTGGGGTAGCACTTTCCTTCTTTTTTTATTTTGCATCTTTTGGGGATTTTTCGTCATATAGTGAACTAGCTGAGTGCCTATTCTTTGCATAAGGAAAATAGCTTTCTTAAATGGATAGTAATTTGATTTCTTCATTGATCATATCACCAGAACTTGACAAAATTAATATGGGACCTTCTTTCTAATAAACAAGAAAGATAAATCATGTCAAATGCATCGATTATAAAACATTTTTCCAACACAATATTTTTGTGCGAAGTTTGGTGATGTATTGTACTTAAATATGGCAAGCTCTTAGTTTAGTGGTTAGGGCAAAGCGATGTATCTACATAAGGAGGATTCCTTGGGTGCATGATCTTTTTAATGTTTTCAGATGTGTATTCACATTACATCTGATCATCCAAAACTCAAGACCGTTAGATCTGCAGTCACAGGTAGGCCAAAACCCTGGATCTTTACACTTTTGTGAGATTTTAGAGTTGATCTTAAAAAAAGCTGTACATCACTATTAATTTAAATTTGAGAGACCCTTTAAAAGAACTTTAAAATTTATTTCCACCTTCTAACTGATGACAGAATAGTTAAACATTTACATCAGATATAGGCAACTTTTGAACAGTTGAGGGTCAAACTATAGGCTGTTAGCAAAGTCATGGGCCAAACTTCAAGGTGATATCAAAGTTGCAAGGTGATACCATATAATTCCATGTAATTGGAATTTATATGGGATTTTGAATGGTTTATATGGTGTTTGATATGTTCCATGGGCCGGATTAGCAGCTGTAGTGGACCACATCAGGCTCACGGGCTGGAGGTTGCCCATATGAGCTTTGCATACTCATATTGTGCTTAAAAAGGATTAATGTCTCTACATTGCCTTTCTACCTTGCTTTCTCAAATTACTGTAGCTGATATATTTTGTCTTTGCATATTAAAACAAACCCTAAGTTTTAGAAGTTTATTGGAAACCATACCTTTTTACTTAGTTTTTGAATTTAGCAATAATGCAGTGTTTAAAGACTCATTAATTTTCAATGAATTCTGTATTATTAAACCTTATTTAAAAAAATGTTTTTAAAGCCCCAAGATAACCGCTATGCCGTTTTATGGATTACTTTTTTTACACTAATTATGAATTTTTAAAATAAATTTGTTTTGTGTTTAGTATAAATTAAAAGCTCAAAATAAATTTTGGTTCCCTTTTCATCAGTAGTTTTGAAAATATTTGATGAATTTTAAAATAATGTAACTTTTCTTTCATTGACTTCAAACAAAAAATTAAGTAACAAGTTTTTAATGAGAAAGTGTTTGTGCCTAAACTATGGATTCTTACTTGTTACATTTCAAAGCATGAATTTTACAGATAACTGTTTTTTACTTCCTTGTACGAAGTATAAGTAATGTGAATGAGAAAAATTTTGGGAGCTAGATTTCGACGAAAAAAATGATTTTGACTACCTCTAAATTTACTTTTAAGAATTTTTGCAATGCAACTCATCGTACACTAGCATGCACGTTCATATAAATGCACATACAACCCATTTTGACCACTTTTTCCATGGTGTCTGTACATACGTATGTATGTAACTCGCACATCTCAAAAACCATTGGTCATAGAATGTTGAAACTTTATAGTTAGGATTGTTGTAACATCTAGCTGTGCACCTCCCTTTTTGGTCCCAATCAACTGGGTAGTTTATGTACAGGGCCACCCAAAAGATTCTAAATACATCACGCTCTATGGGTAGAAATTCATCAAACTCGCATATCTGAAAAATTATTGGTTGTAGAATATTGAAACTTTATATATAGGATTGCTATAACATCTAGTTGTGCACCTCCCCTTTTAGTCCAAATCGACTCGCTAGTTTATCTACAGGGTTGCCTAGAAGATTCTTAATACATTACGCTCTATTGGCAGATATTCATTAAACTCGCATATCTCAAAAAATATTGGTTCTAGAATGTTGAAACTTTATATTTAGGATTTTTGTAATATCTAGCTATGCACCTCCCTTTTTATCCCAATCGACCGGATAGTTTATGTACAGGACCATCCAAAAGATTTTAAATTCATATATTTTGTATGCATATTTTAGTGGTATTAGGCTATTTTAAATGACTCTGATGTGATGTATGTTGTTAAGGGTTACAAAATGAATTTCTCCATCAAAAGTAGTGTGTTTATCATTTATAATTCAGTTACAGGAACACTCAAAAGATTTCCAACACATTATGGTCAAATGGCAGTTTTGGGGACATTCATCCATTTAAAACACAACATTGAACAATTCCTTCTTTAGGTGTTAAAGACTGATGCTGTTCCTGGTCGATTAAATCAATTAATATTATTATTTAATCGTGTGGGTGTATTCTCTGGTCAGTGTTCTGAAATTTGTGGGGCTAATCATAGATTTATATCTATTTTTATATTGGTAATACCTCAAATGAAATTTTAATCTATATTATAATATTTAAATATTTAAAAATATAGTGGCCGATTAGGTGTTAGTCTCTTATATTAATTATGAATAATATAGTTACGTTAATATTAACTTGTCAAATTAAAGATGAGTAAATTCCTCAATTAATACCAATATATTGATTTTTATCTGTTTTTATTGTTATTTTATAAATGTTAATTGTTTTGGATTTATTTTCTATAAAGTTTTATACAAATTAGTTGTTAATGATGAATTTGTATTAATTAATAAAAATATTAATTAATTATGATAATAAGTTTATTTTCTGTATTTGATCCTACATCTTATTTTATGCTCCCTGTTGGATGAATTATTTTAGGAATAATTTTAATATATTATCCTTCTAAATATTATATTGTAGAAAGTGGTTTCTTTTTAGTATTTAAATCTGTATTTTTAAGAGTTAGAAAAGTATTTAAAGAGGTATCGATACCTAATTATATAGCATTAAATTTTGTTGTTACTATAACATTTATATATTTAAATGCTAATAATTTATTAGGTTTCCGTATTTGCCTCCAAAAACTACCTGATTGCAAGGCTGATTTTTTCTTGCAAAAAAGATTTTGATTGAACCTGGTAGAAGTCTGTAAAAGTAAATGAACTTAAATGCATTCTGTGTGCTGTATGTATAGGATGCGTTATAAAAAGTTATGTAATAAGTCTCTTATGTATATATGCTCCTATAATTATTACATTTAAATAATAGTAATCGTCACCCAGGGTTGTGTGTTGAGAGTCATTCTACGACATCACAGATTCAGGTTTGATTCCCGGCATGCACTTGAGTGTAATTTTGTCAATCCCTTTGTAGAAAGCAACACTGGTCTACGTATTAGGTGCCTCCATAATAAAGAGACCAGTAATTATGGACTTGGTAGTAGCCATGCTTATTTGTCCATTCTGCTAGTGTCTGCCATTAAAAAAAACAATAATAGTAATCAAGCATGAAAGGGTAATATTGCATTGTGTTGTACATTATATAACTCATACATATTTTTAAAGGATCTACGGAAGGCTTTGTGGATCTCCTAAAACTTCAATTTATAGCAATTTCAATCAATATAATTGCCTATAAGTCTATATTCTGTATAATTAAAAAAAAAAATCAAATCATTACTAGTAGAGCTAAATCTTAAAAAGTTTTATGCAAAATAAATTTACAGTTTTGAAAATTGTGCTCTGGCTGGATTAGGTACAATTATGTGTGATAGAGAAATGTCTGTTTTCTCCCACATAAAGAATGGGTACTCAGCTAATAATTATATAAGTTCACAAACCTTAATAGTTACCAAATTCTTTTAGTGAATATTTATGAGTAATTTCGATATATTCGTGATATTTTATGAGTAATTTCCATGAAAAAATGAAATTCATTGCTTTGTCCCGTACTTAAATGAAGCAGCATTTTCATGAATGTTACATATGTTTTTCAGCAAGCAAAAGGGATAATGTTGAAACTGTTACTGATATAACTATTAAGATTAGAAGATATCAGTGGTATTGATCTTATGAATATAGAAATTTTGATTTAAATGTTTTTGACTGTTTATGTGGAAAGAAAATATGATATAATTTATTTAATATAAATGTAAGTTTTAAATTTAGTTATTGGAGATAGAAATAATATTAATTAATAATAAATGAATAATAATAGTGTCATGAATTTTTTTTTAAATATTGAGTGATGTGATTATACTTCATGGCCATTTCATGTGATATTTGTGAAGAAGGAAAAGCAATAAATACCAAGTACATTACTAAACATTGCATTGAACAAAGAAGTATTTTTATGGATGATTTTTAAATATTTCAAATAAATTGAAATTATGATACTAAAAAAATTATATGTTGATAAATGAGCTTTAAATCGAGAATTAAATGGTTTGTAGTAAAAATGTGAAAAATCTCAATGTATATTTTTATACACTTGTACTCAATTTAACTATGCCTTTTATTGTAAACAACAATAAAGTGTGTTATCCTTGTGCATTATTTTGTTCATTTATTTGTCTCAGTGACTGCAATACTCTTTAATAAACTCACTTATTTTGTTTATTATTTTAGAAGAATGAATTACATAAATCTTTTATTCTTTACAAGCCACATATTTCATTGATTAAGGCATTTTTTGCTAAAATTGTAGACAATCTTAGATTACTCTTGATGCTGGTAATATCCAAATAATTAATATAATATCTAGGGATACTTGTGATGTTTTATTTGGAAAGTGATCTTGCTTTTATATAAGTTTAACCAATTTTAAGAGGCAGTTACCTTACTTCGTTCAATAAGTTAAAAACTGGCTAAAGAATTGGTAAAGAGTTTTCAGGCTTGTAGTTAAAAAAAAAAAAAAAAAAACTGGTTTTGGTCTTGGTATACAGATGAAAATTAACTAATATCACCAGGGTCTTGAAAAATTCAAGATTTCATTACACACTGTAAATAACTCTAGCCAAAAAACTGCATTTTGATGAACTTTCAGGAAAAATTCTGAAACATCATTGGCTGGCTATGTGGTTGATGGTAACCCAATCAAAATTGCTAATAGAGGCTTCACTGCAAAATTTTTCTAAGAATGACAAGTTTTGCAAAATTTTCAATTTTTAAGAATTTTTTTCTAAAAGCTTTGTAATTGATGCAGGTTTATAATTTATTTCAGTATGTAGTACAGCTACAGCTTGTAAAGAGACAGTCTTAAAATGTTTAAGTGCCTGACATAATTAGTTTATTTGTACTTGTGTACCAAAATCACATGATTTTTTTTAGAACTACACCGTTAATTTATTTTAGTCTTGCTTCACATTTAAATCAACGTTTTTGCTCTGATTAGGAAATTTTCATTTCAAATGAGAGTATATCCTATTTAATTTGTTGAGAAAATGCATGGTGCAACAATATTAAAGTAACATACTGTTAACTCCATTAAACTAAAATTAATTTAAAAAATTGTTATCAAAATACATTTAATAATTGCATAGAAATTACAGAATTACAATATGGTTACATATTTTGGCACAGGGACTTAGCCAAGAAAATATTTGGGGGGGGGATGTACTCTTTCCCCTGGCAATACCCTTACTTTGGCATATTCTGGGGTATGAGCTATCCAATTGAAGTACAGGGAAGTTTTTGGCTGATTTCTGTGCATCTTGTTTAAACTTATTTCAAATGTGTCAAATCTATAATGATAGGCCTATACTTTCAATGAAAACTATTATTTGCTGGGCCTTGCAGTTATAGCCTCGCTAGTCCAGAGGAAAGGCCACTAGGTTACAGGAATTAAATCATCAAATTTTCCACATATCATTTATTATTCCACCCATGGGAATGTCTATTATTGTCAACCTTTTATATTCCGCCCGAGTCGCTTCTCCAGAAAGCTGAGCCTGCGTAACATCCCTGAGACCCACATGTTGCTTCATGAAATGGTATACTGTAAACTGTAGAGAAAAAAAAATCATCTGGAAAGTAATTTTTAAGTTTTATCCGAGGTTCACCGCAAGATACTTTCCATTTCTTCTCATTAGAGATCGCTTACTTCTTGTGAAATGTTCGCAAAAATGGAACTTGGAGTCTGAAGAAATCCAGTTCCCTTGTTTCATATTTATATTAGGTTTTGGATATATTTTTAGTCACTAAGTGTTAAAGTAACAATGAAGCATATAGGGGTTTCCATAAATTAGGTAACATCTCATTCGATAAATTTTTAACCTTCCCTTTCCCCCTGTGTCGCACTTTGTCACAAGACCTGATTACCCTCATCTATTCTTCATAGGGTAGCAACATCAATTACATTTTTAAAGAAAGCCTTACTTGCAAAATGTACAGTCGAACCCGTTTATTGGAATAGCCAATTTTACACGAAGATTCATTCTAATAAGCGAGATGTTCAATTAGCCGGGATCACATTGAGTAATTATTACCGTTTGCTTCATTGAAAATTTATTACAATCAGCGGAATATTCCTTTAACTGATATTCCATTAAACGGGTTCGACTGCACTTATAATGGAGGTTTCCCTTCCTAAAATTACTATGCGGAGGCCAGCACTGCAGCTATGACAATATTGAAAAACATCGGCAGTAGTGGACGCTTAGGCCGCGATAGCTTGGTTGGGAGAGGCAGCGATCTCGTAGCCAAAAGGTTTGTCGGTTCGATCCTGGGACCAACCAAAGACCGCCGTGCACGCAAATGGCGACTGCCGCACGTGAAAGTAAGTCGTGGTCCCAATGCTCTCCAAGTTCCCATTCGAAACCATACCTTTGGGGGTGGCAAAACACAGCTTTGGGGTCTTCTGCTTGGTATTTGCTTTAAAATTAAGAAGCTCCCCGCTAACGATCGGTGGTGCTACCATCTATCGGCTCCCGAATGAGGTAAAAATGAAAACTCTTCCGGAGTTTGTGGTAGAAATTAACACCTCCAGGGCAGGTACTGCCGCTATTAATCTAATCTGGTTTTAGGATGGGTACAAAATACTGTAAAAGCAGAAGTGCCTAAGCCCCCAGTATCCAGGAAAAAAGCACAAGACAAGTGGACGCAACGTCTCGGTCAATTTGCTTTGCTTATTAGGATGCTTCGCTGGACGGAATTATTCTGGAGTTTTGCCACTTTAGATCTTTTCATATAAATCTGCTATAAGTCATTGGCGCCCATGTGGCTGTTTGTGTTGTTATCTCAACGCTGCCCATGGACTATCTCCCTCGTATGGGGGTGCCGTAGTTAGAGGACTTTTGAAGAGGTTCTAACGCGTATTCACATTACATCTGCAGAAAACAGGCCAAACATCCAGACCGTGATCGACATCTGCAAGACAGTCCTGAATAAAGGACTTTCACACTTCACCGATGACTGTTTGTGAGTGTGTAGGGGGAATTGGGAAATATGCCCCAGAAATATACAATATTTTTGTTGAACCATTTTTACATTATACCAGTGCATACATTTTTACGGAAATATATGTTTTTCCTGGGAGCTAGGGGGTGAGATTAGACCTGGACTCAGCTATAGGCGCCCAAGATAACAGTTAAAAGGTTGCGATTAACACACAAGCAACAACTGGCGAAAAAATTTTCAAATTCATTATAACACGACTGTGACATGACAGCTTTCTTTATCCCTTCCTGTTACATTTAGTCAATCTCCTCCCCCCCCCCCCTTCGAGTATTACTCAATTTATGGAAGCCCCTTATTCAGATCTTCGAAAGAAGTTTCAAGACTTTTTAACACATAACACATATTTTATTACAAAACAAACACACAAATACGTGTAACAATAAAATATAAGGTAACATTTATACAACTGAGATTTCATAAATTTTTATGATGTACAAACATTAAGTTTTAGGCACATTTACGCCGTAGTCCTCTCAAATAACCATTTTCTGTAACCCTCCCACCCTTATAGAACTCACGAGAAAGACTTCTGCATAACAGATCACAGATCAGCAGCGGTGAAAAAGAATTTTTCCGAGAATGGTGCAGAAAAAGGTTAAATATGCATACTCGATCATCATATGTGAATACTATTTTTACATAGATGTAAATCAAAATATATAAAAAGTTTTTTTAATTATTAATTAAAGTTCCTTTTACGTAAGCGTAGTGTAACACTGTCAGTTTATTTTTAACATCGTTATGTACAGTGGATTTCGTATTAAAGACGCATCTGAAGTTGAATTTAAGCAAGACACCCGTATTTTTATGCTAATAATGCGATTGAGCAAACCTATCGTTGAAAAGTTTTGTTGGAGCATCGGCAGTCCATGTAAAAGTTTCTTGTATGCATCAGTTGAACTTGTTTTCACACATTCAAATACTTATTTTCTCATCGTTTGCGATCCAAACACTATGGAACAAGTTCAGTTTTCCTATCCCCATGGTAAAAATAACAGATCACGTTTCTAGGAAATTTATTTCTTATTTATATCAATTATAAACAAGTGACGATGAATGCAATAGGTACCCGTGCATCTCTGAAAGTTCTCCTGCTTCTCTAATCATCTACCTAGTCACACTGTTCCACGGAACATAAACGCTATCAATATGTAGAAAAAAAGTCCTGAATCATTCGTTTCAAACTTATGTAACCAACCGATTGAAAAGTTGCAAACATTTCAAGCGCATATTGAAGACTTCTCTGCACCAAACTCGGCAACATAGTAAAAGTACCATGTCCAAAGATTTCAGTTATTCATGTTTGTAGTTTATTTTCTCCATTGTCTGCGTCACTTCCAAAAAGTCCTTACAGGTCATCGAGGAAGACAAGGTCTGGCCTGTTGACGGCAAGGCACCTCCGAACGGCGTCCAGAACGTAGGCGACTCTTCTGTCCAGGGCAAGAAGGTGGGCCTCCGTGAGGACAGGGGCCACGGGGTCCGTGGCCATGCTTTGTCGCATCAGATGGCTGAGCCTGTAGGGTCCGTTGTGGAAGAAGAATATCCTGTTGAAGGTAGACAGGCGAAGAACGCAACACTGCAGGAGCGGGCGCAGTATGGAATGCTCGTCGTGGAATGCACGGCCAAAACTAGGGGATAGGAGAGTATCAAACCAATGATAATTTTAAAGTCTGAAGATCATAGCAAAATTCATCAGTACAGAAAGAAAAAAATGTTCAGATCCATACAACAAAAAGTTATATATATATATATATATATATATATATATATGGGATTCCATATTACGTAAGTTAAGCTATTTTATATGCGAATGATATGAAATTTGGTGTCATGATAGGTGGTCACTCAACTTAAAACATAGGCGTCGAATTTTTAAAAAAATCTTGATTGGATTTTCAGATTTTGCGAAAATCGTTTCAAACTGCGTAAATTTGTGTTCAAGCATCACGTAAAAACGACTGAAGCGAATGATATGAAATTGGGTGTCATGATAGGTGGTCACTCAACTTAAAACATAGGCGTCGAATTTTAAAAAATCTTCATTGGATTTTGAGATTTTGCGAAAATCCTTTCAAACTGCGTAAATTTGTGTTCAAGCATCACGTAAAAACGACTGAAGCGAATGATATGAAATTGGGTGTCATGATAGGTATTCACTCAACTTAAAACATAGGCGTCGAATTTTTAAAAAATCTTCATTGGATTTTGGGATTTTGCGAAAATCCTTTCAAACTGCGTAAATTTGTGTTCAAGCATCACGTAAAAACGACTGAAGCGAATGATATGAAATTGGGTGTCATGATAGGTGGTCACTCAACTTAAAACATAGGCGTCGAATTTTTAAAAAATCTTCATTGGATTTTGAGATTTTGCGAAAATCCTTTCAAACTGCGTAAATTTGTGTTCAAGCATCACGTAAAAACGACTGAAGCGAATGATATGAAATTGAGTGTCATGATAGGTGGTCACTAAACTTAAAACATAGGCGTCGAATTTTTAAAAAATCTTCATTGGATTTTGGGATTTTGCGAAAATCCTTTCAAACTGCGTAAATTTGTGTTCAAGCATCACGTAAAAACGACTGAAGCGAATGATATGAAATTGGGTGTCATGATAGGTGGTCACTCAACTTAAAACATAGGCGTCGAATTTTAAAAAATCTTCAATGGATTTTGAGATTTTGCGAAAATCCTTCCAAACTGCGTAAATTTGTGTTCAAGCATCACGTAAAAACGACTGAAGCGAATGATATCAAATTGAGTGTCATGATAGGTCGTCACTCAACTTAAAACATAGGCGTCGAATTTTAAAAAAATCTTCATTGGATTTTGGGATTTTGCGAAAATCCTTTCAAGCTGCGTAAATTTGTGTTCAAGCATCACGTAAAAACGACTGAAGCGAATGATATGAAATTGAGTGTCATGATAGGTGGTCACAGAACTTAAAACATAGGCGTCGAATTTTTAAAAAATCTTCATTGGATTTTGGATTTTGCGAAAATCCTTTCAAACTGCGTAAATTTGTGTTCAAGCATCACGTAAAAACGACTGAAGCGAATGATATGAAATTGAGTGTCATGATAGGTGGTCACTCAACTTAAAACATAGGCGTCGAATTTTTAAAAAATCTTCATTGGATTTTGGGATTTTGCGAAAATCCTTTCAAACTGCGTAAATTTGTGTTCAAGCATCACGTAAAAACGACTGAAGCGAATGATATGAAATTGAGTGTCATGATAGGTGGTCACTCAACTTAAAACATAGGCGTCGAATTTTTAAAAAATCTTCATTGGATTTTGGGATTTTGCGAAAATCCTTTCAAACTGCGTAAATTTGTGTTCAAGCATCACGTAAAAACGACTGAAGCGAATGATATGAAATTGAGTGTCATGATAGGTGGTCACTCAACTTAAAACATAGGTGTCGAATTTTTAAAAAATCTTCATTGGATTTTGGATTTTGCGAAAATCCTTTCAAACTGCGTAAATTTGTGTTCAAGCATCACGTAAAAACGACTGAAGCGAATGATATGAAATTGGGTGTCATGATAGGTGGTCACTCAACTTAAAACATAGGCGTCGAATTTTTAAAAAATCTTCATTGGATTTTGGGATTTTGCGAAAATCCTTTCAAACTGCGTAAATTTGTCTTCAAGCATCACGTAATAACTGCAAAGGTGAAAAAATGATATTTGGTGAAATGATAGGTGGTTACTCACCTTAAACTATAAGCATCTAATTTTAAAAAATCGATCAGATTTCGAGATTTTGCGAAAATCGTTTCAAAGAGTGAATCTTTGTTCACGCATTACGTAATAACGACTAAAGCGAATGATATGAAATTTGGTCACATGATAGATGGCTGCTCAACAAAAACTATAGGTGTCCAATTTTTTAAACATTTTTATGAGATTTTGTGAAAATTCTCTCAAAATACGTTTATATTTCTTCAAACATCACGTAATAACGACTAATACCAATGATACGAAATTTAGTGATAGGATAGGTAGTTGCTAATCTTAATTAATAGGCGTTGAATTTTAAAAATATTTTGATTACATTTTGAGATTTTGTGAAAATCGTTTTAAAATGCTGAAATTTTGTTCCAGCATCACGAAATAAAGACTGCAGGGAATGAAACGAAATTGGGTGACAGGATAGGTTGTCACTCAACTTAAATTCTAGGCTTCCAATTTTTCAAAAATATTGATTAGATTTTGAGATTTTGCAAAATTATTTCAATATGCGTAAATATTCGTTCGCGCGTCACATAGTTACGACTAAAGCGAATGAAATGATATTACTTAATTACTCTCTAACCTGTAATATTTTAACAATACATAAAAATTATAAATTCGCTTTCTTTACTTTGGCAACATACTACATCCACTCTTTGTACTCCTACAATGCTGACAAAAGTTCTTGCTTTTTGGAAATTTGCATTCCCTAACCCGTCAAGGACGGGTACTTCAGCTAGTTATATATATATTATCTATTTAATTATGAGAAACACTATGATAACTCCTCACTTATAATATATAGGTACAGCTGCGGAAAAAAAAGGCCCACTTGCTCTTTATTTCGCCATCGTTCGTCGTATAGCAAAGTTATATATACCATTCGTTTGCAAATAACGCGTACTTTAATTTACTATTAATTTAATTTGCATAAGGGGCCGTCTTCATATTTAATTCTGCATCAACTTCGTTTTTCTCAATGGCAACCCCATATTTTGACTTTATTAAACGAAAGAAAACCTTCAAATTACCCTAAATATAAATTTTCACCAATTTTGTACGATAATTTCCGGAGATATTGCGAATTCATTTTTGCGCGTTTTTAAGGGACTTTCTGCAAATTGAAAAACGCTATTTGTAGGTTCCGAACTTTTCGCCTTTCATTTATTTCGCTCGCGAGAATTAAAAGAAATTAATATTATTTTCAAGGAAAATATTGTTCCCATCTCTCTTAAAGTTTTTTGTACTGAGAATATCAAGGGTAGAATAGAATATTTAGTCTGTGGTCCAAATGACCCGTGAGTTCATAACTTCCTTGGTTCGTACACATGATTTAAGGGAAAATGCAAAATGACTGCTCACGATTTTGAAAATCTTTGTAATTTTTAAATTGTTATTCAGTGTTTCTCTTGATGTTTCTCTTAGACAGCTGAAATGTTGGCAGGAGTTTGAGGCTGCTCCCTGCTCTTCTGACTGCAAGCATGAATATTGCTCGACTTAGCTATGGTCGAACTTAAAGAATGGTTTCATGATTGAAAATTTATTTGTTTGAATTTCATGTAAAAAACGCAATTACTTTTTTGCCGACCCAATATTATCACTGTGTTTGTTATTTCACTTTCTTCATTTAATACTATCGCCTGCAATGTGCAATATTCTTAAGACTTTTGGCGGTATTTTAATTTATAGTTAGATGAAATTTTTTTTACAGAAAAACGTGATTTTGAATGTTTGATAAAGTATGGGGAATTCCAAAGACCTAATGTTTCCGATATTAAAAAAAGGTCACATTCATGCCTGGAAAGTTGAGGATGTTAGTTTTTCAGAAATAGGACGTTGTATTAGAAGACATACATCTACTGCATCTAATTCTATAGCTGGAAAATATTATATTTGGAGGAATATGGTAGCGGACGCAACAATACACGCTTTATAGAATCCCCAACAAACTGTAAAAACCTCTAATTTATTTGCTTCAAAATTTGATATTTTTAATACTGGTATCTTTTACTGTGTTTTTGCACAAAATAAATCTAATTTACTTTTATTTTATGCAATTTTCAAAAAATTTTCACTTAATAAATTTATATATGGTCCCTTAACTCATGAAAATAACACATTTTATTTAATATAAATTAAACTACTGAACGTAAAAATTTGAAATTTTGCACAGCCATGTAATATTAATTTCTGCATCTATTTCCATCGAAATTTGGCTAGGTCGCTATTCATAATTTTTTTTAATATTAATTTAATAATTCATAATTCACATTAATGATTTATTAAAAATCATAATAACACTAAATTATGTTTGGGTCGTTTAGTTCTAATAGTACGAATAAAAATCAGCTTCTTACTACCAATATTATAGGAGATATTAATTGAAGTATGAAAAAATATTTTAACGTAGGGGGAGGGGGATTTTGGGTGCTCATAACTTACTCATTTTCTGTCCAAATTTATTGAAAATTGGTGTCCGGGGTAAATTTTTGAAATATGAAGTGAAATCTAGGGGTTGCTATTGAGAAAAAAAGAAGTTGGTGCGAATTTTAATATGTAGATGGCCCCTTATGCAATTTTTATGCATAGCAAATTAAAGTGTGCGTCAATCGTAAACGATTGGTATCTGTAACTTTGCTGTGCGACGAACGACGGCCGAAAAATGTACAAGTGGGCCTTTTTTTTCCGCAGCTGTACATTGATGATATTATTGTTATAGCTACAGATAACTATATTTACACAGATAAATTGCCTATTACTTATCCTGATAATTTAGAATTAATTAAAAATCCTCAAACTAATAACTGTATTAATTTTCTTGATTTAGAACTAATAGTAAATAAGGACAAAAAACTCGCATTTAACATATATAATAAAAGAGATGAATTTCCTTTCAATGTAATTAGTTTCACAGATTTTACCTCATGCATGCATATATCTGTATTTAGAAATATCATAGCTAATCATCTATATAGAGTACTGTCTCTTTGTACAAGTAATTATAAGTCTGATAATATATCTTCACCATATTATATTGCTTTAAGATACAATTACCCTAGAAAATTTCTAAATTCAATTCTATTTCCTAGTTGCAATTACCATTTCTATAAACATGTGCCCTTTCTGGGAATTCTTGGTTGGAGAAGTTAGTGTTTGGTAGCTGGCTTGCTTACAAAATTATTTAAAAAAAAATCGATAATATTCTGGCTTTTTAGTACGTTTTATTGGGAAAAAAAAAGAAAACAATACTATGAGTTTACATTTGTTCTTGTTTATTGTTTTAAAAAAAATGTACAAATGAACTAATGATCACAGGTATCATCTAAATATAAATGCTCTTCTATCAGTTAATATAATCTCTGAAAAATCTCATATATGCGATAATGCATATAATGCATTATAATGCAAATAGCGAGCTATTTAAGTAGTTAGATGTATTCCTTTAAAAAATCATAACCCTAATATATTATCATGCCAATATTTCTTTATTATTATTATTATTATTATTATTCTACTAACTCTTACATTTGACTTATTGTTCAACTTTTGTCCAATTCTTTCTGGCAACGTATATTTTTTCCTCTTCAATTGGCAACAGCTACACGGTTGAGCCATGTTTTCAGGCTTAATGCTTTTGGTCTCTTCATCTCCATTTTTTCTCCATAACTACTTTTTTTCTGGGTATGTCTTTATGATTACCTTTTACTTCTTAACAGGATATCCCCTGTAGTTACATATTTAGCTTTCTTTGTGCTAAGTAACTGCATTGAAATCCTGTTATTTTGTTTTTTTTTTTATCTTGGTAGCAAGTATTCGGTTTGTGGGGCCTGACGTGTTTAGCCGATGCTTGCTACCCATTGTTTTACTCCATCCAATTCCGTTTTCTTTTTCAGATTTACCATTGTTTGGATTTCTATCTGCAGGATGTGTCTACTCATTCCTGTTTTTACCTAAGATTTTAAGTTCATGGTCGCTCATCTATCATTCCATCCATGGATATTTAGAATTTTGTATTTGCCAAGTGGATGCTACGTTGATTCGTAAGTTATGCCTTTTACTATATATATATATATATATAATAATATAATTGTTATATATTGTTACGAATTTTCGGGGCAACCCGCTGCTCTGGGGCTTAAAATGGTTTAAAATTCGTATTCTACGCTTCAAATAGATAAATTTTGCTTTTTGTTGCATCAAAATCGGCCAATTAGAACCGGAGATACGGAGGTTTCGGTTTCCCATTCAAATATATGGGATTTCTAGAAAACTCCAGAAATATTAGTCCTAGAGCTTAGATCTCTTCACTTTTGAGGACTTATTTTTGGCGCCAAATTTGGCGATATTTCGCCAAAAGTCGCCAAGCTTGGCGACTTTTTGGTCATTTGGCGCGATTTTCCCAATGGGGCCTGGAAGTTGTTTTTCCTGCATTAAAAACGCATAATAACCTAACATTTCTCTTCTATGACGTAATCAAAATTCACGCTTTATGTAGAACCCTCGAGAAATTGACTTTTCTGGAAACCTCTTGTACCTCCTGCGTCGGCTATTTATAGAAGCGCGCATCGCCCCGAAGAGTCAGTGCGAGCTGAACGCTCGATGTGTGAAGAGCTCTCAGTACGCGTGCTTTGTGAATTGCTATAGAAGCTGTTTTTTAGCTTGCTTTGTGAAGCTGTTTTTAAAGTGCTGTGTGTAAATTCTTCATCGCTGAGTCTTGTGAGACTGTTAGTGTTATTTCTCGTATATTTCCACGGAATTTTTGCCTGTGTAAGTGACTTATTTTGTGTGAGAAATACAGCATTTGTGAGAGCTTCTGATCCAAGCGGATTGTTAAAAGCACGTTATTGCTAGATTGTGCTTGTGAATTGTGTACAGCTGATTGTTCTACGAAGTTCTAGAAGCAATAAAGTTTGTGTTCCATCCTGACAAGTGACTTTTTACTTGAACTTTTTACACCAACAGGACTTTAGAACGACGAACCCCAGGAGTAGCAGAGTAATTCCGCAACAATATATATATATATAATATAATTGTTATATATATAACATTTAGCTAACATTAAAAGATGTGTAAACTTTCCGTAAGTTACCAAAAGAGGTGCTTACCCTGAAATACACAATGCAAAGCAAATTTCCGATCCAAAAAAATTTGATTTCTCTCTCTAAACGTATTCATGCAAACCACGTTTGTTTTAATAATTATTTATTCTTTTTTAACTGAACTTTTAAAGTTTGACTCACACAAGACGTATCAAAAGTTTGTAAACTTCAAAAATTGCTTTAAAAAGAAGGAGAAAAAAAACTGCAGTTTGCATAAATATGATTATAGAAAGTTTTATTTCACCCCCCCCCCCGTTAACGGAAATCTGAATTCGGAAACTTATTATTTTGTTTTCCGTAGAAATTGTAAAATCTCTTGACATACCCTCTTCCATGGTCCCAGTGAATAGGAGCGCTATCGTTTCCAAAAACTGTTATCTCTTCGTAGTGGTGCCTGTCCATGTTACCTGTATAAAAGAAAATCACTAAAGATTAATATAATGTGTTTCAACAAACCTAATAAATAATGCACGTTTTAACCATTCTATTCTTCGTATTAATGTCCTGAAGGTGTCTTCCCTTTTTTTCCTTATCTCGTTCCGTTTGCGAGGTACGAATGCTAACTCCACAGTTTTCCACCAGGTGGAGCCACTGACGGTTTCATTCAATAGATCACTGCAACAAGGCTATACCTAGACACCACTGTATATAAATATAACTACAGCCGTTCCGAAATGAAACGAGTGTAAGGGACTTCAGTGGGCATACTAACTCAATGCCAATTTAAAAGTGGTAACATTTTAAAACTGCTATTAATATTTTTCATTTTATTTTTTTCGGTTGTGGGGCAACATTTCTACGAAGCTCATTACACTAACGCCGGCACATGCGCATACCTCTTGAACTGGCAAGCGATGTTTAATTTCTCCGTTTGAGAGCTCTAGGGCTCTATTCTGCCACGTTCGTATAAGCGAACGTTCGAAAATGTGACATCAAAATGACGTTTTTCGCATTCTGCTAATTTATGTTGGTATTCTGCAAGGTACGGCGCATGGGCACCCATAGGAATTTTTCTAGGGGGGGGGCAAACTTCAAAAAAATTTTCTAGGGGGGGCAAATTTCAAACTTTTAACAAATTTAGTACTGTTTTTGCGATTTTTTTACATCATGAGACAGTAACCTAAATCTCTAGGGGGGCAAGTGCCCTACCTTGCCCCCCCATGGGCGCCTATGTACGGCGGAGCTTTAGGTGCAGATACATCCTAACGAATGTTTACATTAGCATACGTTTCGAAATACGTCACAAATCCGAGCGTTCGCTTAAACGAACGTGGCAGAATAGACCCCCTAGTTTCGTAAACGATGTTTATCCTTCAATATTAATCCATGATTGAAAATAATTCATTTTAAAATTTCACATAAGATTTTTTTTTTTCGGGAAGAAAAAAAGAAGTTTCGAAAATAATTATTGTCATAGCATTTCAATAGAGAACTCCAAAATATTGTTTGCAAGAAATCAAATAACGAAAATTTTATGTTTTATTTTCTTTATGTTGTACATGTATAAATAATTTGGCTGTAATCGATCAATCCAAAAAATTATTATCATTTATTATTGGCGCTATATCTCACAGTTTGAAGCATAAAATATGGCAAATAGTCGACATTCGAACTAAATAATTCTAACGTTTTTGTCACTTTCACAATGAAAAATAAGTGCCATTTAGAAGACATTTTCGAGTAGTTCACGGTTAAACTGAAAAGAAATATCAACAGTACTGTTAGTGCAGTCGAAAACAATTTAAAATTTTCATTGAGAAATGAAGGTAGCATTCTGAACAATTCACTAGTTTCAAGGACGAAAATGCATTTAAAAAGACTCATTTAAATACAGCTTAAAGTACAAACATTTTACGATTTCAGTGTCTAGCAAGGGCAGATCCAAGTTCCAATTGCCATTTTATTCCTGAAGACACTGTTTGTGTCTGATTTTTAGGGAGTTCAACCAGTTCGTTCTCATGAATGCTAAGACGGAGAAGAAGTGAAACTTCTGCGAACAACACTTCTTTTCAAGCTAGGAAGCCACACTTGGTCTCGAAAGAGAAGTCTTCTCCGCAGTGTCTTTTCACTGATGAGAACAGACAGGCTAAACATTGGTTCAAGATTAAAAATGAAGAGGATTAACAGACAAATAACGACCCATCTCCGATAAATTCCGTCGTCCTACTGTGGTCCATCCTCCTACGGAAAATTTCCTGGATTCGTCGATGGTGTGACTTGATATCTACCACAGAGATGTCTATACGTCCACTTACCTGTCAAGAAGTCGAAGATGGCTATATCCATCAGGTCGTACAGTCTTCTGCCCCTGTTGTAGGGCGGGGTCTTCTTGACGTTGTTGCAGTACTGGTCGTCTGTTTCCCAAGGAGCCTTTCTCCGCTTGTTGTAAGACCTGCGCCAGGGGCTTCGCACGGGCTTCCGACCGAGCACCTCTTTGGGTGGAAGCCAAGCCGCCAGGCTTCCTTCCAGCATGTCTGGATGGCCGCATATAGCATGCGCCGTATCACAGTAGTAGGTGCACTGGCCGTGGAAGCATATGTTGCCAGCTACAAAGACATTGGAGAAAATGATTACGCTGAAGACAAGCATTATAAACAATAGCAAAATTGCATTCTAAAGATATCGACACATTGAGACGAGATAAGCTGAAGTCATTAAAACTGATTTGTGAACATTTCTATGCACTCCTAATCAGCGCGCCGCACATGCGTGGAGGTTGTAGGTCTGTGGTTTGTCAAGTGAAACTATGTTTGATCTCTGTCAAGTGAAACTATGTAAGTACGTAAGGTAATAAGTATATAGAAGATATTAGCTAATTCCTAAAGTTATCAAACTATTACGAACGGTCATTCAAATATTGTGTTTTAAAAAATGAATAGAATCTGCGGCTCTGCTAGACCCGGCGTGCGTCTGGGGTTCAACTGGACAGCAGGACACCCCAGGAACTGTAACAGGCTTTAATCAATAGGTAGGTCGTTCCTGAAGGTAATATCGAATAGTTTCCTAAAGTGAATCATATGTATGCACTTGCACTTGGGAAATAATTAAAAATTATCCAAACATTTATTTTAGATGGGATTTTACTGTGTGTGTATTGCAACGGCTCCCAACCTTTTAACAAAATGACCTCCCATTCAATAAAGTTTAGCTCGAGATGACACCCCCCATATTCTTCAGAATGCGTGCTATTTATTTATACTACAACAATGAACGTTTTGTAACCTTTTCTACAAAATAATGTTATCGATAAAGTTGGAATAAACATTTTTAGCGAAAAATAAAAATGGAGCAAAAATAAGAATAAATAAGGTGAATTTTTAAACATGCATCATCACTTTATCTTTGCCTATTTTTCTCGAGCCCCACTGGTTGAGAACAAGGGGTGTATTGATTTAAAACATAACTAGACGAGGGTTATCTGCTTATGGTAGGGGGGCTGCCTTCTTTAGGAGGACTTTTTAAGGGGGTTATAACGCCAATTTACTTAAGTTACCTTTGGAGAAAACCACCCCAAACTCCAGACCGCTAGAACAACAGCCATGCGATAGGTCAGATCCCTGGTTAATCAGCCACTTACAATGTTCAGGGTTTTATACATTTGGCCATGATGGATCCAACAATGCTCAGCACGTAACAATGATAGTTAAGAAACATCGAGGCTGAAACAAAGCTACAACAAAGAAATGCTTATATAGAGCGTCAAAGCTACTATAAGTGCCGTGAATTGCGGCGGAAGCTGGTGGGGTCGTGGTCGGGTGTCGTGCCTTCGCCCATGATACATTGTCACTGTCAAGCGCGATGCGAAGGACTAGCTAGCGGCTATCTTGGGGCCTTGGGGCTCAGGCCTCTCGATACCGGCAGGCGACAAGAGACCCGTTCTGTTAGTATTCCATTGAGCTGCAGAGTGGTGGAACACATATGACCTGATCACGAAGGGATTTTTTTTTCAATCTTAAATTTTTTCATTAATAAATAGTTCTTCCCTTTTTTTTTAACAATGAAGTTTATTTTTGGAGACTCCGTATTTTCATATTATATTTGTTCACCACTTTGGGATTCTCTGTTCTCTAATAAAAAATAACTACCTAAAGGAACAGTAGTGATTCCTGATAGATATACTTATGACACATTGTCTCTGTAAAGCTAGATGGAAAAGAATCCATCTAGGAATCAATGGAGCTCGGTCATCTCGATACCGGTAGACCAAAAACTGACTCGTTCTGTTAGTATTCCTCAAATTAAATACGCATCCTGATAGAAACAGAGTAATGCAGCACATATGACCTCACCTCAGAGGGCTCTTTTCCTTAAATTATTTTTTAATTTTTAAGTTTTAAGTTTTCCTCTTTTTTTTTTGCAGTTTTTTTCAGCTTTTTCTGTAGAATTAAGATATATAATTTATTGTCTCGCATTCAAGATTTGTCCATTTACCTTTACTGTGCAAGATCTTAATTTCAGTTTTTTCGATTTAGTTTCGTTAGTAATAAGAGTTACTATGATGCTTAAAAAAGTTATTTTAGAGATTGTTAATAATAAGTACAGTACAGTGGCGCACACAAGGGGGGGGGGTTCAGGAGGTCCGGACCCACCCCTCCCATCGGCTTTGATTTTTTTTTTCCGATTGATTATTATCCTATATCTATAGTTAATAAAACAATTCCAAAAAACGGTAACAATAGTTTCAGTTCTAATAAATATAAAAAGAAATTTTTTTCTTGATTTCCTCAACTTTCAAAAACGAACTGAAAGCGAACATAAAACACCATCTTGTTCTCAAAACTGAACAACTATTACTTTACTTCCTATTGCACTGAGTAGTGTATTCTTGGAGAACTGGATGGGACGAGTTTTGATGAATTCCATCTAATGAAAACGAGCTCTTTCATCACTGATTTTTGACAATCTGGAACATGCCTAAAAGTTGGACCACCCCCTACTGTAAAAGTTGGACCCCCCCGAGCCAAAAATCCTGTGTGCGCTCCTGTATGTATGACCGTAAAAGTGTGCTGTTCCTCTACTAAAGACCTTTAGTTACTAATTTTATTTTATTTATTAAGTAAAATAAAACTGTCCCTAGCCTTAGAAAATTACTGCTCTTTTTTCCATCCAGTTGTGATGATAGTCAAATGTGACAACAGCAACTATCTGAGCCGATAACTCAGTAGTCCAACTATCGCAACTACTCTGTAGTCCACATTCCCTCCTCCTTTCCTCTATCTATGAATTTCTATTTCATGTTTATACTATACCTCAGTAATATGAGTAATTAAAAAAATGCGTCATTAAAAAAGAAAAAAAATTGTTATTCACTATTACTTTACTTCCTATTGTACTGAGTAGTGTATTCTTAGGGAACTGAATGGGACGAGTTTTGATGAATTCCATCTAATGAAAACGAGCTCTTTCATCACTGATTTTTGACAATCTGGAACATGCCTAAAAGTTGGACAACCCCCTACTGTAAAAGTTGGACCCCCCGAGCCAAAAATCCTGTGTGCGCTCCTGTATGTATGACCGTAAAAGTGTGCTGTTCCTCTACTAAAGACCTTTAGTTACTAATTTTATTTTATTTATTAAGTAAAATAAAACTGTCCCTAGCCTTAGAAAATTACTGCTCTTTTTTCCATCCAGTTGTGATGATAGTCAAATGTGACAACAGCAACTATCTGAGCCGATAACTCAGTAGTCCAAATATCGCAACTACTCTGTAGTCCACATTCCCTCCTCCTTTCCTCTATCTATGAATTTCTATTTCATGTTTATACTATACCTCAGTAATATGAGTAATTAAAAAAATGCGTCATTAAAAAAGAAAAAAAATTGTTATTCACTATTACTTTACTTCCTATTGTACTGAGTAGTGTATTCTTAGGGAACTGAATGGGACGAGTTTTGATGAATTCCATCTAATGAAAACGAGCTCTTTCATCACTGATTTTTGACAATCTGGAACATGCCTAAAAGTTGGACAACCCCCTACTGTAAAAGTTGGACCCCCCGAGCCAAAAATCCTGTGTGCGCTCCTGTATGTATGACCGTAAAAGTGTGCTGTTCCTCTACTAAAGACCTTTAGTTACTAATTTTATTTTATTTATTAAGTAAAATAAAACTGTCCCTAGCCTTAGAAAATTACTGCTCTTTTTTCCATCCAGTTGTGATGATAGTCAAATGTGACAACAGCAACTATCTGAGCCGATAACTCAGTAGTCCAAATATCGCAACTACTCTGTAGTCCACATTCCCTCCTCCTTTCCTCTATCTATGAATTTCTATTTCATGTTTATACTATACCTCAGTAATATGAGTAATTAAAAAAAATACGTCATTAAAAAAGAAAAGAAAATTGTTATTCACTTTTTGCATTACGAGATTCACCAAAGGAAGGAGCAAGAAGGTATGAATTACTTAAATTACAGTGATTAACCTTAGAAACACAATATTTGTAAGCATTATAGGGTAGGGTGAGGTAAAATTGCGTATAAAAACAGGATTTTTTGTATTCTTGAGCTGCTTTTTCTTACTTATAATGTTAAACATTCAACTTTTTTTGAATAACTTTATGCAGTGCATTCATCTAGTCATTCTTTTTTTTATTCAAAATCCAAATATTTCATTTTAAATTAGTTTTTTTTAAGCCGATATTTTCTAATTATGACTTTACATTACATTAGTAAGCAGCATTTTTACCCATAAAAAAGTTATTGGGATCATTTGAAAATATAATACTAATTGAGCCTACCTGTACACTCATTTTACTCCTCACCCTCACACTAGATACTAACACATAAAGAGAAAGAAAAATGCATAAAAAAATTCTTACTTTTTCCGATAATAAACTGTTTAGAATGTATCTAAATTGTAAATAACAACAGAACTTTTCAAATTTCAGGAATGTATTAGCTTTTTGGTAGCACAAGAAAAGAACATAGATTCAATAAGCAGAAAAAATCTATCATTTTGTTTCCAAATGCAACTAATAAACTTTTTAATGGATATAAAATTTACAAACTAATATCTGAAAATATAGGCTAAAGAAGAAATATCATGAAAAATAGTTATATTTTTGATCGAAACGCAACATCTCCCCATTTCACCCCACAATTCATATTCTACCTCACCAAAAATTAATGAAGATTAAAACTAAGACAATTAGAAAGGGCAAAACACATTCAATAAAACTGGTGTTTAAAAAAATTACATAAAAACTAAAAAAGAACCACGCATTTAAAATACTACAAAACGATCGTTATTTTTATTCTGCTAATTATAAACAATTTATCGTGCTGCAGTTTAACGTTCGGGCAATTATCATTTACCAAAAAAAAAAAAAAAAAAAAAACAATTTACTACACAAACCTGGAGACACGAAGAACGTTTTGAGCAAATCTTCATCTGCAAAAGCGTAGATTTCTTCTGTTATATTTAGTGTTCTGCCCACCACAGGGGGCGCTCTCCGAAATCCAAGAAGCCTGAAGTATAATAAACAAAACCAAGAAATGATGATCATTAAAAAAATAATAATTCTACTATATAATTATGGTTAGCACTCACTCACTGTGGAACAATTCCGATTCAACCATTCCAAGATAAAACTTTTACCACCGTTACTCCAAAAACATTAAAAAGTTAAGCAGAATAAACGTAATAAAATCCACATCGTTTGCACGATCGGCTTGAAATATTTCATAATTATATAAAAATATATAGAAAACAAACTACGCTACTTTAAAAATCTGAAAATCCACCCGTTCCCTAATTTTTAAGAGACTTTTTTTGCTATTTTCAGCTCTATTTTACTTTCCGAGAGGTAAAAAAAAAAGTTATTTATTCGCTTCACAGAATTAGATGTCGCAATTGATATTGACGTCATAGTGAAGTCACGGTAGTTTTTCCAGATTACCCATGTTAACTCTTTTTCACAAATATGAAATATTCAGAATAAGGGCTCTGTGTTTCTTTCTTTCTTTCTTTCTTTCGAGAGAGAGAGAGAGAGAGATGTGATGGTAATATTTAAAAGGCTAAAAATGTTTTATTAATATGGTGATAAACTTGTGACTTAAAATTTTCGTTTTCATTCAAATATGTCTGTTTTGTAATCGGCAGGGACGTAGCTAGAGAAGGAGAAAAGAAGATTCCGCTGAACCCTTACTTAAAATTATTCCCTATCAATATATCAATTAATTTATTTCCTGTTGAGCCATACGAAAAATAAATACTGAAATTTCATGTAATTATTATAATTGTCCTAATCAATTCACACTTACCTATCCAGATGATATGATGCAATTTCACTGTGATGCCTCTCAAAATCAGTAAAATAAAAATGATCTGGCAAAGTCTCGTGGTCCCTGGGGAACCTGAAAAGCAGAATTAAAAGTACGCTGTTTGATACAGTTTTCAGTTCGTGAATTTTTAACTTTTTTTCATAAATTTAAAAAGTTTTTGCTCAACATTTTCAAGCAAAATTGAAAAGTTTTTACTAGCATACAGCAGAACTTCTCAAATGCGGCATCACAGGAACTTGCCGATTCCGGATTACAGAAATTTCCGAAATATTGAAAAATTGTAAAAAGGAGATACAGTTGTGAAAAAAAAAAATGAACTTACCTTAAGAAAAGCAGATGAATGGAAAAAAAATATATAAATGAAAAATAAAACTCATTTATTGAGGAATTTTACACAACACAGCGCAAAAAAGATTGTATTGGAAAGTGTTTTATAATTGAGCATTCATCATGATTTACTTTTCTTGCCTATAACATGGCTTCGCAAATGAGTCTACCAAATTTACATAATATTTTCCTTAAGGTAAGCGTTATTGGGACTATACTTACCATGCTTGCTTTTCAATGGGAAGTTTTTAAAGCATCTTCTCAACTACAGAATGCCATTAAGCTCAAAATGCAAGGAAATAGGATTATTATCATTCTTTTTTTCTCATCGTCTTGTCATGAGTAACTTGTTGATCTTTCCGATTTGCATTTTAATCTTAAGCCTTGTGTTGCAAATCTAAGTCTTGTAAGATTAAGAAAGTTTAAGAAAGTTGGTCGAAGTTGTTCCCACATCATATAATCTTCAGGGTCAAAAGAGAAATTTTCTGGGACAATGGAACTAAGCTTTTTGTGGAATTTTTAGTTTTTTGACATGCGTGAATAAAATAAACATGAGGTGTGTGACATCCATCCGTGATTTATTTGTACTTTCATTTTAACCCGGAATCTGTTATTTCGCTTTTTAAAAATTTATAATAGTGAAAGTTAGCTACAGTTTCATAGTTAAAAAAAGAATACATTTATTTATTTACTAAGATCTATCATTTTACAAATCACAGGGACTTGATTTTTCAACATCAAAGACGCATTTAACTCGCTTTTACTAT
Source organism: Cheiracanthium punctorium (assembly GCA_038373885.1). NCBI lineage: Eukaryota > Metazoa > Arthropoda > Arachnida > Araneae > Cheiracanthiidae > Cheiracanthium > Cheiracanthium punctorium. Next base: position 59,248 of record JAWZYV010005235.1, read on the forward strand.
CACTTATATATAATATCCCAACTGACTGTTCATTAGTTTGTTTTTATTAACAAACAGTTAGGATAGTTTGTTTTTATTAACAAATCAGGATAGTTTGCCTTTAAAAAACACTATGATAAACAATAATGGAAGATCGCTACAGTTTCATAGTTAAAAAAAGATTTATTTTTATTATTATTATTTTTTTAAAGATCTATTATTTTACAAATAGTAATGTCCCTGGGACCTGCTTTTACAACCCCAAAGACGTATTTAAGAACCTGATTTTATGCACTAAACATGAGTCTCGATAATTCGAGGTGGACGGGACCGGACTTGCCTCGAACTATCGAAACAATAAAATTTAATAAACAAATAAACAGAAGTAAAGGAATTTTTGTAATTTGAGTGCCTATTTAAATGTAAAATGTACTGGCATATTATTGAATTACGGATGATTAGAACAGGTTAATTATATCGAAAAATAATAGTCAAATAGTGTTTGTATTAATACGTTGACCCGTTTCCGTGCAGCAGTATCGCGCCATCGTCAAAACATACGTCAACACTGCACAGAAATGTCTGCGTGGGCATCTATAGGAAGAATACACTCATTTTCTTTAGGAGGGGGATTTCTGAGGGGGCTTCCGGGTGCGCCAACTATTTGAATTTTGTGGTGCGAAATAATTCTTTCGGCCTTTCCGAATGGCCGAAAAAGTGACAAAAATCGGGGTAGCGAATAGTCACGTACCAATCCAAAAGAAAATCTGTCACTTTGGATTGTTACCTCACCATGGCACAGTGGTAATGTTACTGGAAATGGTAGACGGGCAAAGTGTGAAGGTCCCGGGTTCGGGTCCCATTGCGCGTCCGTCGACCTAACCGCTCAGAGTTTTCCGTGGTTCTCTCCGAAACTTTGCGTAAATACAAATTAGGACCCTTTAGAAAGACCCCACGGAGTGCACCCCCCTTGTGTTGTCTTTCTGACGAGGATTTATAAGCGGTCTTCGAGCCAAGCACACAAATTTGCTATACGTGTTCCCAACAAAAAGATTGGATTGTTGACAAATGTAAATGGAAAAAATTAAGTAGCTTCCATCGGACGTCCGTAACAGTTCGGAGTTTTCCGTGGTTTTCTCCGAAACTTAGGGTGAATACGGGTTAGGACGTCTTAGAAAGACCACCACGGAGGGCACCCCTAACCTTTTGCTGTTCTTCTGACGAGGATTTATAAGAGGATTCCGAGCCAAGCACACAAATCCGATATACATGTTCTCAACAACAAATTAAGTAGCTTACACGGTTGATCAGAAAGACTTAATTTAGATTATTAACAAGTAAACAATAATTTAACAATGAGTTCATTTTAATTAATTAATAAACAAATGATGGTTAAATTACTTTTATTGGTTGTTTAAGGAATAATTACATTTCATGAATCCGATAAGTTTAGGCTAAATTTCGTCAAAAATGAGCGTCCTCTCACTTTTTTTCTTAGGACTACAACACTGATGTGTTGGTCATTATTTGGAAGCTAAACTGATTTTTTCACTATTTCAGATGTAAGGAAAACTCGAACAATCGCGACTCTACTGTAAATGTTTTCATTGATATCTTTGCTATTTAAAAAGCACAAAAAAATTCAGCAAGGGAACCCACATAGCTAATCCGTTATGATTCTCTGGGACTCACGAATTTCAGAAGCCAGCTCGATTCCTGATCTGAGGAGTTAATTTCTAATAAAAAAACAAACAAACAAACACGGAATAAGTATGTCCTTTAGATATCTCCTCCTCCTGGTGTTTTTTTTTTTTTTTTTTTCCCAAAGCATACACGTCAACTCCGATTATAGTGAACCTCTGGAGACCATCAAATTTCAAATATCGTCCACTATATCCGAAGTTCACTAAAACCGAAGTGTCTCCATGGTGAACAGAGATACTGTATGTGAATCAGGACTAATGTTCTGTGTTCACTATAGCCGAAAGTTCACTATATCCGGAGTTGAATGTATTATTGCTATTCGTATAGTGATTGATCTGTAGACTAATTAATTAATTTATTTATACGAAAAAAAATTAGGGTTACACACCAGCGTTTCTCAACCTGTGGGGCGCGCCCCCTAAGGAGGGGCGCAGAGCGTTTGCAGGGGGGACGCAAGAAAAGCCAAAGAGCAAGTAGTGATGCATGTTTTTAAAAGAATCGTCTTATTTATTCTCATTTTTACTCAAAAATTTATCCATTTTCGCTTAAAATGTTTATTCAAATTTTACTGATAACATTATTTTGTAGAAAATTCGACTAAATGTTTATTCTTAAAGATTAAAAAACTGTATGTATACTGAAAAATGTAGGGGGGGGGACCACCGGAAGTTAGCCTTTGTTGGGGGGGATGGGGGGCAACGTTAAAAGGTTGAGAATCGCTGTGTTACACACAAAATTTTCTGGTATTGCAATAATCATGCAAGACGGAGAAATTATGCTTACGAGATTATATGTTAAGTAACATTTCCTTTAAGCTTTCTCTGAACTAGATTTTTTTGAACTAATGTCTGTGTTTTTACTTTACCGTTAGGCAGACTTAGACCTAGTGCCTCAGATGAAAGAATGCAAAGCCAGGCTCTAAAATGAGTGAAGAAAATTCTGGCTGATGAAATACTTTCCCGCCCATCAGCTGGTTCCTTAATAATTTTGTAAATTCACGCATTTTACTTGAATATTAGCTGGGGTTTAATATTTTCCTCATATTGCTTCATCTGTGTAAAGCTAACCAAGCTGAATGACATTAAATCAAAATTATTTAAAACTTTGTTAATGAAAATTAAATAATTTTAATTGTCCAGCATAATTGCATTTATATGTATATAGGCTTAGTTCTCTCATAAGCTGTCAATAAATGGTGCGACGTGTATGTGCATTTTCGGTTAGTACAGAGACAATTTACTTAACTATTCTGACTTGGTTAGGGGTTTCAAATAATCAAAGCCGGCGGGCTTGATTACTAGAATTTTTTGAAAAGTCGAATTGCTCATGAATTGATAGATAATTCAAATGATCGTCTTGACATTTATTAAATAAAAAAATAGTACCAAAATTTATCAATAGGTGGCGTTATAACACGAATGGTATTTGTATGTATTGAAAATCAGAAACAACATTTGCTTTGCAGCGCATGCCTATGCTAGATGCTACAGAAATTTGAAACAACTTGGCATTCTTTCAGAGAGAGGACGAAAGCAAACAGTCTTCTAGACACGAAAATGTGGTTATTGAGCCACCGTCAGTCGGAGCATGGTAGTATGAATGAGCCAGTTATTTCTCCATGTAGTAAATTAAACGTTTTTGTGCATTAAAATGCCACCTATCCACATATTTTAGTTCTAATTTTTAAAGAAATTTTAAAAGTATCAAGTGCGTTATTTGAATTATCTGTGGTTCAAATTTTATTTCATTTGGATTAAAAAAAAAAAAAAAAAAAAAAAAAAACGCATTCTGGAGCCCTCTGACGTGACAACCAATTTCCTGCTGTGAATATTTTTCTAAATTTCTTTTAGTAAAAATTGCTTCAGCACCATTTTTCTCTTAAAAACCAAGAGAATAAAGTAAATAAAAACCCCCACATAACATGAATAGCATGCATGAAATGATTTATTTTGAGCGAGTTTACACATATCTTTAAGTACCGTCAATTTTTATTACAAAAGCATTAGCATGAAGAAGAAAACTACCTTCCTCAGCAAACATGAACGACGCTGAAAGAATAACAGGCTAGGAAAAATTGTAAAAATGAATTCTAAAGAGGACTATAAACACTTCAAATTGTGTGCGAAAGCGCCTGGAAAGTCACTTATCAGTTTTGCTCCAGAGATTTCTTTAGAATTTCCTCTTGCTGGAAGATAATAGGAGAAATTTATTACCCGGCCTTGAATTCATTTTTTTTTTTTCAAGCGAAGGTTATGCATTTATGTAGAACCAAACATTTTTCTACTTTATTTCAGGTGCAAACTTTAAGCGAAAACAAGATGGATGAATGTACCATATGTCACCGAAAAGATTTTTCTGGTTGCTGACGAAACGAAAAGTGTTTGTTGGATTTGGGAAACGACAAGCTCCGGGATGGCTAATAAATAATAGAAAATGTACGAAGCTGGAGGAAGACAATGGCAGCGTCATCGCATTTCGAAGCAAGCGGCTGCTGGAAGTGTGCAGTTACAGTTACACGAACTATTGATTTCATTGCTGGGAATGCTTGTATGGAGGTTTTATCTAGTGGTAAAAGAGACATCAAATATGAATTTGTGGAAGCGAAGCTTTAGCAAATAGATTTGATAACGGTCTAAAAGAGGGTTACAGATGCAGTTTTACACTTCGTTGAATGCGTGTTTTATTGCCATAGAAAATAAAATATAGTAGGCTGAGCACAAAACGTAAGACTATAAAAAATATATCTCTTTTTATCGTTGGGTGCGAGTTGGGAAATATTTTATATTTGTGGTATCTAGCATTTTTTGAGGAATAAATATTTCATTTCAAGGATTCTTCACAAAAATCTATGTTGGAAGCTGAGCGCGAAGGAGTAAATTAAGCGAAATGGCGGATAACTTAAAATTAATTTTCGGTAGTTTACGATTTTCCACATTTCGAACAGTATTGTTCAGTAGAAAATAAATCCATAAATACTGGCTTCTTCACAATGTTTTCTCGGTTTGAAATTCTAAATATTAAAATACAAATAAATCGCAATCTCGAAATATGGCATTGAACTAGTTATATTCTAACTATCCATGCATTAATTAAAAGGAAAAATAAAAAATAAAAAAGTTTGAAGATTCGAAAAACCAACAGTTTGAACTTTTGTAAGATGATGTGACTGTGTTTTTAATAATTTGAATTGTGCCTTGTACTGTACATATACCGGCATGCATTTTCAAAAGATATTTTCCTGTTACTGAAGACATTTGATTATCAAGACAGATAAAATTGCAGTGTTTTTCTTAACACAATAAATCAGTCAATCAGTTGAAATCAACGAGATTCTTTTAGCTTCCTCTTTGAGCAAAATAATGGAAAAATGTTTGTACCTGGCCTTGAATCACAATTTTAATCTTCAATTTTTAAAAGAAATGTTGTGCAGATACAGGGTGGTTATGATTAAACTTAATCTATAAACAGAGGTCTGTAGCTAAAACGCGTGAACGGATTGTAACCAAATTTGGTATATATTCTATACATGAGATGCGCTCAAAGAGTTAAAAAAAAAGATAAAAGTTCAAAAAATGTCCACTAGATGGCACTTTGCATGGAAAAACAGTAAATGTAACAATGGAAATGACTAACTCGAAATGTACTAACAATTTCAATATTCTGTTGTTTTTGAACATTCATTAATTAACTTGAGTTATTTATTCAGCTGAATTCCCAAGCAAAGCGCACTCAGTGGACATCTTCGGTACTAAAATTTTTAGAAAACTTCCTTGAGTGTATCTCGTGTACAATACATACGCCAAACTTGGTGGCAAATCTTCCCTGTTTCAGCTGTAGAATGTTATTTATAGGGGAAGTTTAATTATAACTACCCTGTATATATTGTTTACATATTGTAAATAATAAATATTCTAGAGCGATACTTTTACAGTTTTTGTTGAAATTTTGTAATTAAGTATTTCCGTTAGGAGAAAAAACAGTTGACAAAATAAGAACACATTATTTCAAAGGATTGAAAAATTCTGCTTTTGTGTAAGTAGTTGTTATTACTACACTTTGTGTTCTGCTTTTGTGCTAAAGCTAAAGTTGGATAGTTTCTAAAATGTATCTATGAGCAATATGAATAAATTATAAATAGTAAATGAAGTAGCTTTATGTTCAAAGTATAAAAAAAAATGGGGAATTTCGGGTGCAATAAAATATATTTTATATAGTCACTAATTTATCAGTGATCCAATATTTCTCTAAATAAAAGCTACATAGGAAGTACTAAATTTTCATTTGTTGGGACGATTTAGTATTGAAAGTTTGCGGTTAGATCGCTATTAATTTTTATTAAATTATTTGCAGTAACATTGCTTGAAATCGATGAAAAAGTACGAGTATTATCGGAGACAATGAGTGTGATGAAAACACAGTTTAGGCTACTAATACTCTGATTTAAGTGTTAGGTGATATTTTAGAAATAACTGAGCACATAAATAGAGTGCTTCATGTTCCATGCTTATTTTACAGAAAATATGTCACAAACTAATGCAAATACTTTATTTTTTATTTAATTGAAAACTTTAGAATCAGAGGTGAGCTTTTTATAATATTTTTCTTAAAAGTACCACAAATAACTTTTATCTTTGGTTTTATTTTCATTAAATGATTAGAAACCACATATAAAGATTTACATAAAGAAAGAAGCACGGGTAAAAAAATATCTTACAAACTGTTCATAACTATAAACTACTAGAACTGTTTATCGCAAGTCTAGAAAAGAAGTCTAAGGCAGTTAACATTTTGGCTGTAGGGGGGTTTGTGAAAAATTATTTTGCATCACTTTGGAGCTGGTGAAATGGCTACTGGATGTACACTTTCATACTGCCCTAGTGCTGCTGATAAAGGGATATTATCTATACAAGAACCATAGATGTGGAATGACCTCGGAAAGCTTTATCAGGAATAAGAGAAATACGCAAGATCAAGTCAAGTCTTGAATGTTCGGGAATCAGGAATCAGAATCAAGGATCCAAGAAAACCATCAAAACCCATGGCAATCAGACCTCGACTTACTCTAGTGGATAATATTATCACCGATGTAGCACAGCATTTGCTAATAGAAAGCACGTATTTAACTTTCACAATTCATTCTTTTTTAATTTTTTTATGAACCACTTTTAAAAAAGACGAAAATTCTACTATATCCGAGACGAGTAAACAAGGTGCATAGGAAAGTCCTTTTAACCTGAAAATACTTGCGAACAGAGAGAGCTGCAGCTATGCAAGTGAGGTAATGGTATAGTAAAGCGACTATGACTGGCCTAATGCAAACGACAGCAGTGCTCCTAGGGGTGAAATTTGGAATCTGAACATTGAAAATTGGAAACTAAAAAAGATAGAGCAAAATTTCCAGTTAGAAAGTTTTAGAACATCAATTAATTAGTATGAAACGCCATTGGTTTACACGGATACGACAAATTGTTGTTTGTATATCCAAAAATGTCTGAAATAGATGCACTCCATTTTGTGTAAACCTTTTAAAGGAATCATAGGTATAAAGAAATACGCACAGTTAATTGCATAAAATACGCACTTACGGATATAAGGTTCAATAGCATTAAAAAAAGAAAAAGCTAAGGCAAACCATCACACGGTGAAAAAAGTTAATGTTGAGTATGCTCGAAAAGTTTGTCATTGCTCACATACACGTTTGTATTCGTGAAAGTAATTCTGCATGCACATTTCTCAGCATGGAAAGTGTCACACTATTGTAAGTATGTTTAATACAACGGCATATCCAGCTGACTTGCGTGTGGAGTTGCACAAACCTAATTTTGTATGTAACCATACAGAAAGAAATCCAACTGAGTGAGGTTCAGCCATCGTGGAGGCTTTTCAACACTAGCACTAGCACTATACCTGTACTTGATGATTTGTGACAGTACAGTACAAAGTCATTATCTGCAATTGCGTACTGCTACATTACCGAAATGTGAATATGCAGAGTAGAACCGTTGAGCATTGATTTCGGACATATTTGGGTGTAGATACGACAATTTATGCTATTCGTGTAAACCAAATGTCGTTTCGTACTAATTAATTAATGTTCTAAAACTTTCTAATTGGAAAATTTCATCTATTTCTTTTAGCTCCCAATTTTCAATGTCTAGCTTCCAAATTTCGCCCCTAGGGGCGCTGCTGTTGCTCGCATTAGGTCGAACGTAATCGATTTACTATACCGTTACCTAATTTATATAGCTGCAGATCTCTCCGTTCCAAGTATTTTCATGTTAAAGGGACTTTCCTGTGCGCCCTGTATATGTGACACCGCTTGGATAATGATTTAGAGCCCAGTGCCGATTGTGGACTAAAAATTATTTATTGTCACATCATAACAATGTAAGTTCAGGAGAGCCGGAAAGGAAGGAAAACTTACAGACCAAACAGTTAAAAAAGTTTGTTTCAATACTTGCGATGCCATTATTATATTAAGAAATATGATACGTTTAAACATTCCAAGGAAGTTTGAATGACGTCGGTGGCGCTGATTAGACATAATTTTAATCCATGTCTCCATGGATTAAAATTATGTCTTATCAGCGCCAATTATGTCTAATCAGCCATATAAAAAAGAAATCGGAATATTTATGCACAATAAAGCATTAAATATAGGATAGATGTTGTAAATAATTAGATTCATTTTTTGTTTAAACTTAAGTAATTAGCCATGAATTTAAATTAGGTCTAACGTTAAATAAACTATTATTAAATATATTATAAAACGTTAAATAAAAGTAAAATAAGTTATCAATACATGCCGAAACCGGTCTGCCATTTTACTTTTCTTATTGGTTCTCTTATACGTTGTTTTTTTTATGTTTATATACCTTCTACACCAAGCTACGCTTTTGTGTTCATTAGGCTTAACGTTGTTGTAAAAAAGGCTTATATCTTTATTACATTTATGAGTTACCATATGAACAAGCAGTTACAAAGGCCGTGGCAGTTATAACGATTTCTAAAACTGTGATAATATTTATATGCTGGCGTTATAACTCTTCTTAAAACAACATAAAACTTTCACGAGATGCTTATCTACCTCTAGCATCTTAACAACAAGCTTAACCAACAACAAAAAAATGGTTTTTCATTCGAGAATCGTAGGTAATTATACCTAGAAAAAGAACTCTCAGAATAATGTAAAGTATTGTTTAATTTGGAGGAGAGATGGTGCTTGTACAACTGAATACTATTTATTTTACGTCCAATTCTGGAATGAGCCGTTAAAGATTGGCTTGATAATGAATTCTAGAAAGCCACTTTTCTTATGAACACAGCTGACAAACTATTTGAGTTGAGAAATATTTGATATACTTAGCTGTTTAAATAAAAAGAGTTTGATAACATCTTATTATTATTATTGTTATTTTTATAGGAGTATTGCACAGCTAAACGAAATTACGTCCAATATGAATATGCAACACCTAGTCAAAGAGTAAGATTAATTTTATCTATGCTAATTATAGCATACTTTTACTTTAATGACTTGGGAATATTCGAACAGAAAAGTTTACTTTTTATAATGTTTAAATTAAAAGAACTTCATAACGCATGTGTATTTTCCCACACACAACAATAAATAAGTATATAAATAAATTAAAATTAATTAAAACATTCATCAGCCAATTACAGTAAAGATTGTGTAATTATCTTTCTGTTTTTTATTTATAAATAAGGCATATTTTTACCTCATTGGCTTGAACAGAGCTTGCCCGCCATTTTCAAAAGTGATGACAAATTTTATTTGAGTTCCACCTGGGAGTTGTTCTAGGAGAAAGAGAAAAACACGCATTTATAGACAAAGTTAGAATTTTCATGGATCCTTAAAAATATGTACATACCTAGCATAAAATCATTTTCTAAAAAGCAGTTATTATACTGGTCTATCTAACATATCTTTTATCTGGTTAAACTCTAATTAAGAAAATTGTTTGAAACATTTTCACCGTATTAATGCCTTCATAAAATTTAAAAAAACTACGAAAATTGACTTAGAAAATGTAGGATATATGTATAGTTGTAATGAAATAAAGCACATCATAACTTATCAGTAGTTTTTATAACCTATAATAAAAAATCTCCAAGAGTTTTAATATCTTGCATGTAACAAATATTTCCTTTATAGTAGTGATGTGCCATTCGATTGACTCCCATAATCGATTACTACTATTCGAATAGAGTCAATAATCGATTATCCGAATAGTGAATATTCGCGATTTTTACTATTCAAACAGAATTTATGATTTCTATTCGAATAGTATTCGCAGTATCATTATTCAAATAGGAATTGCGATCTGACTATTCGAACAGCACTCGAAATTTCGGATGACACGTGCTATTCGAATGCTATGTGCTTGAGCGTTCGAATGGATTTCTCAAAATCGATTATTTCGAACGCATTTAATAATCGAGTGATTCGAATAGTTCATTCATGCCCATCACTAAATTAATACAGCACTAGATTATATTATGTATATATCTTGTATAGAAAACTAGACCTCAAAGGTATCCTATATCGTATTAATGTCTTCTGTCCACTGCGATTTTCGGCTGATCAAGGAAGGTCTTTCGTATTTAACCTGATATGACGTGATAATTGAGTGGTTTGATGCATGGTCTAAAGTCTGACCACTAGAGATAAAATGTAAGCTTACCGACTGCTGTGATTTTCTGCTTAGCAAGGTCTTGCAGCATGGCGTCGATAACAGTCGTGTCTTCAGGGTACAGGGAATACTTGCTGATTTGGAGGTGGAATTTCTCCCAGTTCGTCATGTTGTCCCTGAAAAATGAGAGAATGAAAAAAAAAAAGTTACATTTTTTGTTGCAACTGTAACAACAATACAGAAACTAAAACAAACAGAGAGAAATGGAGGAGAATGCGTATGCCAATCAATTTGCAATTTAATCATCGGGATATGAAAGGATATTTCGGATATGACCACTTGAGTGAGTGTTATTGAGAAAAAGCAATATTGCGATAAAAAATTTTGGTATTTTGACGGAAAAATCGATTTTGATCATGTTTAAATTTACTTTGACAGTTTTCTCTGCAAGGCGTCTCTACGTGCATAGGCATTCTGATACGAGCATTATCCATTTTCACTAGTTTTGTTGTGACGCTTATATATGTCTGTACGTAACGTACGTACGTAACTCGAACTCAAAAAAAGATTAGCCATTGAATTGGCCATTTTGTATCTGGTTTCTTTAAAATGTACTCTGAATTTTATTTTGCATGAAAAAAGTTTTCTGCAGCTGGAAAATATGTGAACCTGTTTTATAAATGAATAATTGTGCTAGCTATAGAAAGAACAAAATTTTACCTTTTTGGATAAAAAGTGTTTATAACGAGTTAATTGATAAGTATTAGAATATTAAAAATATATTAAAATATAATTAGGAGAAAGCTTAGTATATACATGGTGGTTATAGTTAATATTCCCCTAAAATAGCATTCAGCAGCTGAAACCGGTAGGCTGATTGCCACCAGCTTTGCCATACAGGCCGCACACAAATGCGCTCAAGGAAGTGTTTTAAATAGTACAAAAATGTCTACCAGGTGGCGCTTTGCATTTTAAATCAGTGGATATGACCCAAATTAATCCAAGATATGGCCTGAATTCATCAATAAATACACAGAAACTACTGAATAAACGTTGAAACTGTATGTACGTTTCGAGTTAGTCATTTCGATCGTTAATTCTACTGTTTTTCATAAAATATAAAGATACAAATAATTTTGCTTAGAAACTTGTTTAATAAAAAAATATTAAATAACGAGTAAAAACTTAAAAAAAAGAAAAAAAACATTATTCAGCTAGCATACCCAGCAGGTACCGTACGTACATTTACAAAAACATCCATATCCAAAAGTTCCAATTTTATTTAGATATGTTTGCTATGCATAGGAGGGCAAAGTTGGATTTTCAAATATTTATCGATTTAGTTCTTAATATGGCAAAACTTAGCTAATGTTAACAACGGCGATTGTGTTAACTCAAGCTAACAAAAAAGTAAAACATGATGAAATGTAAATTCTGATTAAATAAAATCAATACATATCAAAATAATTAGAAGCAATTGCCGGGTATGATCATAAAATATTAACGATAGTAAAAAAAAGCATCCGGGCATAAAAACTTCTGGGTTCCGAACAAAATGTTTATTACATTTCCAGTTTATGGTAGTGTTAAAATGAAATATGGATGCGAATGAAAAAGGAATTGTTGTATAATCGAAAAAAGTATCATACTTCACTGAGTAAGGTGACGATTTTCCGTAGAAAGATAAAATGAAAATATATTTCAGTTGATCGTCTGCGATGTTCAGATCATAACGATTTATTCTTTTTGCACGAGCGATTCTTTCATCTTTTAAGAATGATTCATTCATTTTTTTTTTTTTTTTTTGCAAAAAAATGATACATTTATAACTTATAGCCTGTCGGCAACCGGTATATGCCCTTTTTTTGGTGCATTTTGAAAAATGTCTTTTACGATATTAAATATCAATAATAGAAACATTTGTTTCATTCATTTAAAATGTTGATACAGATAGTGTTGAAATTTTAGACAAGAGTTCATGGCAGTGTAGAGAAAAAAAATTAGTTAATATTAATAGTTGAAAACTACACGCTATAAAGTGTTTTGTTTTATTTAACAAATCTTGTTTGGTTAAGTAGTTTGGTAGCTTTATTTTGTTGACTTAACAAAAGTTTGTTTGATTCAACCAAATTGATTTAACAGAACGTTTTGAATTTTGACGTTCGGTTTTGTTAAAAACAGAACGAATGTAATTTGAAATCGCTGGACAGTCAATTTATGCATGAGTTATGGACATGCGTAGAACTCTGAAAGACTGAGCCAGACAGCCAGACCCTCTCAAGGAGAAGTTAGAGTATTTACAGAAGAGGGAGGTTCTAAGGAGGGATCTGCAGTCTGCCAATGCATTCAAAAAATGGATCCCATCAAACACAAAAAAATATTGGGTTTTTTCTCAGTTTGCTGAAAATTTCAGTGGTAAGCCTAACTAGTTTATCCATTTATAAAATTTTAGATTTTTTAGTTTAGTGTTTTTACAAGTTTTTACGGATTTAGCTTAAAGACTAACGTTAGCGTTAGACTAACTTAAAACAATCAGAATTACATTTCCACAATGTAACGGGCCGCAAAATATCGAAGGATGTAAAAAATATTGGTCCGTGAAAATCTTTATTTATGTAAAAAAGTCTTCAATATAGGCAAAGCTGGACATTACCAAATTATCAACTTTTTGTACGTATTTCGAAAATATTTTTGTAGTTTTAATTTTAAAGTGGTACACATACTTTTAAAATCAGTATCTTTTTTTTGTCGCAAACAGTTTGATTCGCATACCATGCCGGAAAGAAAATCACTTATGATTTTTAGCACTTAATCTTTTTTATATTATTTCTAAGAGAAAATACATTCATTTTCCAAATAAACCATTCCAGTGATAAAATTTTTTATATTACGTTTATTATTTATTAGCATTGTATTACGTTTACAAAAACGGTTAAGATCTGCTAGATAAGAGATTGTGTACAAAATAAATCAGACTACACAAGTAATTTGGTTGATTTTAACCAAATAAACCATTTAAACAAATAGTTTGGTTAAATTAACAACAAATTTGGTTATTTAACCAAACTATTTGGTTAAATTGACTAAATGATTTTTTTGAAATAACCAAATAATTGGAACAAAATTATTTTATGAATTCAACAAAAATCTTGTTGGCGCTATCTCAACCGGATAATTTGTTGATTTAACAAAACTTTTGTTTATTCAACAAAACATTTTTTTCGGTGTAAGGATTAACATTTAATCACTATTTAGGATTGAAGATTGAAAAGTTTAATCATTAATCACGATTAATGATATCGTTAGTTTGTTTACTAAACATTTGCAATCGTTACACATGATTAAATATTACTAATTCTTAGTTTTGAATCGTCAATTGTGATTAATATTTTTATCAACACTGGTTTATGCACGTTTTATTTTAAGCTTTTGAAAAAGGATCACAGGTGACTAAATTGTTAGTTCACAAATTCAATTTCAAAATAAAATATACGCTTTAATCTGAGAATAAACGAAACCCTAAGCCATTATTTGAATATAGGAAAACTCCAGCAATAAAAAAGAAAATCAGATATTTAGAAAGTACTATTTCAGCAATGGCTTATACATAAAGCATATTTTTAAAATGTCCTAAAGACAATTTCATGAAATTGTATTTATTTTCGGATTACATTCCTATATTTTTCCACATAATCAGTTTCTTCATTTAAGCATTCTTCATACCCTAAAATTAAACTTTTACAACCCTCTTTAAAGAAATTTATAGTCTGCTTCAATAACCATGAATTTATGATCTTTTTCACTTTTTCACCGTTTTTGTAGAGCTTGTCGTCGAAGTTATTTGTCAGATCTCTAAAAATGTCTCTTGGAACAAGGTTTGCATCGTGTCGTGGGCGATCCAAAACTTCCCAATCCAATTGAGCGACCAATGCTCTGTGTGGGAAGTAGTGTGAGCCCTTAAGTTATGAAGCAAGTAGTAAGTTTCTTTAAAGAAAGTCTGAAAAGTTTAATTTTAATTTATGAGAAACTAGAAGATAAAGCCCGTTGTGGAAGAAATTACAACGGGCGCTAGAAAAAAAAACATTCGACAAAAAGATGTCTACATTCAATATATTTAATCTTTGTCCACTTAAAACGAAAAACTTCATATTCAATTTTTACTATACACCGAAATTGGAATTGCATTTTCTTCTAAAATCGGGCGAAAACTTTCGCATTTCGAAATATTTCGCTTCGCTGGGAACATCCCCTCTCATACCAATGTTTCATGCAGAGGAAATCATTTAATTTGTAAAAAAAAATATAACCTGGGTAATCTAAAAAAGCTATTTTGAACGAATTGGAATTGAAATTTTTCCTTCAAAGCCTGATAACCGTGACTTCATATGACGTCATTATCACTTGCGACACCTAACTTTGACACACATATTATTAGCTTTTCTTACTCTCGTCAATAAAATAGAGCTGAGAATAGCGAAAAATTTGCTTGAAAATTAGGAAACGGATGGATTTTCAGATTTTTAAAGTCGTGCAGATTATTTCTTCACTTTTATACATAATAATGAAAAATCTCAAGCGGATCGTACAAACGGTGTAGATTTTATTACGTTTTTTGTGCTTAACTTTATAATCTTTTTGGAATTATTGTAGAAGTTTTACCTTGGAGAAGTTGAACCGGAATTGTTCCAGAGTCAGTGAGTCAGGAATCAGCGCAACTATATAGTAGGATACTTAAACATGTAAGGAAATTATGTGGGGAAAATAAAGTATGTAAAATTAGAAAATAAATACATTTTCACAAAATTTCAATTGGTTATTTTCATAAAAAGTGCATATTTATAAAACGTGCCTGCTACTTACATAATGAAGATTCTCAATCGAACACCACCATAGACAGAAAATACATTCAAAGATTTATAAATATAAACTGACAATATTTTCATTTACTATTTGTTCAGCTTAATATGACAACAAAAAGCTCAAATTATTTAAATGCGTTTGCTCGTGTTATGGCAAGCCTACACGAAAGACATATGAATAGGGGGGATGCCTTTGGAGGAGGAATTTTTAAAGAGTTCTAACGTGTATTCACAAACAGAAAAACCTCCCAAAACTCTAGAGCGTTAGATTAACAGCCGCGCGGCAGGTCCGAGCCCGAGATCGCCACACTTCACCATCTACCATGTTTAATGTCTTATCCATCAGCCAAGGTCGGTCCCAAATTATTTAAATAATTTACACATTATAAAACAATTATTTAAGAATTTTACTACTGCTTTAGATATTGATTTTATTTCTCGATATTTTTTCCTTTTCAGGTCATTTGCCCAAACTGCGTGTACCAGCTTGTTCGTTTATGTTTAGACATCTCCCATTAAATAAATGCAAACACCGCAAAATGACCACAACAGTGCTGTTTTCTCTGAAAGTTTTTCTCTTTTTTTTAACAATCGAAGGAAGGGTAAACAAAACAAGATTTGCATATATTAAAAGTAATCTTAAAACGCGTAATTGGCGAAAACCTTTTTCTGGAAGTTATGTTCTAATGCTCAGGGGGAGAACTTCATTCCAGTGACCGAAAATGAATACGACCTCGATATTCGGAAGACCATGACCGTGAATCAGTTTCGCCGAATGAAATGCCTGAAGATGCAAAAGATTCTTGAAGTTTTTTTTAAGTGAATCGATTCATAAAGAAAGCGATGATTCATAACACTATAAACTACGCCTGTAACGGTGTTACTTTCTTGTTCTTCAGCTTTCATTTATGCTGTAGCGTCTAACAGTATGGACTCCAGTAGCGGCTATTTTTTTTTTGCAATATCATTCGCCAATTTTTTTCATAGCGAAGTTCAGATGCGCCATACGACTCAAGCATCCTTTACTTCCTTAGGTTCACGGGTACAGTTGGAAAAAATCTGGAGTGACTCCACTCGACTTTCCGAACACTTGCGATTAAGATCATTACCAAGCATTTAAATAAATTTTAATCTATGAATAATTCAGCAAAAATCCATCAATAGTTTTTTTCAATTTGAGCACAATCGAATGTACCCTTTTAAACGCTAGCGCACTTTTCCCCCATAGGCCATAATGTAAAATAAATCTTTGTCGTAGCCCTGTAGAAAAACTATAAGTCCCATACACACCAAAATCAATGCAGGTCTTACGATGGTAGTTTATAACATATATACCCAATTTGAGCTCAATCGAATTCCCCGTTTAGGAGCTATCGTGTTCACTCACACACACACACATACACATACATACATACATACATGCATACATCTCGTAAAAATAGCATAAATGAATTCAGAAGACCTCAAAACGTGTCAATACACCAAAATCTCGAGGTCGAATTTTTTCATGATTATAATACTTTTCTTACATGGTACATGTTCGGAAAGTAAAAATAATTTAAGTAGGCTTTAATATAAGGGTGGAAAAGTAATAACGAGTGAATATGAGATTGAAATTGCTGGTTTTTTTTTTTATCCAAGGGCGGGCACTTTCTCATCAAGCATTCACCAATAATGGTGACCTAATTATTAGCCATTTCATTAACAGGACACGAGTGGACGATCAGCGTTATCATTACACCCAAACCTTAGCCGGGAATCGAACCCGCACTCAAGGTGGGATAGAATCGTTCTTCAGCCACTGAACCACCTGGACGGCTGAAGAAGTCTAGAATTAAGCTTTTCGAATACTTAGTAGGGGATCAGAGATTGTCCCATTTTTGTTGACAGTTATTTTGGAATGTACAAATGGTTCCTTTTGACGTTGCATCATAAATTATATTCACGGGCACGAAATTATTTCAAAAGTTTTTAGTCTATCTCAAAACAATAAGTATTCAAAAGGATGAGATGCACCACTGGAAATCATCCAATGCATCAATCAAATTGGACGCATGCTCCACGATTTGGTCACCCATGGACTAGGCCGATGACGTCATGTTAGAAAATTAGAGTTACTGTCGCGTTATTTTTGGAACGGAGGTAAATAGATTCAAGTACACAATGCATACAAAACTAACATTGCTTAAAATCCCTTGAAAATCCTTTTTTAAACATGATTTGTTTTCGCACATTGCAGAGGAATATGCAGTTTGTCTTCACTGGAAGGTATGAGACAGTAAAGCACATTCCAGATTGAACTTAACCCATTTGTGCCTGGATATTTTTGCGACTTTCTTCGATTTTTACTGATAACAGAAATAATAGATAAATTTCTGATGTCAACTTCTTGAACAAGGAATGATTTATTTTAAAATCATTTTGCATAAAAATCGAAATATCAACATCTTACTTGGTCATGTTAAAATATTGTGCGGAGTTGAGGCTCAATACTCATGAATAAAGGCTAGGAAAAATAAATAACGTTTTCGACTAATAGCGAAAATGCCGTCCCAAAAAAGGGACGCTAGGCATAAATGGGTTAATTCTTTTAGTACCAGATCACATTCTAAAAGTTCCACACTCCCGATTGTTAGAAAAAAAAAATTAAGAGTAGTTAACGATTGCTGATAAAAATTTCCGACACAGATTTAGCGATCCATTAAGTCACTTGTAAAGTGTAAACGATGCTCTTCGATCAGTTCAGATTAAAATCTAGATCCTCTGGTCTGAAGTCCAATGTCTTTAGCAAACGACAAACACGGTCTGGGAATTTCTTTTCCGTATCCTATGCTATCAGTTTAATCCTAACAAATATCTATGCTCGAAATGTTGCTATAACTTAGTATAAAGTAGCATTTCTTTTCCTTTTATCGAAAGTTTTCTATCAGTATTGTTTCCGGTTCCTTCCGCATTATTTCTAAAAGTATATTTCTACTATCGTTTCTATAGTCATCAACAGTGTCAAAATAAAAACTGCTCATTTCATTGACGTATGCGTTTTCCTTTCGCCTTTGCCTTTAAAGCACTTTCACGGCGAAGTTGAAAGACGAAAATTAATTTAAAACTTTGTAAAATAACACACATAAGTAGGCACTTGTGTGTTATTTTACAAAGTTTTTAACTCATTTTCACCTTACGACACCAGTTTTTGTCGAGTATTCTTGTTAGAGTTTAAAAGTGTGTATCCGCCCGTGCCGTAAAATAGGCATCGATATCGACTGTATATTCGTGTATTATTTACTATTGACTATCCAGGTACCCTATAGAAAATGGTGACTACAGCACGAATATATTTTATGCAAGGAGATTTAAAAGTTTTCTACACAATAAGGTCGAAGGGCGGACATTATTAAAAAGTGTATTTCGGGGACATTTTTATCCATTTGAAAGAAACGAAACAAAATTCATTATTGTACATATTAGTTTTTTTATATAAAAAAAAATGCTCTCAGTTGAAAATAATGTACGTACACCCTGTCGAAAAAGTATTCGAGTAAAAATCAAACACTGCACTGTTGATTTCGTTTACTAAAAATTATTTATTAAAAAATTTGAACTAGATTATGAATAATTATAATTTTGCATATTCCTCTCGAGATGTGTGTTTTTTTAAAAACTAATTAATTATTCGCAAAGCTAAAATAGAAAATTTCGCTTAAACTCGAATACTTTTTGAGGGTGTATGAATTATATCCTTATTACAGAATAGGCAAAAATAAATCTTAACTTTTTAAAATTTTAAACAACAAATTCTCTTTCATGTCAGTTAGAAAGCTCAAATAAGCGTCTTGGTTTTTTTAAAGTTCTTAAGTTGCTTTATGTAAAAGGTCATGTAATGGTCATTTTCAATTTCAGTTGCCCTTTAACAAAGAATAAGCAGAAAAGTCGATTGACAAACATCCCGTAGGGCCCTCGTCATTGTCAAATAATGTAACATGCATTGTCACATCTAAAGTCCCTTTACATATTTTATTCAAAAATAAAAATTCCAATGTCAAAATAAAATTCGATACCTTTTTCTCATTTGGAACGTTGACCTTCTTATTTAAAAAATGGTAATTCTCGTTACATCTACAATAAAATACCACAATTAAACAAATTTGAAGTTCGGAGTACAACGCGTGAAACAAGATTAACCTAACAAAACACCTCTTTTTTTGTATGCACAACTTCATCGAAAACTTCCTTAGCCCCCGAAAAATAAAAGTATTTTCTACGCTTTTTAGAAAATTGAGATGTATATTTCTGCACAATGCTACCTTTGTACACCTCATACAATCAAAGTCATGAATATCAGAACACTCGAAAGCAAAACTTGCGGAATACCGAATTCGCGGGAGTAATATTCGAAACCGAGCGGATTTGTATGAATGATTTATTCACTCGAGAAAAGAGGAGTTGTATGCGGGCTGCCTCCTAGACGCAGGACAAAAGAAACACACGCTATGGCCCACCGGCAATTTCGCAAAAAGCTGAATACACAATAACCTAAGCGATCTTTTAATATTAACGAAATATTTCAGGGCGAAGACCGTATTGTAAGGGCAAATAATATCTCAGTAAAGGGTGACATATTTATTCTTATTTTCCAAGGCTATGTTTCCTTGCGTATTTATAAGCAAATGCGCTTTCTGGGTGTCAAATTTTTGCCGATTTCACAGAGCGCAGAGCTTGAATGGGCTTGTCATGTGACGCTACCAAAGCAAATCTGAAATGCATCACTGGGAGTTAGTTGTATGCAAATAGTTTCGAAGGAAACCGTTGATGTTATCACACAGTCGGATGCATTTTACATATTTACTTTTCTTTTTTAATGCATGTTTATGCCAGCTTCCGGTGCATTTATCTTCAAAAGACTGGAGTATTTTCGAAATTAAAATGAATGTGTTACTAGCGAATCCAACCCCAAATAAAATGTTGAGAATAATAGAATGAGAACAGTCTTATGTCACATGGCACTGAGCTGAATAAAAAATGTAAACTACGTTAGGGATTACGTAAAATTTGAGGTGTTCCTTCTCAGAAGATGAACTGCGGTTGCTCCTCTAAAAACGGTTAACCTGGAGTTTTGCAATTATTCAGAAAGTAAATTTTCCCATGTAGTCATTGAGTTGTAAAATTTGCTGAAACGCAGGCCATGTAACGAAATATTGCAGATTTTAAAATCTTTTTATTCTGAAATTGTCATAGACGGTTGTGCTGGTGAGATTGTGTAGTAAGATTAGTGATCGAATGGAAATCCGAATACTATTCGAATAGTGAAATTGCGAATGCTATTTGAATAGTGAAAATCGCGAATATTAACTATTCGATTAATTGGTTATTGATTCTATTCACATATTATTAATCGAATATAGAAATCATTCAAATGACACAAAGTAAGATTATAAGAAGGCATTCAATGAGTTTTTTAAGTTCGAGATGTAATTGTTTTTTAAAATTATAACTAAATATATTTACTTATATAATATTTCAAAAGTCTCATTCTGAACATCATTTAAAGGACTGCAGGGGAAATATTTTGATTGAGATTTTTGCTCTCGTTATACCACAAGTTTAAGTAGAAAACAATAACATCTCCGAATAATAAAAAAAATTGCTTTAGTACATCAGTATACTTATTCTAAATTAGCAAATTCGAATTAGGAGCCGCCCGACTACTAATCAGATTTGTTTAACTTGGGCAATAAAACAAAAGCATGTTACATTTTATCTAATGTTTGATTTCTTGTATGTAAATGTTATGACTTAAAATTATAAATATCGGCCTCATACCCAGGTATCACACACATTAGTTGGAAAATACAGTAAGGTTTTCTGAAGTCAATAGACGTCCAGATAACCTCTGTGTACTGACTGCCCAGACAGCAGAAACAGGTTCTCTGAACATCTATTAACGTTCAGAAAACCTGTTTGTGCTGTCTGGGTGGGTAAGCTCTGTAAGTAATGATTATACGCTCATTATATTAAATCTGTTGAAGAGTAATATAACAGAAGTAAGATAACACAAAAACATTCAGATATTAATTTGTTTCGTTTTATCCCGGCTTGGGCAAGCAGGGCTGTATGAAGAGGGATTCTATTAATCATTATGAACAAAAATAAAATGCGCAGTCACACATCTATCAAGCCAGGTTCTAAAATTGCTTGGATGACACGAAAAATTCTTTAAAAACAATTGAATATAAGATTGTCATTACCAATGAACAAAATGTTACTAAGACGTATTTCTACAGAGCGCACTTTTTTGCAATGTATTTTCTAACTCTAAATATTTAGTGTTGATCTCGTATTCAACTTTTGAATAGAAAAAAGAAAAATCATTTTACAACCATTGAAATACCAATCTTGGCTTTAAATTGATGTATGCCGTAACAGAAAAGTAAACCGTTTTGGAATAAAGTCAGCACTTTATTGCTTTAAAGGTTTTCGTTTCTATAAATGTTTGCAGATAATTTATATTAAGAACAAACCTTCTCGTCAGTAGCCCCAATCATAGTGGACACATAAAAGTGTATTATGTGTGATTCACAATTAATTTTATGATTAAAACAATCAGTATATTTAACGTTTACGAAGATTCGTGTAAAATCCAATCACCTCCAACACAGACATTTGTAAAAGATCTTTTGGCAGAGAAAAATATATTGATTTTCTGATGCAGTACTAATTTCAAAATAGCTGAATATCTTTTGTTATACTGTCTTTCGGGACCTACAATTTCACTTATGCCCTTTGCTGTATTGAATTAGATTAGTTGACTTGAGATTTTCTTGTTAGATAATTGACTTTCCCGTGATCGGTATATGACATATCGTAGAATCTAGAAAATAGAACACTCTGTAGTGAAACTCTCGCACGATATCATTAATTACTCGTAAATGTACAGGTGCTCGAGAATTGTTGGACACGTTACAAATTTAAGTTAAAAAAAACCGTTACAACGAGCTAGGTATTTCAATGATGCCTGATTTACAAAAGTGTAAGATTTTCATTTCCTAGAGTTTTGAAAGAACTGACACATGGCGCTAGGTGTCAAGAACAAGAGATTCCTAAGAGCGCAGACATAGCGACAGTGGCAAAGATTTGACAATAAAACTTTTTCAACAGGACGCTGCACCTCCACATTGGTTGACGTTTGTGTGCAATTGCCTCAATCAGCATTTCGCATGCATAGATTGGTCACGGTGGTCCAATTCAGGGGCCTCCCTTTTATTTTTTTTGGGAGGGGGGGGGTACGTCAAAGATATTATTTACAGGACTACGTGTCCTAATGTAGAGGAACTTAAGCAGCCAATCACAGCCCCTATTTTTTCTATAACACCACAGATGTTCTACGAACCACCAAATTATCTCATATTGAAATCTATTAATTTGATTACGTTCGCAATTAATCATTTTAACGCTACTGTGTTTATAATTTTTCTATTTGATGTTATAAAAGGTCCAAAAATTCGCAGGCATCCTGTATTTTACAGATTATGTTTGGTTGGTCGATAAAGGAGCGTGTAAGGTAACTTGCAAAATGGATTTCTAATCACTTTTTTAGCTCCTGAATGCTATTAGCGAAATGTTATTGCTAGATGGCTCAGTAAGAATCCTAAAATCCTTATCGTGGTTTAAAAACTCATGCGAAGGTTCAAAATTTCAGAGTACTAGTATCCTTTCGAAAACTTCTGAACACTCTCTTGGACACCAAAGATTTAACGTATCAGACATTGTTAGCAAAGTGAGTGCTATGATCTTTGATTATACTAGAATTGATGGAGGGTCATCGAACCAACAATTGTTATTTAAACCAAAAGTACTACCAATGTTCGGTCGCTGCTTTCGAAACTATGAAAGGCTTTAATGCTGATTATTGCGATGTCGCTTTTTAGAAATTAAAAAAAAGAAACTTATCAAACAGACTGAATTTGTAAAGTATTTTTTCTCCATAATTTCTCACGCTGCTTATGTGTTTACCAAAATCTACAAAAGATTGCTCAAAATTTGTCAATTTAATAGTAAAAATTATTGTTGAATTTTTGAGTCCATTTAGTTTACTATCCAAGATCCACAGTCGAACCCGATTAATGGAATAGCCAGTTTGCCACGAAAATTTATTCCAATAAGCGAGATATTCCATTATCTGGGATCACATTGACTAATTATTACGGTTTGGTACATTAGAAATTTATTGCAATAAGCAGGATATTCCTTTAACCGATATTCCATTAAGCATGTTCAGTTGTACAGTACTATACAATAAAAGCACGAAGAAATGAGGATGTGACTAGTCTTATAATGCAACAATACTGAAAGAACACAACGCTTAGAGGATTTGGTCATCGCGCGGTATGAGGTTACTTTCCAAACGTGCTTACTTCTTTTACAAAATATGCGTCTTTTTCGAATTCTGTTACATTCCTTGAGATGCTTGTTCTGTTGACCTTATGACATATTCAAAATTAGCGCATCAATGTGTAAAATTTTCTTGTGAGGTATTCGACGTACTCCGGTGATTCCGAAAAGCTCCGATGCGTCGCGAGTTTTTATTTATTTACTTCAGAAGCACATGACGACCACAGACAATGCTTTTACTTCACAGATTCGCATTCGCTTTGCTTTGAACCGTTAAAGCATGCGATAGATAACGCTAACCCTAACCATTCTCGTTTGCTTTTTGACATGAAATGAATATCAAGTTAGTTTCTATTATTCGTTAAACATGGTGGCAATGTTTTATTCATAAATGCAGACAGTAGACAAGAAGATAAATATTTACCGAATTACACAAACTTTTGAATGTTATATACAGGGTGATTCACTACCAGACCGACAAATTTGAAGGGGTGTAGGGGGACAGAGACGGTTCAGAATCCCATAGCAATGCGGGGTCTGAAACGTCGTTTTCGTATACCTGTTAATAATCACTTTAGAAGAAGTATTCAGGTGATAGTAAACTTTCGACCATGGTTTTTTTTTTTTTTTTTTTTTTTAAAGCTAATCCCTCTTTCACCGATTGCATTTGATAAAAATTGTTATTTGAGAATTGTTTCTTTCATAAAATTTATGAAATTGTCTGAGGAAAGCCCGTCGTTTATGAAACTTGGTTAAGAAATTAGGCACACATTCAACACTTCCACCAAAGTGATTATTAAGAGGTACATGAAGACGACGTTTTTGACCCGACACTACAATGTGATTCTGAACCGTCTCTGTACCACCTACACCCCCTGCTGGCTTGTCAGTCTGGTAGAGAATCACCCTGTATATATATATATATATATATATATATATATATATATACATATACTAGTAAAATGGCTAAACTTACGAATCAAGGAATCATTCTACAGCAGTTTGTTACTCCAAAATATTCAATGAACACAAAATCGTATCCAAAAAAAGCATACGTAGATATATCCAATAAATAGAAATCCAAACAGTGGTAAAAATGAAAAATAAAATGGAATGGAATGGAATAAAACAATGGGTAGTAATACCTTTTTTGGATACTTGTAAAATGGCTAAAATTACGAATCAAGGAATCATTCTACAGCAGTTTGTTAGTCCAAAATACTCAATGAACACAAAATCGTGTCCAAAAAAGTCAAAAGAGTCTCTAGATCTGTGGCACGCGATGAACGCTTCGATCGTCCGCCATCTTGCTGGTAGTTAAGTCGAGCGATGACAACGGCTGCCCTTTTTTCAGCATTGGGCAATGTATCCAGCTGTTCTCGCATTCTTCCATTTTTCAGCAGATTTCAGTGCTGTTAAAAATAATAGTGACCATTTTTTTACGGGAAAGGACGTGCTAAAAAGTAAAGGATTCTCGTGGAACTATGCCACCCGCAACTAGTTTCATAGAAATCAAATCTATTCTTCGTGACTGGCAACAGTGAAAACGTCAAGAGTTTGGTGTTCCCAGAAGCGGGAACACTGCGCGTTAAAGGGTTAATAATCACTTTGGAAGGAGTGTTGAACTGTGCGTCTAATTTCTTAGCCAAGCTTCATAGACAATGGGCTTTCCTCAGGCAATTTCCTAAATGTAATGAAAGAAACAATTCTGAAATAACAATTTTTATCAAGTGCAGTCGGTGAAAGATGGAATAGTTTTGGAAAAACCGTGGATCGGGAAGTTTACTATTGCTTGAACACTTATTCTAAAGCGATTATTAACATGTACCATGTACATGAAGATGACGTTTCTGACCCCACATTCCTATGTGAGGTTTCACAGGTTGAGAAACGCTGTACTAAAGCATGCTTCCACCTTATTGGGATACCTTGCACATACATATATATGTCCATAAATGTGAAAATTAAAATAATATAACAAAGATAACGAAAACTAAAAGCAAATGTTTAGCACATAAGTATATTTTTATTTTAAAAATATTTCTGGTTCTATGTATGCACTAAAAAAATAAATGCAAACACTTTTAAGTACTGTGGTTGAAATAATTTTAGTTTCGAATTTAAATGAAAGTTCACTTACAGTATCTATATTAACTAGACATTCTCATTTCGTAGTTAACAATTTACGTAATTCCGCAAACTTACACTATAAAACAGTAAACGGATTTTGAGTGTTTATTGAACAAACCTCTTTAGTTTCTAAATTATGAAAAGGGAAATTA
The DNA here is from genome assembly GCA_038373885.1 of Cheiracanthium punctorium. Classification (NCBI taxonomy): domain Eukaryota; kingdom Metazoa; phylum Arthropoda; class Arachnida; order Araneae; family Cheiracanthiidae; genus Cheiracanthium; species Cheiracanthium punctorium. The sequence continues at coordinate 85,108 of JAWZYV010005235.1, forward strand.
ATCCAATTAAAGCACAAGATTTGTTGATATCAAAGAAGGAACCGTTATACCTTTTAAGACTAATTGGTCTATTTTTTGTACAACATTTAGTGAGTTTTATGAAGGTTTTTTAAAAAATTGATACTTCTTTGTTAAAAATGATTTATTGACTTCTGTTGACTGGCTTATATTTCAAATCAAAACCCCTTTGGTGAGTTTTACCAAATTTAACGCCCAAAATACTTACGTATTCCGCAACTCTGAAACTTCTAACCGTAGAATGTTGAAATTTTATATTTAGAACTATTGTAGCATCGAACTGTTTTTCTCTTTTTTGATTGTAATCGACTGAGTAATTTATTTTCAGGGTCAGCCGAAAGACTTAAAATACATTAAGGTCTATGGATACCTTCAATTCTTTATAAGTCTGAGATGAATCACTATATCGACTATGATCCGAATCTCGCTAACTGTCTCAAGTTTGTCGGCTTTAGGCGAAATATCGCTCAATTAAGTGCAAAAAACAAATCTTTCAAATTGAACTCAGCATGGAGATATCTCAAATATCTTGCTAGAAATTGCTAAACCTTTATATTATTGCAGTATTTTATCCCTTTCAAACAAAATAAGTTTAGAGGAAGTTCCCGCTCTAGAAAATATTTATGATTTAATAGACGTACAAGGAAGTCATGTGATGTCCATATCAGATTTTTTTAGTTTATCCAAACTGCAACGATTGACAATGAAATTGGAAGGTTTATATTTAATACGATAATCCCGTACGATGTTAACGTCTGATGATAACAGATACGTACGTTTATCTTAAAAAAAAGGTACGGCTTATTTAGTGAAAGACTGATTTATGAGATCATGCGTGGTTAAAGGAAAACGGTAATAATAAAATTACTTCCGAATTTAACACAATTAAAGGAATTTTCAATGAAAGCGTCCGAAAAATTCCCATTTCTATGAGCAAGTTTTGATTTTCGAAAAAGCTGGTGATAGACGAACTTCTAAAGGGAAAAAAAATAATGAGAAAGACATTCACTTTATAGATATTTTACGTAACTAAACTACACTTTTTTTATGAGTAAATTATTAGATATAACATTTCATACGGTCGCCATGAATATATCTAGTAAAATTTTATTTCCTCTTTCTTGTAATACATAAAGTCATGAAATAAATGTATTATTTTTTAATTAGAAATAGTAGTATTATTGTAATGAATTTTTTATATGCATTTTTAACTAATACATGTGATTATCCATTTAGTGCATTTTGTGAGACATGGGTTTTGAATTATGGTTGTAATGCCAACTTATGCTCTTTCTGTTAATTTTGAACTAAAGATTAAATTTTTCTTTTTCCTTTATTCTTTTATTGAAGCTCTCATACGTAATAAAATTAAAGAAAAATTTACCTAAAAAAATAAAATAAATGGGATACACTTTTAGTAAAAAATACAATACAGATGACTATCTATTCTAGCATTCATGGGACCGACAAGAGTGTTCAGAATTTAGAGATGTTCATTATAGATGGAGACTGAGAAATGCAAGTATATAGTGAGTTTATGGACTATAGAATACTTAGCCTGATTAGCAATGCTAATTACCCAGATGAAGCAGCTGAAATTAGTAGCTAGTGCCAATTAAATTAAATTCACTTGTACTCTACCACCTCTTTTTTTAATCGTTATTGTTTTGTTGTTATTATTTCACTAGCCGCCTCCGGTGACCAGTATGTTCGCCATCTTAATAAATCTTGTTCGAAGAGAATCCTATTTCTCACTGGCCTCCTTGGCACTGAAATCTCTCAGATGTTGAATGGAATTTAAAATTACGATGGTCACGAACAGGGCGGCCCTTGGGTAAGTGCCCCTGCTAACGTAAAAAAGACGCCCCATTTTATGCTCTACTTAGTTTTTGAGTTCGAAATGACGCCCCTTCGAAGCCGGCGCTCCGATGCGATGCTTACCTTGCTTACGGTATCGGGCCGCCCCTGGTTACAAAAATGAGATGGTTTAAAGATAAAAACCTATAAAAGGAACTAATTATTTTCGTCCTATATTAATTCTGAAGAGCTTCTAAATATATTAGCCGTTATCAAAAAACGGAAAGAAAAAAAAAGTAAGAAAATCTGAAACACTTTCCTGTTTTAAGTACGCTCTAAAGAGTAAATATTAAAAGCATATCATGATCCATGCCTCTTCCCTGTATCATTATTCATGAGTGTGATTAAACTGATGTTTATAAAATCCTTTTTCTGGATGTAATACAATAGAAATAGAATGGGAAAAAGCTGCTCAGAAAAATGCACAATTCGAACTGAATGAAAGCTTCAAAAACTTATTCAGGTTTATTCTTTATCCAAGTCAGGCGTAGCAGACGATAAAATGACATTTAGTCATTATTGAACGATATTATTCAGAAATTATTGAACTATATTCAGAAAAATATATTCAGAAATTATTGAACGTTATTATATAAGTTTACGCCGTCTGTCGACAGCTCTATAAAATTAAAACTCAATTGTATTCTTTTTTTTGGATAAAAGAGTTTTTTATTATATTATAGGAACAGTGCTTTTTTCCGCGCGATAAAAACTAGCCTATATGTTAATCCAGGACTTTAACAGTACTCCGAATTTGAAAGAGTAACAAACATGCATACAAACATTGACATTTCTATATTAGTAGGATTAAGGCAAAGCACTATCATTGGTCAAACGTAGGAACGCTTTGGGTGGAGGACTTCCTAAGTGGTTCTAATGCGTACTCACATTACGTCTGGAAAAAATAGTTAGATCGACATCCGCACGACCGGCCATAACCTTGGACCTTCTCACCTGAGCCCTCTACCCGTGTTCAGTGTCTTATTTCCTTGGCTATCGGTTCTTTATTTTAAGGTTTCATAAAACAAATGTTTTACGAAACATACTACAAAATTATACAATTATACTACATTTCTTGAAAACATCTTAATTTCTTTTCTAATGATAAACAGAACTTAGGGTGGAATTCTCCGCCGGTGGTTCACGAAATCGTCGGTTGTTAGCTGCCAACTGGGCAGAACCAGTTGTTTGGTTACCGACTGCGATAACAACTCCGGAGGGAAACGGGAGGTCTTTTAGCCAATCACATGAACCCCTTGACGCTCCTCCTTAAAACTCCACCTCAAGGCGGGGCAAAGTTAACGACTGCGAAAAATTAACGACGAAGGGAGAATCCAGCTGAAAGTATGTTAACCCATTTATGCCTAGCGTCCCTTTTTTGGGACGACATTTTCGCTATTAGTCGAAAACGTTATTTATTTTTCCTAGCCTTTATTCATGAGTATTGAGCCTCAGCTCTACAAAATATTTTAACATGACCAAGTAGGATGTTGATATTTCGATTTTTATGCATAATGATTTAAAAAAAAAATCATCCCTTGTTCAAGAAGTTGACATCAGAAATTTATCTATTATTTCTGTTATCAGTAAAAATCGAAGAAAGTCGCAAAAATATCCAGGCACAAATGGGTTAAAAAAAACCGCGTCAAAACAAAATGTCTAGCTAGAGGGAGACCACTGTATTTTAACCCATTTATGCCTAGCAGTGGCGTAGCCAAGAGGGGGGGGATAGGGGGGGTCTCAAGCCTCCTCCCCTGAGGAATTTTTTTACCATACAAAATGCATATTCTTCACTCCCTTATCACACACACGTATACATATATGCCAGTTGCAGTAGTCGTAACGCCCCCCCCCCCATGAAAAATTTCTGGCTACGCCACTGATGCCTACTGTCCCTTTTTTGGGACGGCATTTTCGCTATCAGTCGAAAACGTCTTTTGTTTTCCTATCACTTATTCACGAGTATTGAGTCTCAACTCCACAAAATATTTTAGGATGACCAAGTAAGATGGTGACATTTCAGTTTTTATTCATAATGACTTAAAAAAAAAATCATCCCTTGTTCAAGAAGTTGACATCAGAAATTTATCTATTATTGCTGGTATTAGCAAAAATCGAAGAAAGTCGCAAAAATAGCTATGGGCACAAATGGGTTAATAAACAAATAGTGAAGTTTATACCAATTTTGTATCACATCATGGAAAAGAATATCACAAAATGAAACAAAAGCAAACTTAAGTACAATGCAAGTAACAGCTGTATGTTTCAAGATGAGTGGGCTAATAATATTGGCAAGGATATGTATCCACACACAGGATTCTTAATCTACACAGTGCTCTACTTTACTCGTGAAAATATGTTCTCAAATATTTTTCCATCTATCATTAATCCAAAAATAAACTTTTTTTTTCCCTTCCCCCGAAAGAAAAAAAGGCCATTAGTCTTTTCCTCCTGTTCCCTCCTAATCTAACCCTAATATTGAACAAGTATCGACTCTAAATTAGTACCGACTTTCTCCCTTGTCGCAGTTCGATCGCAAGTTTCTATTTTATATCATACCGGGTATTTTTAGTCAGCAGTTCGTTAGATAAGATTGTCTTACTGATGATCTTTTTTTTTTTTTTTTTTTTTTGTGAGTGTGTGTGTGAGTCTGTGCTTCCTTTCTGCAACTTATCTAGGTTTGCTATCTGCACTTCATTGATGTTTCACCAGAAGTTCGCTGTTGGAATTGTTCATATATTGTTAGATCCAAATCAGTTTGCGTTTTACCAGACGCGATGTTAAGGCTTGCGGCGATATCTATTAGCGTATTGTTTTAAAGTGACACGCTGTTCGGCGAACTGCATTGGTGTAAGGTGCAACAGTATAACATGTGGGATTTTAAAAAAACCAATACCTTCTAGATATAGAAGGCCTAACAACTAAAGCTTTCACGTCATCACTAGATCTTCTTATATAACGTAATGACAGTTGCATGTTCAAAAAGTGATACTGTTTAAAATTTCTGGTGGATGCTGCAAATATTAACAAATACCTTAAATTAAAGAGACAAATTAAAATAGCTTTCTGATACAAAATAATTCATCATATTATACAGTGAGTGATGCTCAAAAATTGTCATTAGTTGTAAAATTAATTTTTCTGTCTTAAATCATTAAAAAGTTTTATGAGTGAGAAAATTCACCACAAATTTAAAATAGATATACTTCGTGACGTCATATAAGAAAAATCTACTGATGACGTCAAAACTTCAGTTGTAAGGCTTTCTCCGTCTAGAGGGTGTTGAATAAACGTGCATTAAATTGGTGCATCTGGGCAATAGATTCAGACAGTGGTATAGTCGAGGGGGGCTCATCCCCCTCCACTTTTTGCTTTCTAGGGGTGCACTAAAGCTTCCTTTCTATGTATTAAAATTTTCATTTTGTAATTCTGCGTTAGAAAGGCAACCAACAGAAGACTTGTAGACCACTTAAGTAGATTTTAAGACTTACTTGCAATGCCCTAGTAAATGCCAAATAATGTACACCCTCCAAAAAAAGTATTCGAGCAAGAGAGAAATTTCCTACGTTCGTTTCGTATATTAAAAATTATTTATCATAGAATATGAATTAGGCTATGTATAAATATGAATTTCCATATTTCTGTCAGGTTGTGCGTTTTTCAAAAACTCAATTATTATGCGCAAATCTAAAATAGGAAATTTCTTTCTTGCTCGAATACTTTTTTTGGAGGGTGTACACCAAGGGCGTAGTCAGGATTTTCATTGGGGGGGGGGCAGGACAAGGAGACCATGGAGTGCAACTGCTCCTCCCCCTGGTTTGTCATAGTCAGACCCTATAACTAGCTCATTTTAGGGGGAGGGGGCGCTGCCCCCCTGCCCCCCACTGGCTACGCCCATGATGTAAACATATCCTTGGAAATAGAAAATGCATAACCGAAAGCAATCTTGGTCAAAGATTGTCTTCCCAAATATTTGAAAAAACAAAACAAAAGAAAAACAAACTGTTAGCAAGGGGTTAAGTAAAATTTAAATATATAATAGTATTTATTTTATGCAATATCAATATTATGAATATATAATATATTAATTTTATAATTATAGTTTTTTTTATGCATGTAGGTACTATGAACGAGTCCTGTAAATTTTCAGGTGTTAATGTTGAAGAGTTCCAAAGATATGTTGTGCGGAATGCTAAAATCTGTTATTCTGAGATATGAGCATTTAAAGATAAAATTTGGGATTTGTTTTCGCTATATCTCATGAAATAAATGTCAGATGATTGAAATTTTGGAATCAAATTTTTACAATGAAATAAAACATAATTAATTTTTTTTTTTAAGGATCAATTTTTTTTTGGTGAAATTTTAGTTAACTGTTCCCACAAATCCGTGACGCTTTGAAAGAGCCTTTTAGATTATTTATATTCTTGAACTTCAATTTGTGACCCCACTCCTGATTCAGTGTGATGATTAGACCCTCAAAAATGTTTTGTTGAATGAAAAAAAAAATTCATTGGTTCTATTTAGCCAAATAATTTAGTAGGATGAAACAGAAAATTTTGATAAAAACGACAAAATTTTTGTTGGATCAACGAAATATTTTGGTGAATCGACGAGAGTTTCGTTGATTCTACAGATTATTTGATTAAAATGCAGTGAAACAAATATTTAATGGATCAACAAACGATGTTTTCCGTGCATAAACAAAGGATTTCTTGTAATGCAAAATTTAGCATTTAGCATCGTGTTTTTGGAGTTGATTTGTTGTACTCAGAGGAAGTAAATTAACTGTTAAATGTACCGTAAGGGGCAGTGAAGGAATTTTCAGAATAACGGGAAAAATGTATGGAAAATATTTAATAATTTATAAAGTTTATATAAAAGCATTCGAAGTTTCTCCATAGAAAAGCACCGAGGTGATCATTTCCACGTAAAGAGTGGAGAAGCTCCTTAACCATTTAACGCGCAGTGTTCCCGCTCTGGGAACACCCAACTCTGACGTTTTGACTGTTGCCAGTCACGAAGAATAGATTTGATTTCTATAAAAATAGTTGCGGGTGACATAGCTCCACGAGAATCCTTTACTTTTTAGCACGTCATTTCCCGTCAAAAATTGTCATGATTATTTTTAACAGCACAGACATTTGCTGAAAATGGAAGAATGCGAGAACAGCAGAATAGATTGCCCAAAGCTGAAAAAAGGGCAGCCGTTGCCATCGCTCGACATAACTACTAGCAACATGGCGGACGATCGAAACGTTCATCGCGTGCCACAGATCTAGAGACCCTTTTTTGACGGCAGCTGGCTGTGCCGCACAGCCAGCTGCGTCAAAATAGGGTCTCTAGATCTGTGGCACGCGATGAAGGGTTGAACGTCAAAGGGGTAAGGGAAATAAACGCAAATTCAGCAACATCGTAATCGCCAGAAATAAAAGTGGAGACATTATTTTATGTGTGCGATGCCACAACAAGAAATCAAATCGCCCATTAATACTAGCAGCTGAATCAACTTTTGGAATTTTCAGCATAAAAGACACTTTTTATGAGCTACTCATATCAAAAGCTGTGCAAACTTGCTTGTTCATTCGGCAGTCGAGTACTTACAGCTTCATAAATAGCAATTCTTAACTGCGGATAACGGGAAGGGTTCATTGATCGAAACGCAGTTAAGCGCCGTTAAAAAAGATTTAGAAAGATTTCCATTAATATTTGTAATAAATTTTACGAAATGTAGTTTCTTTTCTAAACTCAATTTTAGAATAAATAAATAAATAAATAACTAGAAAGTCAAATCATGTGGGAAGCATTGATTTTAATTCCGATACAAAGTCGATTATTTCACAATATCGATTATATCGATTATTTAAAAAAATACATCTACTGTTAGCTTCGATAATTAACTACAGCATGAAAGCAGCGCAAGAACTATGAACCATGCATCGATTAAAAAGCACAGTAAAGGACAAAAAGAACACACTAGAGAGGTGATGGGAAAAATTACTTTTATTGAAATTACAACTTTTTAACGTGCCCACATTCAGAGACCAATGATACATTTAAGGGGGCCGAGGGGGCCTTGCCCCGCCCCTCCGAAAATGTAAAGCAATTATTAAAAGATAGCAACTTTAAAACAATTATATTAACTCTAAAGTTTTAAAATACCGGCCCCTCCCCTGGAAATAGAAACCTATATACGCTACTGTCACAGATGAGTGCTGTCTCTACCTGTGAATTATGCAAAGTGCATCAATGCGCCTTCTTTCTCCGTTGCCATTTAAATCCTTTATATAATGCTCTTTGGAAATGGTTTGCGCCTCCAACTATCTCTCTCGTCACGTGTATATCGTTGCAACACCCTTTGCACTTTTCAATGTTCTCCCCCAATTGAAGCAGGAAAAAAAAGTGACTATTGTCATTTGAAAATTTCAAAAGTTTTCCACTAACCGTAATTGCTATACAGTTGCATTGTTTTAAATAATCGTAATCTCGAAATCATATCTCGAAATAACAATGTGCGAAATTCCTCTCCGATTGGTATATCGGAGGGCTCACATATATCGGGGAAAATAGTCTTAATGACCGCTCTGTATATACAGGGTATACCGAAAAATTGGCTTTTATTCCTTAAATATTAATCATAGACATTTATTATGAATTATAATGTTATGCAACAAAATGTATTGAATTTTATGAAATCTATTAAAATTGAATATTGAATTTGATTATATACAAAATGTAAATTTTTTGGGGTTCCCATTCTAAAGAAATCATCTAAATCATGCTTCTTTGTTTTAACAGTATTTCGCATTAAATTTATTTAGGTTAGTGTTGCTATAAATTTTGGGTGTCATCATAAAAGCCGATGTTGGCTATGGTAGCAATGTCGAGTACTAACACTGCAAAATGTATGAAAAGGCATGTTTATATATATAGATGACATTTTCATTCATAAAATGGTTATAAAAGTACTGTTTTGGATAATAACGTATTGTATAAATTCCTACAGAAACACTTCTTTGTTGCAGAAGCTCAGGGGTTTCTGGTACTTTCGTATGACCCCGGCGGTCATTCCCGCCAAACTATTTTTTCGCCTAATGTGCTGGCAAGCTGTTGCCAATCGTATTCCAAACCATCAATAATTTCTTGTGTCCGGCATTTATCTTGGCGAAAAATCGCTCGTCTTGGCGGACCGCCGGGATAATAGGTAGTAAGTACCGTTGAGTTATTTAATACGCATTCTTGGTTACAATAATACAAAAGAAACAGGAAATGGCTAAAATGTGCTTCAACCCACTGCATGGCGACATTTTATTTTATTTTTATGTTTTTTATTTATTCATTCATTTTTTGGATATGCCATAAACGCGCCAAGTATTGAAAATTCGACTAAAGCTGTGAAAATATCCGAAAGATCTCTCATTTTCGCGTATGCATTATTGTTATTTTGTAATCTTAGCTACAGGGTGACGTAAGTAAAAGAAACCAGTAATTAATATGCTTGCTTCACTTGACGTCATTGAACTGTTAATATGGATTTTTTGAGCGTGTGTTATTGTTATTACGGTAATGTCTACATCTAGTTGTTGCCGTTCCCAGCATATCAATATCATCGATTTTGGTACCGCAAACGTTAGCGTATTATATAAGTAGTTTTTATCCTAAAATATGTATGAACGATAAATGTAAATCACTTTTCGATGGTTCTCAAAGGGAAAAAAAATCACGCTTTAGGTATCCGTGGCTGACGAAAAAGACAGGCTGCGGTGCTGACATTTGGTCACACCCTTTTTGCCATCGATTAGTCAAGTGACCAAGGGTTATAAGGGGGTGGAAGTGGTCATCTCACTTTCCCATAGGTCACATGACACATCGAGGGCGAAAAAGGTGTGGCCAATTGCTAGCACCGCAGCCTGTCTTTCTCGGCAGCCACGTCAGGTGTACTCAAATTATGAAAGAAAACAATGATTACAGCTAGCTATAAACGTTTATAATTTATGTATAGCTCTTGTTTAAACTTGTTTCGCATGTCATGATTTTGGGTCACCTTGTATATACATATACATCTGTACTCAGATTGATAAACTATATTTCTGATTAATTATTGCAAATATATAAAACACAAGCACAAACCGTTAAACGCATAAAGTGAACACAAACGACGACAATGGAAGCAAAATGATCAATCTCTCAAATTACAGATATTATAACTGCAATTTTGTTAGAGAAACTAATGCTTGGTGAAATTGCTTCCATTATTTTAACTATACTGTACGAAAGAGTCATTATATCGAATGTTGCAATAATAATTTTAAAGCAATCCCCTGTTGGTTATCCACTTACAGCGGAGGTCATTACAGAAATGAATAACTTCTCAAAATTAATGAAACACGCTAATTGCTTTTAAATTAAGATAATGAATGCGCCGTGCGGAAAATACCCCGTAGGAAATCATTAGTGGGTTTATATAGAGATGCGTATATCCCCAGTTTTGCATAACAATCTATATAATTTTGTTTAAATTAGACTATCAAATGATTATGGTTACACAGATTGTATCAAAAAAGTGGTAGCACGCTTTAAATTTTTGTGTTCGAAATAAGTGAGTGTTGTAGGTTGAAAACATGTTCAAATATGGGGGAAAAAAGACATTGAAAAAAAAATGAAGAAAATCTGAAACCCTTTCAGATTTTAAATACGCACCAAAGTGCTATATATTAAAAGCGTATCATAATTTTTACATCGTCTCTATTTTCTTCCTTATTCCATAAGGCTGGAAAGTGTATCATTATTCATGAGTGAGCAGTATTTTTCTTCCTTGTTTTATAAAACCCATCTTTGGAATCGAAATTTATCTTGAAATTGCCTACTAAAACTATTTTACAATCTACGCCAAGTATATTACAACTATACTTCACCGTTTTAAATATTGTTTCGAATGTGCATCATAATCTATAAGTGTGCCATGTTTGTCTTTCTTGGGTTGATTTCTACTTTAACGCCCCAACTCTCGCCAAGGTGGCGATCATTAAACATATACAGCAACCATGACAATTTTTTGTATTTATGTGGCAATTGTAATTTAGAATTAAAATGGCGATTTGGAACAACCTGTAAATACAGCATTCCGTTACATTTTTATTTATTTTGGGTTGCCAATTAATGTAGTTTTAATAATTAAGTGTCTTCAAATTCCTTAACTAGTGCGTTTATCACTAATTTGCTCACTTTAGTTTTCATGTAGTTGTTTAGGGAGCGTTGAAACTTTGCATAACTCCTAGAGACCCATGGCTTCAAAGCTCGCCAAAGTGCGAGGAATTTTTAGGTTGGCGAAAGTAGGGGCGTTAAAATAGAATCAACTCTTTCTTGAACCATAAAGCACATCTTTGGAATCGAAATCCATCTTAAAATCGCCTACTGATACTGTTTTAAAATCTTCACCAGACATATTCGAACTATAGGCATATTCCAACTATATCTCGTAGACATTTTAAATAGTGTTTGGAATGAGCATCATAATCCATGAGTGTATCGTGTTTTCCTTCTTTGTTCTATAAAACACTTCTTCGGAATAGAAATCTATATTAAAATCGCCTACCAAAACTGTTTAACAATTTTCGCCAGGCATAGTCAAACTGCACTTCACCTTTATAAATACCATTTGGAAAGTGTATCATAATCTATGATGTGTGCCGTATTTGTGTTCACTGTTCTATAAAACATTTCTTCGGAATTAAAAATATTTAAATCGCCTACTAAAACTATTTTACAATATTCGCCAGGCGTTTTCTAACTATACTCAAAATATATTTATAATAAATTGTCGCGTTTTGGCACCCAGTTTAGCGATCATTTATCGAAAATTGCAAACCTTGTGCGACTTTCAACATTTTATTAACGCCTCCCCCCCCACGTTATCTTGGCAAACATATTTGAAAAGTGACTCGACTCGCTAATTGTACCAAAATCGTGTCTACACAAAAAGCAAGGTTGAAATTAATAGCACTCTGGTGCTAAAAATTCCTCTCATATATGTATTCAAAAAGTTATTAATGACTATGTCATTTTATCTCTCACCCCCTTTATTGAAAATTATCCGAAAAAATATGTCCCAAAAATGCGACATAAAAGTATGCGACATAATTTTACATATATTTAAATACTATGAGTTCACAACAGCTTTAATCTATTGTTACAATATTTCGTAAGCTGTAGATATGCATCACATGTATTTTTCTATAAATTGGTTACAATCCTAAAAATTTCAACATAGGATTACCAAGCGAAATACACGAAAGGTGAAAGATAAAATGACATAGTCAATTAATATCGTTTTAATATGGAAATAATGAAACTAAGAAATTAGGGGGGTTTTGGGGGGGTCTCCCCCTGACGAGGCTCGAACAGCCGAGTTATATTTTTTAATTTGTGTACGACCCCAGTACAAAAAAAATCCCAGTTAGTAGAATGTGTCCCATACACTCATGAGGTAATTTACAAAATTTGAGAATCATTTCCTAAAAAGTGTCAGAGGTATGAAGATAAATATATGACGACTTAAACCACTTTTCAGTACCTCTCGAAGGGAAAAAAATCGCATCGAATGATCATATTTCAGGGGTCTTACAGAAATTACGATTTTTTCCCCCTACACTCTAGCAATAAACGTTTACACTCAAATTCAGGTATAACCACCGATCATCTTTGAGACGTTTTTAGATGAGAGGCTGAAATTTTGTACATCGCCTCATTAGTGTGTGGGGCATAATTTTACTAATTAAGATTTTTTTGGTACGGGAGTCGTACAAAATTTTTAAAAAGGTTAGCGTTTTGAAAATTAAGAAGAATTTTTTCTCAGACTAGCCTTTTTCCCTGTCTTACTTTAAACATTTTTTTCAATGTATATTGCTGACTTATCTCTAATAGATAAAGTATTAAAGCGTGTTACCACCTTTTAGGGACACCCTGTATGCAAAATATTCGGAGGATCTTCTTTTTTCTTCGCATATCAATTAGCTGAAATTACTAAAGCTAACAATGTGACATTCGGCATGTATGTGAGGTTTGTAAAGTAGGCTAACCATGAGATAATTTTCTAAAATTCATAGTCGATGAGAGGTAGGAAACCAAAACGTTATTTTCGCGTACAATCGAACCCGGTTAATGGAATATCGGTTAAAACAATATCCCACATAATGTAATAAATTGGATTCAATGCACCAAATCATAGTAATTTGCCCAGATAATGGATTATTCTGATTGATAGAATAATTTTTTTGATGCAAAATGGCTTTTCTATCAATCGGGCTCGAATGTATCCCTCTCTATCTGAAAGGGGAAAATATCCATAAAATTCTTTCTGTAAAATGTAATACACACGAAAATCTAAAAATGAAAGGAAATTTCAAAATTTGTTTTTTAAGAAGGAGAAGCAGCCATATTTCCCTTTTTTCACATACATTTTTTTAAAAGTTTTTTTTTTTTAAGTTATATGAATATATTATATTACGTACAAGTGCTCAACCATTAAAGGCTGTTATTGATTTTTATTTTTATTTAATGTATAATAAATGACATTATATTTTTGTTGCACAAAATAACAATATTTTTTACAATTACTGATATATAAAGAGTCTGAGTTTTTGTATTGCGTTTCTTTAATGATTTTTCTATAATCAGATTAATGTTTTTCAGTTCCAAAACAATGCTATACAATATTCCATGAATACTCTTTTTTTTTCAAATTTATAATGAAAGAGTTCTTATACAGCCAAATATTCGATAAACAAAATGAATTTACATTTTAATAAAATGTTTCGAATTAGAATAAATTTTTTGAAAAGAGTCAAAGAGAGAATATGTTTTTAGCAACCGTAAAAACTTGTAAAATATTCACTTACTACTTTTACGTTATGAAAATAATTTTAAATTTAGTCTAGTTGTACTGATATAAATGAGTGTTTCTTTGTCTTATGGAAAACCTGAGGTGCATCCTACCAACGGGAGCGGGGGCGGGCAGATGACTTTTTAAGGGGTTCTAATGTTTATTTACGTTATATCTGAAGAAAACCGCCCAAACTTCAGACCGTTAGATCGGCATCCACGCGTTAAAGAAGTCTTAAACACCTTTCAATTAATTTGTTCGAAATTGTTCAACCAATCAGATAATTCAGTAACACACTCGGATGTAGCTATTGCGAAAAAAAATGTAAAATAAGAAGAGCAACGTGAATAAAAGCTACAAAATCAACAAAGAAAGGAAAGAAAATGTATTGTTGCGGGATTACTCTGCTACTCCTGGGGTTCGTCGTTCTAAAGTCCAGTTGGTGTAAAAAGTTCAAGTAAAAAGTCACTTGTCAGGGTGGAACACAAACTTTATTGCTTCTAGAACTTCGTAGAACAATCAGCTGTACACAATTCACAAGCACAATCTAGCAGTAATGTGCTTTTAACAGTTCGCTTAGATCAGAAGCTCTCACAAATGCTGTATTTCTCACACAAAATAGAACACTTTCACTGGCAAGAATTCAGTGAAAATATACTAGATATAACACTAACAGTCTCTCAAGACTCAGCGATGAAGAATTTACACACAGCACTTAAATTCAAAGCTTCACAAACAGCGCGAAACACAGCTTCCTTCACAAAGCAAGCGTATTCACTCTCTCAAAGCTTGATCAACACTGAACTGTCGGGGCGACGCGCGCTTCTATAAATAGCCGACGCAGTTCTCGAGGGTTCTACATAAAGCGTGAATTTTGATTACGTCATAGAAGAGAAATGTTAGGTTATTATGCGTTTTTAATGCAGGTAAAACAACTTCCAGGCCCCATTGGGAAAATCGCGCCAAATGACCAAAAAGTCACCAAGCTTAGCGACTTTTGGCGAAATATTGCCAAATTTGGCGCCAAAAATAAGTCCCCCCAAATGTGAAGAGATCTAAGCTCTAGGACTAATATTTCTCGAGTTTTCTAGAACCTCCATTGAAAAACAATGGCAAACCGAAACCTCCATATCTCCGGTTCTAATTGGCCGATTTTGATGCAACAAAAAGCAAAATTTATCTATTTGAAGCGTAGAATACAAATTTTAAACCATTTTAAGCCACAGAGCAGCGGGTTGCCCCAAAAATTCGTAACAGTAATTAAATGTATGAGCTTACAACAAATCAGCTGATTAAGAATAAATAATACGGAAAAACAATAAGATAAATTATCCATTTCAGTTCAAACATACACTCTGTAACAAAAAAATCGATGCACCAAGAAACAATCATCCGATTGCTTTGAAATTTCGTATGCATGAATGTTTTGAACAGATATGCAAATGATTCAAATTTTTTGTCCAATGAATGAATAGTTTGATTCCTAGCGCATCGGAACTGCGCATCCAGCAGACGTATATAAGGAGCAGTTCTTCAACGGTTGTTAAAACTTTCGGTTTGATTGCGATTCAGATGACCTTTCAACAACTTAAAAAATGCCTCGCTGCAGGATTCGTGCTCATTACGAGCAACTGTCAGAGTTTGACAGAGGTAGAATCATTGGATTAAAAGAGGCCGGTTGGACTAATCGGAGAATCGCTCGTCATTTGAGTCGAAGCGATGCGACGATTCGAAGATGCTGACAAGGATGGGTGGAAAATGGCAGAGTGCAGCGTCAGGATGGTAGCGGTCGACCTAGGGCTACAACAGATCGTGAGGACACAGTGATGGTCCGATCAGCTGTCACAGCGCCTTCTTCATCTCTATCAACCATCAGACGTTCAACCCAAACACCAGTGTCCATCATGACCATTCACAGAGGGTTGAGAGAGCGAAATCTACGCTCGCGCCAACCGTTACGCCACCTGCCACTTACGCCTGCACACTGCCGAGCCAGATTACAGTGGTGCAGGGCCCGATCAGGTTGGAATGATGCCGACTGGGGACGTATAGTCTTTAGCGACGAATGCCGCTTCCAACTGTGTCCTGACGATCATCGAAGACGGGTTTGGAGACGCACAGGGCAGAGGGGAGATCCTGCTTTCACTATTGCACGCCACACCGGCCCTCAACAAGGCATTATGGTCTGGGGTGCCATTTCCGTTGACAGCCGGACCCCTTTGGTCGTCATTAGAGGTACACTTACTGCACAGCGGTACGTGGACGACATCCTAAGACCTGTTTTGCTACCGTTCCTTTTGCAGTGCCCTGGGCTGGTTTTTCAGCAGGATAATGCCAGACCACATACGGCTCGTGTTGCTCTAAACTGTCTGCAAGCTTGTCAAACTCTTCCTTGCCCTGCCAGATCGCCAGATCTCTCTCCCATCGAGCATGTCTGGGATATGATGGGAAGGCGATTGCATCTGGCACGGACTGTTGATGACCTCGTTCGACAATTGGAGCGAATTTGGAAGGAAATACCGCAGGAGACCATCCGGGAGCTTTATCGGTCTATGCCACGCCGTGTGGCAGCTCGTATCCAGGCTAGCGGCGGGTCAACACCTTATTGAACTTGTTACTGTAACTCTGAAATAAATTATTCAATTGTTCTGAAATTTTAATCATTTACTATTCTGTACATTGTCTTCCTATCCACCAATTTTCGTCTCAATCGGACACCTCCTTCTTGGTGCGTCGATTTATTTGTTATAGAGTGCATTATTATCGCTAATGAACCGTACTGTTCTGGGTCCCTGAATTAGAAATATGAATGTTACATAGCAGGGCGCCAAATAAGTTACGGCAAACGCCGTGAGATTAGCCCAAATACTAGCGATAAATAACAGTTCTCTCGGCAAGTTTAGCTGCAAGTATTTAAAACTTATTACATGAGTTTTTTTCTATCTCTGGTGTGTTTCAAGTGAAACTGCAGAATGCTTACAAGAGAAATGAAGGATATTTTTTTACTGTACAGCCGGGCTTTATGGGCCTATTCTGTAATCAGGGCCTGAATGGTAATGTAATGAAAATGTAGTAATATGCATCTTAATGAAATCAAACATTAAAGTAATTCAAGAGAGCCGACAGAGTTGTATGGTGGGTAAAGCACTGTACTCCGGTTTCGGGTTTAACTCCCGGCTGCCGGGGTTCGATCCTCGACTGGGCGTGGTTGTCTATGTGTCCGTCCCTTCATAGGGGGTAACGTGGCCGCCTACTGGGTGCCCCCATAATAAAATGGCCACACCTACGGGTAGTTATGGCAAAAAGGCTTGTGGCCAGTGCCTGCCCATTACAAAAAAAAAAGTAATTCAAGAGCAATAAAGTGTTATCATAGCATTCCTGTAAGATTTGCAAAATCCTTTTCTTTTTTTTCATTTGTTACTTTAGTAATCTTATTTAGTAATCGATTACTGTCGTCGATTGTAATCGGCACGAACTCTGACTCAAACCGGGGCCTCTTCTACCGGACCTGCTTGTACACTGCGATGAGTCATCCAAAGAGGCCTAATCACTCACTTATTGCTTCGAGCCCTTAGATACGTCATATGACTGCCGAATCTAACCAATGAGGAAAGGTCCATAGGCCTCTTTGGATGACTCATCGAAGTACACAAGCAGGCCCGGTAGAAGGTTCAGGATGGCTCGCCTCAAACACATCTTTTCAACTTATAATGAAAGTATTATCTTCGAAAACATTACAGGGCTTCTCACTTGCATCCAGGGCTCGGGCTCTGGCTCATGAAAATTTTCTCTTTTATTGGACATACTCCTTGTGAACAGATTTTAAAAGATGATTCATGGGAGAAATAAACTAATTATTATTATCTGATAAACCTGAATATGTAGAATTAATTAGAAAGTGCATTAAGAGTTTGATATTACATTTGTCATATTACATTCGCACACACGACAAAATTTATGATATTCTTTTGATGAAGTAACTCACTTTTATTTATGTATAAGCTGAAATTTCGGGTTCGAGCTTCGACTTAAATAATACTGTTTGGGCTCGGGCGGGCTCGAATTAAAAGTACTCGGGCACGGGCTTTAAAAAATGAGTCCTAGCTCATCTCTAGCATCCATCGCTGTGTGATTACTGCTTACGAAATCTTGTTCCGTTCGTTACTATCGCACATATCTAACATTTCAGCCGTGGAGTTGTAAACAATGTCTTAACACGCCTTTATAGGCTATATCCCGCCCGAAAGGATTTTACGTATAGCCCTCGGGATATATTCCGCGGGGACAGGCAAGATTAATACGGTTTTATACGCTTCAGCAGTATGATGCCCTTGGCTGAGCAATTTACACCCTTACCGAAGTCTTTAAAGTAGAGTGGCTGTGGTGTTTATTGAATCGGTATCTAATACGAAGAGAACCACCAATTGTTGCTTTAATGCTACGTTAATACTGTACATTACGTGAGCATTTGCTGATTTAACCTAGCTTGTATTATGTCTTCAGTGCACGTAGTATCAAAAGTGCCTTACTTACTCTCATGGCCGGCCTAAAAGCGAAATGCTGTGTGCAAAAGGGTGAGGTTTGTCTCCCATTACAGAGTAAACACAGAAAACTCTTTAAAAAAATTATGGGTGCTTTATGACTGAAATTTGTCAGAATTTAATACCGTAAGTTGGAATTTTTAAGTCCAAAAAGTATAGCTAATAAACAAAAATAAAAAATAAATATTAAAGTAAAATATTTATGACCGATCCATTATTATTTTTGTAACATTAATGATTTCTTCTAGTACCTCTACCAAATGATTATCTATTTTTAACTAACTTTTCAGAACTTTAACTAGGCTCACTGTACTGTACTTGTGCAAAAATCAAGCACATACAAATTCTTTACTTAGTTTATTGTTATGTCCGGTAGAAAAGACAGACACATTTTTTAACTACAGTAAAAGTAACTAGAAAAAAAAACTCATAATATTAAGTGTTCATAAATGTGCAAAGTCAGTTAACTGCTTTAAAAAAATAAAATATGCAGGTTTAAAAAAATTATAATTTCACAAAATTTTAAAAAGGTGATTAAAATTATATAAAGGAAACACTTGGATATTAAATTTTGCAATTCTTTAATTTCTGAAGTTTTTCACTATATGATTTATTAAATATTGTTTAAAAACAAACTAATTAAATTAATCATTGTAATCAAAGTTTAATAAATTTTAACCAAATATTCGGTATTCGTTATCCGGCAAAAATACGGTATTCGGTGCATCGCTAGTGGCAGTTTTAATTACACTCATGTCCATAAATTAAGGATAATTCAGAATCACACAGAAATTGATCTCTAAAATAAAAATTTCACCTGTGGAATGATCACACACATCTTGAAGAAGAATATGCAAATTACAGGAAACCACCAGATGGCGTGGATGGTACGTCACAATGACGAGAGTGTAAGAGAGGGATATATAAGGAATGGTGGCAAAGAAGTAAAATTGTTCACAAGCGCTTGAAAGCCTTTCAGTGCAAAAACCGCATAGTTATGGCACAAAGGAGGCATTTGGATGATGTTTTACGTGGCAGAATTATCGGACGACTGGAATGTGGACGTACCCAGCTGGAAGTATCCGAGGAACTTGGAATCGCCCAGAGTGTCATCTCCAGGCTTTGGCAACGATTCCAAGATGATGGTAATGTGAGTAGACGTTACAGTACAGGTCGCGCCCGAGTTACAACGCCGAATGAGGACCGCTATTTGGCAGTTACTGCCAAAAGAAACAGACGGAGTACAGCATCAGACCTGTCTCGTCAGCTCTCTTCAGCTACCGGTACGACAGTTTCAAGGCAGACCGTGTACAGACGCTTAGGGCACATTGGTCTATATGCTCGTAGGCCTGTCAGATGTGTTCCACTTACCGCAACTCACTGTCGCCGGCGATTAACCTGGAGTAGAGAGCATGCATTGTGGACACCGCAACATTGTAGACGAATGCCTTCAATTGGAGGATATCACCCGTATGCATTGGCCAGCATACTCACCGGACTTGAATCCAATAGAGCATGTGTGGGATATGCTTGGCCGACGAATTGCAGCCCGTCAACCCCCTCCCACTTGTCTACCGGAACTTCGGAGTGCACTGCTTGATGAGTGGTGTAATATTCCCCAAGATCAGATTGATCATTTGATACTCAGCATGCCTAGGCGTTGTCAGGCCTGTATTGCATCGTCCGGGAGACATACTCCGTATTAACCATCCTACTAACCATGTTATACTGTTTTTTGTAAATAGGTTCTGTTTTGAAATTTGGTCAAGGGAGTAAAACTTGCAATTTTTATTAATTATGTCAAACATATAGCATCTTTTTTGCTCTTTACTTTTTGTTTAATAAATAGACTTTACAAATAAGTCAAATTTGTTTTGCTTCTTTCTCTTTCTTTGCCTGAACTTCATTATCCTTAATTTATGGACATGAGTGTATAATCACTTTGTATTCAAAAAGTGTAAACAAAACAGTGAATCAGTCTCAAGTCAGCGAAAAACTCAAATAATATCTTTCGAAAACACCATAGCCCCCTTCATTCAGCTGAGCTAATATAATTTCTCATTTGCACCAGTCGCTTGGATTACAGTTACATACATATAGTCCTATTCCGCTCGTTCCGATAGCACACACCTAATATCCCAGTTGGAGAGTCGCAAACAGAGCCTTAATGCAGCTTTATGGGCAATATTTCGCCGAGAGGATTTCACACAAAGCCCCCCTCGGAAGCTCCAGTGCTGGATAAACAAGATTAATACTGTTTTATACGGTCGAGCTATTTGATTCTGTTGGTCGAACAATTTACAACTCCCAAAAGTGATCGTATGTTTATCTCAGTAGGCTTAGGAGCTGTGTTCACGTGGGATTTGGTCAGTCGGGAGTATCACACGAACAGGCAAACATTTGTTGCCGTCGGATTTTGTTAATACCTAACGTTTCATTAAATGTTGCATCAGGAAAGGTCATATTATGCGTAATTCCAATTTTGGTGTATGTATACCGACCTACTGTCGAAGTAATTACTGGAGTAGCTTATCCTTTTTTACGCAGTTGCAAAAATATGTTGTGAAAAACATTCTGTTTTTAAAAAATGCGAAAGAGTAATGGCAATCCGTTATGTGTATTTATACTATACATGATAAACTTATATACGTATTTTATGCACATATTTTATATGTAGCCAAGTCCGTTTAATGTAACAGCCAATTTTCCACGAAAAATTATTTTAATAAGCGGGATATTCCATTATCCGGGGTAACTATTACTATTTACTACTTTTTGGCACACTGAAAATTTATTACATCAAGCGAAATATTCTTTTAACTGATTTTACATTAAACGAGCCCGGCTGTATATATCATTAAGTACAAAGCTATATCATTTAGTTTATGTGTTTTAAGTGTATTTCAAAGCTTATATGTGCTTTATATAAAATTATTTGAGTTTTAAAATCCACTTTTAAATGTATTTATAATGAAATGTACATTTTATAAAAAGCTATTCTATATAATAGTTTTAACATCAGTTTCTGTGTGAGAACATTTTTCGATTAGTGAGTGTTTCAACTTGTTTTTTCTCATTTAGCTGTTCTTAAACCACTTTTTGCCAGTTACTAGTTACTAGTTTTGCCAGTTACTTGACAAGAAAAGACTAAAAGAACACAGTTTACGCAGACCAAATTCAAACAGCCAATATTAGAATGAATTTTAGTAAATATACAAGTTTCATACTTGTAGTATACCTATAAACATTTTTCAAACACCTAAAAAGTTTTGAAAAGAAAGAAAAATTGCGCCAAACATTATTCATGATAAAACGCTTTCCAATACAATTATAATTTACATAAAAAAATGGTATTATCCTTGTTTGACTTTAATTGACACCAGACTTTAGGACCATTTGGCAAGATTTTGAATATAATCAACAAATGTTGTAGTTTTATTCATGTAAAGATTCAAAAAGATTTGCTCATGTTGCATTTTTTCGATAGAGAGCAAGTTGTCATAAACGTTTATTGTATATTTACATACTTTATTACTCTGGAATTAATATAGCGTCTCTAAACAAAATAGACTGTAATGTATTGGAATTCTTTTTTGCGCTACTCAAAAAGAACTATTTATCCTGCATGCACGCATTTTTAAGAGAAATGTCATTTTATGAAGCTTAATAACGTATATCAATTTTGTTTTGCTTGAAACTGATTTAGGTTTCCAAAATACGCTTTAAAAATGACTGTCACTAATGAGTGAAGCGTATAGGATTTTTTTTTCGGGGGGGGGGGGTTGATTGTTCCTGTATTATTAATGCTATGAACACCATTTACGATAGGGTATAGGGTACATAATACATTGTATGGTAATAAAATACATACATGTCGTAGCAGCTGATGCACATTTACAGCAGTTAGTGTATGGAAGAATAGATATACAAACAAACCGAAATTATGTACTGCAAAATAAAGTCTGTCGAATTTACAGAAAAAACTGCCAGGCAGGACGCCAGTTTATTTCCGTTTTTTCTTACAGAAAACTTGCATAAATTTTACAGATTCTCAATTTATTTTACAGAAATCTTCCGTATAAGGAAAAAAAAAATTACGGAAGACTTCTGCAAAATATACGAAAATAAACTGGCGTCTTGGCTGATAGTTTTTTTCTGTCAGTTTGTCAGACTTTTTTTTTCTTGCAGTGTAAAAACTCTTCAACTTTTCTGAAAAGTGTTAAAAATGATTATTATTTTAAATTTATTTTTCTTATTAAATTAAATAAAACATTTTTGGAAGTTTTATCACTATTTCGTAGTGATAAACTGATGTTGATATAACAGACAAAGACTTTTACTGCAAAAAAAAAAAAAAAAAAATCTGTCAAATTTACAGAAGAAACTAAGAAACTGTCAGCCAGAATGGCAGTTTATTTCCGTTTTTTTTTTAACTTCCTTAAATTTTACAGATTCTCAGTTTATTTTAAGGAAATCTTCCGTATAAGCAAAAAATACAGAAGACTTCAGATAGTAAAATAAACGTAAATAAACTGGCGTCCCGGCCGACAGTTTTTTTCTGTCAGTTTAACAGACTTTGTTTTTTGCAGTGTGGAAGTACTGCTTTTATTGCAAAATACTGATATCTCACCAAAACCTAATTCCATTTAAAAGATTTGATCGGCAAGCCACTCACAATTTGACGTTTAACTGTACTTTTATTATTCATTCATATTACTCCATAAAAACAACCACTACTGCCAAAATATACTAAACCTTCAATGAATGATATTCTACTTTATATTCTCTTACCATGTTCCAGAATTGAAATGCACTGACTCTCATCGGAGACTAGAAATAATTGGCTATAAACCTTCGCGTACACGGAATACTTTTCCTAAATGGTTCTCTAAATATGCCGGAGCTAAAAATGCAAAAGAATCTTGAATTATTGATGCAAAAGCGGACAAAAAATAAGAGAGGGCTACACGTTTAAATCTTACCTTACGTGCCTCTCATGAATTTTGGATGATAATGCTTGGATAAAGCGTACTTAGTCTTTTAAAATTAATAACGTTATAGGGCTATTCATCAAGGTGTTTGACAGTTTGTGGAAGGATGGAAAAGAGTATTTAAACAAGATATTACGAATACGTGCTTCGCTCGTATGTAAAGAAGGCAGGAGCTGGTTTAAATCGTTTAAAACTGTCAGACTTCGTTGATGTAGGCATTTTGGAGTTTTAAATCATTCAGTTTGTAGGATTTGCAAAAGTGCCAGTGAGAATGATGTTCTACAACGGTAGTAATATCCCATTCTGAATTTTGTTTTTTGGCAAGAGCAAAATTTTGTTACTGGTCACAGTAGAGTGCTGTTTCATCGAAAAATTTCATCGCATTTGTTTGTATGAGCGCATACATAGATGATTTGGAATCCTACAGCACGCAAGATTAAATACGTTGCAGCAATGTGAGTTTGTTTTGTTTTATGTCATGGCAAGTCTACACGAGGGGAATCTACCTAGGGAAGGGGGGTGCTTTGGCCGGGCCGGGGGATATTTTAAGGTGTTCTAACGCGTATTCACGTAGCAATGTGAGATTCAAGCTTTGTCTATACATAATAAGTTAAATTTCCGTCCACTGATTGCTAAACACATTATGCTGTTATATACAGATCGTACATTATTTTGAATTTATTTTTTTGTAGAATGTAACCACTAATTACAAATCCATGCAATCGTTAATAACTTCCTGAAAAATAGAAACGTGTTAGTGGAGTTTACTAACTAGTCTTTGTTAACATGTGTTCTACTATACACTCTAAAAAAATTTCGAAACGTTTCATGAAATTATCCGAAATCTATCAGATATACAACAGAAATTGTTGTAAAATTGCAATATTATTGTTTTACCGGAAAATTTTCAGACACAAATCTGAAACGTTCTTTTTTCCACAAAACCTATCATAAATGTTTCTCACGCTTTGTGAGAAACAATTACGAAAAAAGTCGCCTTACAGTTAGCTGAAACGTTTCTGAATTTTTTTTACAGTGTACGGAAGTTAAGCCATTTAACGGAAACTTGAAGTACGATCTTTATTTACCAGTTATAGCAGAATATATTTTATGGAAAATTCGCAGTTATTTAGTAATATGCAATCAAAAATTGAACCATGTGATTATCAAACGTTAGATGAAGATCTCACGTTGCTATACGCATGTCGTCTTGATGTCTCTTGTGTCTCGCATGTCGACACTCGCGTCGTCTCGCGGTGTCTTGATGTCTCGCATGTCGTCTTTAATGTTCTGTGTCGTCTTGACGCAATCTGCTCAGGCTCACTCCCTTAGGAAGTTTAAACTCGAGCTCTGTATCACCCTGTATCTCGGCCTTCCTAGCAGCAGATGCTTTGAAATCGTATTCTTCTTATGATACTGAATCAAAAACTCAAAGAATTTGCGAAAAATATCTCTTAATAGAATTTGTTATGAAAATTGGTTGATCTCGTATTGAAGTAGATTGCACACGACTCAGCGATCGCGAGAAATTTAATTGACATTTCCCCAACTAAACACATTAAATTAGATTTACTGCTGACGAAATTTCTGATCTCATGCAATAAATATATTGCCATTTTACTATTCAATAAACTGCATTTAAGATTGATTCCCCCTTTTAATTATACAATGTCACAGTTTTTAGGACAAATAATCTCGCGTACTTCAGATTAGAAGAGTTTAAAGGATGAGTTTGAAAAGCCATGTATAGAAACGCATACAAAATAATAATAGTAAGCTATTTTTTTTCTCTGCTGCATAAATAGATAGATGAAAACTAATACTACATGAGTGACATTGCGTCTAAAAGGACTCGAAATTTTTCGTCGTTTTATTAAAATTATTGACGATGTGCCTGAAAGGATCTTTAAAAGCGTAAGACAACCGGATTGTTATCAATTAAAGATTGCCGATAAGAAACAAAAATCTATAAGCGATTTTTTTTTTCTGCAAAATTGATTCCATTGAAGCACAAAGCGATTTGTTTCTAAGATTTAGTAAGAGATTCTTAGGTAACGCTTTTCTTTATTAACTAATTTTTTAAATGTGTGAAACAATTTACATTTAGAAGTAGTTCTAAACTTCATATTATTTATGTATAGTATTTTAATAATGTCAAAAAATCTTTCCTGAATGTTTATATTGAAATTGATTTTTTTTTTCAAAAATTAGTCTCTCGTTAAAAGGTTAAGAAAGTTTTGCCTTTCATTCCCTTGGAACATTTCATAAGCGTGTTTTACTGTATTACCATAAGACTGTGTGAGCTTCCGAAAAAAAAAAAAATTATTTTTTGTTTAAACCATGTTTTTTGCTTTTTAAAATTTCTTTTATAATTACATGTTACATGTTTATAAATAAAATTTGTAAAATGTTCAAATAACAATTAATATTCCTTATGAAAATAGTCAAAACAAAGTAAATAAACAATTGTTGCTATACTTACGTGACATTAAAATCATTCATTTTAATATTTTATTTAGAGATACTATTTTTTATATTTAGTATATATAATATAATACACAGTAATTGCTTATTACATTTTACATGGAATATTGCTCTTAGATTCATCAGTAATAACGGTGATAAGTTGTTAAAAATGATATTTTTAAGGTTTAGAAGTTAAGTTGTTAAAACACAAAACCTCTATTTTAGAAGCAAATTAAAAATGCAGCCTATAATTTAATTTTAATTAATAATTTTTAATAATTATAAAACAATAAGGAATACATTAGATTGATATAAAAACTTATTGTTGATATGTATAATGATAGTTTTAAAATACAGGGTGGCCACAATTAAACTGCAAGTGTTCAAGGGGTGCTGGAGAGAAAACTACCGAGAATATTCCAGTGAAATTTGGTATCTACACGTTTCAGAACATGCGCAAGTCAAATATGCAAAAAAATTGTCATTTTCACGGGATAGATGGCGATATACCGTAATTCAAAGCTCACCGTTGGCATATACAACTTCCAAAACCGATAGACAGAGCATAGTGACATTCTAAGAGGCATATAAACAATATAAAACATCACTTGCAGTTTATCAAAATTCCATACAATTCGCTTCAGTAATTAAATTTTTACAATAACATGTAATCAAAAATTAACGTAAATTAAAATCACAAATTAAACAATTCATAAAGATGCTTTGGAAAACAATTAAACCATTATTGACACTCATAGGACCTCTTCTTAATCGTCATACGCCGGTATTCTCTCAGAGTAGCTGAATAATTGCTACCATTCTGATAGAATATCTTCACTAACAATGCACGTTCCTTCTTATTCAAAGTCATGATTGACAATTACTCAATGTGGTCTTGTTTTTACACAGTTCGATGGGCTTAAAATTTGCGTATATGATGTCCATAAGCATTGAAACACGATATAGCGCCATCTATCGGGTGAAAATGGCAATTTTTTTATTGCACATTTAACTTGCGCATGTTCTGAAACGTGTAGATACCAAGTTTCACTGAAATATTCCTGGTAGTTTTCTCTCCAGCATCCCTTGAGCACTTGCAGTTTAATTATGGCGACCCTGTATGTCAGAACGTATTCTATCTGTAGTATTCGTAATTTTAAATTATTCTTTTAAAAAAACAATTTTTTTGTGGAGAAACCATCTGGTTTAAATCATGATTTAAACCGTGGTTTAAACCAGTCGGTTTAAACCATGCCAACCCTGATTCAAAGCACAGTAATTTAAATAGCCATCAAAACTTTCACCCCTTACCCTCTTTCCTTGTTCCTCATCTATAACGCAATTTCTGTCACTGGATACCATTTTATTGCGCAACATTTAAAGTCTTGGTAAACTTTGTTTGTAAAATGTCACTACTCCCTTGAGTTATGGCTTTAAAGTTAAGTTTGAGTAAATGCGAAATTAGTCTAAGACGTGCTCGAGTAGCCTCGAGCGGCGGGATACTTCATACTTAATTATGTGAAGTGTTTTGAGGAATTGATATTTCTTAAATAAATGAGAATTAATTTTCTGAGCGTCTTAGAAATTTGTAAATAATGTTATTTTCAGGATCCAATTTTTATGCAGCTTTAAAAATGTAAAAATGAAAGAAATTTTGGTCGGAAGATTTGGAAATTGAAAAAAATACGCTATGAATATTACTACAAAATTAAAATATCGGTATACCTCTGAGCGTCTTGGAAATTTGTAAATAATGTTGTTTTCAGGGCTCAATTTTTATGCAGCTTTAAAATTATAAAAATGAAAAAAATTTTGGTAGAAAGATTTGAAAACTTAGAAACATACGCTATGAATGTTACTACAAATTTTAAAATTAAAATATTGGTATACCCTCTGAGTGTCTTGGAAATTTGTAAATAATGTCGTTTTCAAGGTCCGATTTTTATGCAGCTTTAAAATTATACAAATGAAAGAAATTTTGGTAGAAAGATTTGAAAATTGAAAAAAATAGCGCTATGAATATTACTACAAAATTAAAATCTCGGTATACCCTCTGAGCGTCTTGGAAATTTGTAAATAATGATGTTTTAAGGGTCCGATTTTTATGCAGCTTTAAAATTACACACATGAAAGAAATTTTGGTAGGAAGATTTGTATATTGAAAAAATACGCTATGAATATTATTACAATCTTTAAAATTAAAATGCCAGGTGATTCAAAATAGGTGTTAAAAGCAAGTGTTTTTTAAACCGGTGTGAGCTTTCGAAAACAGCATGAAGTACTGATGAAAGTACTACCGTATGTTAAAAAAAATGACGAGCTTTACAAAACTAAAGAAATCACAAATTAATTTTGTATCTAAAATTAAAAATACAAATTTAGATAATTTATTTCTAAAATAATATATTCTATAAGTTAATAAATCTTCAGTTTGACCATTCAACAGAAACCGAGGCCTAAACTCCGAAATTTTTAAGAGTACGCATTACGATAAATAAATACCTCACAATCACAGCGTAAGTGATCTAAACATACTTACAATTTCCTATCACTTAGAAAACAGTTGCTTTGTTTCAAAGAAGGTAAATTTCAAAAATCCCATATCTCGGAGTCGAATAGTTTTCGAGATACTGGAGTTTGAAAGTTTGGTCATTTGTCGTCAAATACTAAGGGTATCTCTCAAAAGTGAGAAAAATTTAATTACTGTTCAACTGACGTTAAGTTTATGTTAGTGGTCATTTGACTGCTACCTTTGACTCTTGGAGATCCCATTTTAGCAAGAGTTTTCCTACAATGCCCATTCAGTAGTTTCTAGTGTAAGCTACACACTTTGAAATTCTTTCCTTAAAAAATTATTACAACTTTGTAAAATAACACGCATAAAAGTCTCTTTACGAGTTTTAATTATTTTATTTTTTAAATACCAGTTATTTTGAGTGTTATTTGTTAATTTTAAACTCTGCAAATAATAATAATAATAATAATGAAAAGGGAAGAAGGAAAAAAAAAATGTATCGATCAGGACACCAAATGCAACTCAGAAACTATGACTCGATTCTCGTCATCTTTCCTCTCTAATTCTTTCAGAAGCTGTCTCCGTTTCGAGAAAAAAAAAATGTTCAAGTAGTTCCCTCTTTTGGAACTAGCGCGGGATATATTGAAGTAGGATTACTAATAGTTCAAATAGTTGTAAGGCTTTCGTTCAAAGACGACGAATATAAAAAACACTTTTAATTTTTTATTAACGAAAGATTTATTAATAAGGTATATTATGCTTTAATCCATATTATCGTAAGAAAGTTTCCCTTTTTTAAATTCGTAATCTAATGATGCCAATACATAACTAAAACGATTGAAAGATTATTTTCGTGCCAGGAAATAAAAACACCTCATGTGAAATATAAAATGTTCAATTTAAATATGTAAATCCTCCATGGTTCAATAGAAGAAAATAGTTTATTTTAATCTCAAGAAAAATGTCAAACTGTGAAGTCTCGAGGAGCTATTTAGAATCGAAAAACAAATTGGGAATTTATTTTGATGCATGACGTAAGTTTTGCGGCAGACTTTATCAATCTCACGCAACTTTTAATTTATGAGGTCACGTGTTTGACTGGCGTAAACGAAATTCTAGTTAGTTCAGTTAGTTACCTGGTTAGTTCCTCCGGTTAGTTTTCTCACGGAGTAACATCATAACTTACAATAAAATATTCATAAATGCTACAATAAAATATTTATGAATATTACCTGCAATACTTCTGAAGATGCGTATTATTTTTACAAACTTCACTAACACTCATTTACTTCACTTTCTCCGAAATAAATGAGCAAATGCAAAAATGCAGTTTATAAACACCTTCCGCTATTATAATGCTTTAATAATTCAGGGAATGACTTTGTAACAGCAAAACGAGAGCTTATCTGAGCTAACAAAATGTCGCTGCTTCTTATGAATTAACGGCTTTGAATTTCGCGTGAGCGCGATGCTATGCAAAGACGTGCTGTAATATTTTTCGAGCGGGCGTTTGCTTACATCTAATTATATGAAGCGTTTCAAGAAATTAATAATTCACGTATGAATTGGAGTACCTCGCCCGCAAACTACGCGCTCGGGGAAAATAGTCCCGGGGAAGGTAGAATAATTAAGTGAGGGACGAGAAACGAGTAGATTGCGGGCGAATAAATAATTACTAACAATGTGGAAATTGCGGGAACTGAAAGAGTCTGTGGAACTTAACACTTCGCAGTAACCTTTCAATTGACAAGGAATTTTGCTTTGGGGAAAAAAAAGTAAATTAAAATGTGAAAAAATTTGATATTTTTAATACGCACTAAAGTGCTATACATTAAAAGCGTATCATAATCCATGCGTCGTCCCTATTTTTCTTCCTTATTCCATGAAGTTGGAAAGTATATCATTATCCATGAGTGTGCCGATTTTTCTTCCTTCTTCCATAGAACATTCCTTTGGAATTGAAATCTATATTAAAATCGCCTACTAAAACTGTTTTACGATCTTCAGTAGGCCTATTTCAACTACACTTTTCCTTTGCAATAATTCGTTTGCCAATTTCTAGCCAAATTGGGAAGATATCGCCAAACTTGGGTCAGTTTCGGAAACTTATTTTTCAACGCCAAATTTGGCCATAAATCATCCAAAATTGCAAACCTTGGCGACTTTTCACATTTTATTCTCACTCCCCCCGCGCTATCCGGCACACATTTGAAGAGTACCTCGCCGTGAAAAATCGTGTAGACAAGTTATGTCGACGCTAAAAAACCTGATTCATTTTAATAGCACTCAAGTGCTTAAAAAAAAACTATAATTATAAACTATAAGAGGTGGGGTCTTTTTTATCCTTTAAAATATTCAGAAAAATGATATTAAAATGTTGATACTAATAGTTTCTAATGCCCTCTGTGTTGGGACGCCAGATAATCCATACAGTGAATTCGTCCTACAACGCGATCTATCTTACGCGAATGGGAGTTTTACACGAGGAACATGTCTTAGAGCTAACGCGGACTCCTCCTAGACAACGCAAGGGTTTTTTTTCAAACAGTAAGAGGCGAAAACGGAAGTGCGGAGCGTGATGATAATATCGTCTTTGTGATTGGCTGCTGCAGAAGAAAGCCAACCAGCGAACGGTATTTCATCGCTCGTAGCATCACTGAAGGCGGGAGCAATCAAACCGTTCCGGTCTAAACCTGTCTTTATTGATTGCTTTATGTAGAAAATAGTAATAGATAGCTAGGGAATGGTTGAAAACGGTTTTAGGTATGTTTATAAGTGGAGGAAGACCGACTTAAGTCGATGTGTCCTAATTTTGAACCCAGATGAGAGACCTGCACCTAGATTGGCATTTCGAGAGGTATCTTTTCAACATGGGGGAAATTGAAGCCACGTCCAATTTTACCTGTACCAGCTCCCTACACGGCGTACACGCTCCCTCAGCGAGCCAGGCGAGAGAAGTTGTCAGCGTTGGTTGATTTCCGGACTTTTTATGGGAATCGAGCTTCAATCGACTGGACCACTGCAGGACACACATTAAAATGTAGGAAATAACATGAATCATGCCAAACTCTTTTTTCAATCCCTTTCCAACGCAATATTATTTCTGCACGTGCTTCTGTGTAACATGTAGTTAACCTGATCCTTCTCACAGGTGCAAAGACTAGACGACAACGATTCTTCTTTCCGCTGGCGTCGTTGCTTCCCAACTTACGTTTTTGAATTTCTTTGTCGTGGATCTATTTCGAAAGTACCCCTTTCATTTTATTTATTTATTCCATAAGGGCGGGCATTAGACCACTAGTCTTGCGCCGCTACCAAGGCCCGAAGTTCTGGTCTTTTATTATGAAGGCACTTAATAGGTTAACCAGCAGTGCTTCTTACGAAGGGACGGACGAAATGACACCCATGCCGATACCGGGAACCGAACACGGTGTCATGGCGTGATAGAATGGTTCTTTAACCACTACACAACTAGGGCGGCCGCCTCTCAAATATGGTCTCTTTTTTTCTTAGAAAGGATATACAGATTTTTTTCCGTACTTTACCTTTGAACATGCAGTTATGTTTATAATATTTATAGAAGTTTAATTTTCCTAAAAGTAGATAAGAATTCGGATTATTTTTTCCTCTTTACATTTGAAGTATGCAATTGAAAGATAACATTTATTTTTAATACATATTTATAAAATTTATGAAGTTCAATTTTCCTGGAGGAAGATAAGAATTCGGACTGTTTTTTCCATACTTTATCTTTGCAACATGCAGCTGAAAGGTTTATTTATAATATACATTTATAACATTTATTTAATTTTCTTAAAATAATGTATTGATTCAGGATTTACGTTTGCCCGGTTTGGGTTCAGATTAAAGCAAAGTTACACGATGGCTATTCGTCTAAGGAGGGAGGGAGTCTTGAGTGGAGGAATTTTTGAAGGGTTCAAAGGGGTATTCACTTCACATCTGGAGAAAAACGCCCAAAATTCCGGACCGATATATCGATAGCAGAGCGTTAGGACAGAAACGTGGACCTGCACACTTCAGCCATCTCCCTAAGTTCAGTGTCTTATCTACTCTGCCATTGGTGGGCTTTTATCTTGATACTGTACTTACACTGCTGAAATATAACATATTTTTAAACTGTGAAACATAAAAAAACAGTTTATCACGTTCGCAAAAAAGAATAATAGAACATCGTACGAACCACGTCTATGTAAATATCCTCAAAAAAGGTACATAATTTTCCTGAAAGGATGCAAAGATTTGAGGCTATTACGTTCTAGAGTTGATCGAGAAAAACAAGAATTTGTTGACTGATAATACATGCAGACTGCACCACAGTTATCACGTTTTCTATTCTTGGAGTGTTACAAAGGTACAAAAAATTCCAGTTAACCATTTTCTGGTGATGCGAGAACTAAATTTTCAATTTTTGCAGTTTAGTGTAGGGAAGTATGCTTTCACCCATTCAGATCTGATTAAACAATTTCTCTGGAATAGAGATATATGTATATTTTTATAATAACAGAAATTAAATTTAATTATAATAAATAAAATAAAAATCCTGCTTATTAAATTCCCGTAAAAAGTACGCAACCGTTTTCAACTGAAATTATTAGTATTTATTTTGCAACATTCTTTCAGAAATTGTATCCTCAATTTTGGACACCCGATCTGAAAGTGTTAAAGGACTTTTGAAAATTACTTTTACATTAACGCTAACAGACCCTGTTAAATAATTTCTCTGGAGAATAGCTACACATGTATATTTTTATAATAACATTAATCAAATTTGTAGTAAAATAATTTGTAGTGAAAAATCCTGATTACTAAATTCCCATAAAAAGTGCACAGCCGTTTTCAACTAAAATTATTAGTATTTACTTTGTATTATTTGATCAGATTTTCTCTCCTCAAGTTGTGGGCAATTGATCTGAAAGGCTTAAAGGATTTTTTTTAAATTACTATAAATTAACCCTTTAGACCTCGTTAAGCAATTTCCCTCGAATATTTTATATTTACAATGACAGAGATAAAATTTGTAATAAAATAAATAAATTGAAAAATCCTAATTATTAAATTCCCGTAAAAGTGTATAACCCTCTTCAGCTTAAAATTATTAGTATTTACTTTGTATTATTCTTAGTGCATTACTTTAGATTTTTTAGACTAATAAATTTTTAAAAAATTGTGAGAGACCTTTCAAAATTTAAATTTTGAACTGAAACTTTCAGAAACTTTCTTTTGGTCTATAAAATTATACCGTAACGAGAAAAAAAAAATTTAAAAAACAAAAAAATTCCAATTTTGACGATTTTTGAAATTTAAAAAAATTGGAGCGACCTCTTAAAAATTTTTTTGAGCTGTCTTTTAGAGGGTCCTTTAGAGTCCTTTTGAGTCCTCTTAAAACATCAAAAACTAACATTTTTTCACCCGAGACTCAAAAAAAGATAAGTCGTTTTTTTTGCGTCACCCTAATGTATATAACCATTTTCAACTTAAAATTATTAGTATTTACTTTGTATTACTCTTTCCGAATTTGTGTTGTCAATTGTGGATAACTGGTCTGAATAGATTAAAGGATATTTTTAAAATTAATTTAAAATTAATCTTTTTAGACTTAACTAAGCAATTTTTTTCTCTCTCCCTGTCTATATATACAATATATATGATAACAGAGATTAAATTTATAATAAAATAAAGTGAAAAATCTTGATTACCAAATTCCCGTAAAATGTAAACAACCCAAAAATCTTGATTACCAAATTCCCGTAAAATGTAAACAACCCGTTAACTTACAATTTTTAGTATTTGCTTTTTAATATTCTTCCAAAAGTTTTGTCCTAAATCGCAGACGCCTGGTCCGAAAGGGGTTAAAAAAAGTGTCCGTAATGTATTGAACCAATTCTAGTCTAATAAACATTAATAAGCTAACAAAGCGACGGCGACTATATCCAGCGGATCTCGCATTAAGCCTTTCCCCCCAGGATGGTAGAAATAATGCCGTCGCTTCGATGAAGAAAAGGTATCATCCTCTACATCAGTTGATATGGTAACAAAAACATACCATCCGGCTTTTATGAAAATTGCTCCTGGGACTTGAATAGTGTCCTCAGTTTGCACTATACTGACAGATAGATAAGAAAAACTCTTTTCACTATTACGAAGGTTATATGCTAGGGCGATACCCTTTTCCCCCATTGTTGTTGGGCTCCATAGCTGCACGATATTTCCGAGAATTTTCTTTAGATAAGAGTTTTAGTAATTTGTGAAATGTATTTTATAGCGCAGGATTACGTTTTTCCATAACAGTCTTATATAAAGAAAGAAAAATTCAACGTTGTTGTAAGTTCCAATATTATTTCGATGAAAAACTTATTAGGTGAACTAATCAGGTGAGATAGGTGAAATAACTACATGGGATTTTTTTTTTTTTTTTACAGAAAAAGTAAAAAGCACGGCATCTTAAATTAAAAATCGCGTGAGATTGATAAACTATGATACACAATTAAGCCTGTCCGATTCAAAATATATCTCCTCGATATTACGCAGTTTGATATTTTTCACGAGCCTGAAATAAAGCATTTTCTTTTATTGAACCATGGAGGATATAAATATTTAAATTGGGTATTTCAGGGGAGAAGCGAATATAGATAGAATTAGTATGAGTAATAGGTGGTATTAGCAGATTTGTTACAATGATAAGGATTTAAGCACATTATACTGTGTTAATAAACAATTTGTGTACATTAAATTAAAAATGTTTGTTACATTCATCATTTTTCAATGGTCGCCTAACAACAAACTAAACGACGAGTAATCCTGCGTTACGTAAATGTATCCTTCAGTAGTTTCAATAGAATCTGAACATTTTTTAAAGGAAAATGCCATTTGTTTCAATATGAGATTGGATAATTATCCCCAAAGTGTAAACGATGCATTCTGTTTATTATAACAGTGCAATAATGTTGAAAAATATTAATTTACGATTAACGATTTATGATTGAAAGTTTTTAATCACGACTAACGATATCGGTAACCACTATTACTGGCAAAAAGTTTCAATTGTCAAATGTTAATTCTCAGTCATAATTCGTGCAAGTGCAAAATAATTTATGGTGCCTATTTAGACACATATACGGGCATTTTAAAAATTACAATTTATGTATGTCTTTTGTATTTAATGAAATTCAGGTTTTTTGTTTTGTTATCGATAAATTAACGCATATTGCAAAAAACTACTGCTAGTAGTTTTAGTAACTAGCAAATTGTAAACCAGTAACTAGTAAATTGTTTAGTAACTAGTAGTTTTTGCATTGCAAAAAACTACTAATAAGGAGTGCAATAAAGTAATGTTTGTACAATGATAATCTTTAATTTTTTTTTTTTCCACCAAGGAAAAATGTACGGTCAGGATAAAAACTTCGACATGTTCTTATTAAATAATAATTTGAGCAGTTGTATTTTTTAAGTATTATAGAACCAGTGGCGGCTTGTGACCTGTTTCAGTGGTGGGGCCCGAGAAAAAATAGTGCTATTTAAAATCGCGAAAATATATATACATTTAGAACAACCTATCCGCACGTGCACAGCGTGAGTATTTAAAATTTCTCAAATGACAAATCATCATCAAAATTACTATACAACTTTTGCTATTTTTTACCTAATTATGTTGAATTGAAAAGTTTACTTTATTACTAAACAAAAAGCCACTTTTAATTATTTAATATTTATGTTCTTTATAGCTGCCTGTTCATAATTTTTAGATGATTTATTTATTTTAAGTTCAATATCAACATACATAAAAAAAGACATTTATACATCGCTTTTCGTAAATCAAGAAAACAAAACAGAAAAACATTAATATGAAAATTATAATGATTCAGAAAAAAATTATAATGATTCCCTCCTAAGCGGAAAATTTCGCCAATAGCTACCGATTGCCGAAATTTCCCCGTACAATCGTGTAGTTCACCATGCGAGGGCCCGAAGATCTGGGCCCAGAAGGCAGCGCTAAATAAGCCGTTTGGAAGTCAAGTTAATTCCGCGTTAATATGGCTTTTGTGCTCAATGCCAAATCTGCCAACCCGGTGAACGAAGAAAAGACGTCAAATTAAGGGCAATCCAGCCCATGGCCCATGGATGGTTTAGACAGGGGAAAATCGTATAACTAACGCCTTTTTAAGTGTTTTTTAATGGACTGTATATCTTTTCAATAAAGCTAAATTATTGAAAGAACTGTCTTACATAATAGGAAGATACTTTGATTTAGACGGTGGTTAGTCGGTGGGGCCAGGCCCCTCTGGCCCTTAATGACGAGCCGCCACTGTATAGAACATATAGAATACCTGTTGCCTCCCAAATAATATATACAGATAAACAATGAAACGTTTATTTAAAAACCAGATCGTCTTTGTTTATAAAATTTTTTGCCTATTAACAAAGTGAATTTTCATCATCTATTTTTTAAGAAGTATACTTGTCATTCGCAAAGTAAAAAGAGTCCTACAAATTTTGTTAAATTTTTCTAGATAAAATATCATAATTTTGTTGCGAATAATCTCCAGAAAAACAATTTTTTAATCACATTTTGAAAGTGGCAACTGCAACATTTTTTGACTATATAACTGCGAGCAAGTAAATTAACGGTTAAAATTAATCAGATTCAGTGCTGTCTTCGGTAAAAGTCACTAAATTCAATTGAAAAAAGAATATCAAAACTTATTTATTCTGTAGTACATTGTATTAGCCGCAAATGCAATAAAAAGTCACGAAATTTACAGAACTGAAAATTGGCAACAATATCGTAAGAAATTCGTACATTGCTGGCTTAAATTTCATAGCCCTCACAAATTGAGCGTGTCTGGCCTTTATTATTTTAAATAAAGAACAAGTACGTGTTTTGTTTGTATGATTATGGCAACGTTACGCTAGGGTGGTCTGCCAAAGATGGGGGTGCCTTGGTAGGAGGACTTTCGAAGGGGTTCTAACGCGTATTCACGTTACATCCGAAGAAAACCTACAAAAACTCCAGACCGTTAGATCGACAGCCGCGCGATGGGACCCGCACCCGGACCTTCACACTTCGGCCGTCTACCATTTTCAGTGACATAACCATTGTGCCATGGTAAGGCCCTATTTTAACGTGATTTTGCAGTGTTGATGATTAATTAAATTCCTGGAATTTTTAACTATCTTCAACTATCTCAAACACAAATTTGTATCTACCATGTTTCTGTAGTTATTTAGTTATTTAAGCACCTATGAATATATCTCCATGAGGCATGTGAGATTTAAAAATTATTAACCAAATTTAAATTTTGATTACAGAAATTTTACTAACTTTGAGTACAGAAACTTCCATTGTGATAGTTAGGCATGCGCGTTTGTTTATTGCATTTATTATGTTATTATTCTTGATATAGTGGGTTCTTTCCTGACGTAAATTAAAACCCCCCTTTCTTCTAAAGTTGTCGTTTTCATTTTTAGAGAAATATACAGTTTCCCGTCTAAGCGACTTACGATTTTAGGCCTCACAAGTGTTCCCGGTATTTCCTTTTTGATAGAAATTGCTGAAAAAAATGCGATGTATTCCGATTATTGCTACAAATCAGAAAAAGTGGACCAACAGTCTAAAATCATTATACCATTAGCCTCAAAATATTACAGTTTCTGAAAGTAATTGTTGAAGGGTCTGCTACAAAAAGGAGGTAACTCCAACTATTCAAGCTTGCGGTAGGCAACGTGTAAAAAACGTTTAACGATTCACTAAAATCTAACGAGATAGGTGTAACGTCATCTCTTGAGTAACACAGGTACTAATGATTGGAGTTTCATCCTTCTTTCGGTACCAAAACTTTTTGTACTGCAAGATAGAACATGTAACTCCAAAAGGATGGATATATACCTGAATTTTTCAACAAAACTTTCAATTCAGGAAAAATAATTGAGTGTGTAATACGATTTCTGAAGATTTTTTTTTTTCAACTAGACTTTACCAAAACTCCATAGTTAACAGTGATTTAAGAAAAGCTAAGAGGAACATAAACTTATAACTTTTTTTTGTTTGTGGGGGAGGGGTTGTTGTTATGACCAATTGGATAAGGAACTGATCATGGTAGAAGACTGAAGTATGAAAGTCCCAGTTTCGGACCTATCGCACGGCTGTCGATCTGGGCGTCTGAAATTTTGGTCGTTTTTTTCCACGCATAACGTAAATACGCGTTAGAATCCCTTAAAAAAGTCATCTGACCAAAGCACACCCCCTTGTGTAGGTTTTCCATAACCAACAACAAACTCAATGAGTCACTTAATCTTTTAGAACTATGGAAAAAATTACGCAGAATTTCTAAAAGGATTTTTTTCCCTTTCAATACAACCTGCTTCTAAATCCCAGACAATTTTACTTAAATAAAATTACTTCAATGGGAGAGGGGGGGGGGGGGCTGAACTCAAATTACAAAATGCACCACCACTTTGCCTGCTTGCATGGATCGAGATTCAGTTTTGTTTTATTTTACGAAAAAAAAAAAATAAATACTTTGCGTGCTGACTGCCAGGAAATAATCATTCCATTTATAGGAGATATTATTTCGGCATTATTAGAATTAATATTTCCCCAGTAGAATATATGCGTTTCATCTTTAATGCGATTTCCTGGAACCAGATATCTTTAATGATAACGGATATTTACCCCATTTATTAAAGCCCCATTAAAGTGGTTCGGATGCAACTGTGCTGGTTGGGGTGAATGGAATTTTTATGTTCTGCGGCCTTACGAATGCAAGCTATGATAAGTACCGCTGGGAAATCAACAAATTACCTCAGCAGTGGTTGCCAGTAAAAATGGAGTAATGCTTTTGTAAATTTAGAAATAAATGTTGCCATATGACGTATGACTAATAGGGCAAGATAATGGGAAAATACCTCAGATATTAATAATACATTTATTTTTTTCCCTTTAAATTATTCAACTAAATGCGACATTAGTAAATTCACATTGGAGATGGATAAATGCATTCGTATGTGTACACAGATTCTCATAAAACATTAAACCAGCGGTTCTCAACCTTTTAACGCTGCGCCCCCCCAACAAAGGCTAACTTACGGTGGAAACCCCCCCCCCCACCCTTCATATTTTTCAGCATACATTCAGTTTTTAATCTTTAACAATGAATATTAAGTCGAATTTTCTACAAAATAATGTGTAAAGTTTGAATGAACATTTTAAGTGAAAATGGATATATTTTTGAATAAAAATGGAAATAAATAAGATGATTTAAAAAAAAAAAAAAACATGCATCACTACTTGCTCTTTGGTTTTTCTCGTGCCCCCCTGCAAACGTTCTGCACCCCCCTTGGGGGTCGCTCCCCACAGGTTGATAAACACTGCATTAAACTAAATCCTTGGCAGAAATAGTGAATGAAACTGTATAAGTAACATTTTTAAATCTTGGATATTGACCAGATTTTTACAGAGAACTAAAGATTAAATTTTAAAAATTACATCAACTAAATACAACATGCTCAATTCACGCTGGAGATGTGTACGTGCATTCATGAGTGTGCGTACAAAGATTCTCATAAAGCATTTAAACTAAATGCTTGGCAGAAACCGTGAATGAAACTATAGGGTAAAGGTATCCATTGTTGACACTATCCCAATTATTGACAGTTGTTCCTTCAAAGTTGAAAAATAAGTGCTTGGAGCAAACTTTTAGAAATTCAAATTTAGAACATAGCCAAAGCTCAACTAATCAGCTACAGATTTCCGCCATAAATAAATCAATTTGACTGAAAATACTCCCGGGAACGTGAAATCCCGTATCAGTGTCTTACAGCGGCTCGTAAACTACAGGTTTTGCTTTAGAGGTAGGTCTCGATTTCGCCTATAATAACTATGCGACTGCATGTTTCATTGCTTACATTTGTTTAGGTCTAATTTGTTGCTACTTAATGAGAATACAGTCCTCAAATGTAAATCTTCAGTTGAACAACTATTCTTTGTCAATAATGTCTACTTCAAAACAGTCAATTTACCCAATTATCGAATGAGATCTTTCATGGAGGCAATAAATGAAAATCTTTTGGAAATTTCCGGATACGAATTCAGTTACCAGAAGATTATAAATGTTTACAGCATACCACGAGCAAAATGACATCAATTGGTATATGTCTATGGAAGTGAAAATATTTATCGCAATTCTCTGGAAAATCCAGTACCTCTGTCATATCATGTCATGAGCTTCATAAGTCCTTCTTGTTAATAATTCTAAATCAGCCCGATCTGAACAGAATCCATTGATAGATGTAAAAGACATAGCACATGCTCAAGATAACGCCTCATGTAGTGCCTTCAGGGGATTATAAAAATTACCCGAACTGGAAGATAATTAAGAAAACAGTTGAACAAGAGAACAGAAAATCATGAACATTAGAGCGAGCTGAATAAACAGTAGATTAAAGTACAGAAAATCGTAGAGGGAGAAGAGCAAAAACCAATGTTGTAGTCAAAGTAGAAAAATACCAGAACCAAGAAACCAACGAAAGCGCATGAGATCTCCAGTGATGATGAAAATAGAAGAGTGAGACCACAAGAGAAATACTAGTGACCAGTGAAATACTTTGTTTATATCATATCAACTTATCTTAATTTTTTTATTTTTTTTATTCATTTTTTTATTTTTTGTAATATTTTCTATTATTTTTGTAATATATTCCTTATCTTCTTCAAAATAATATTGTTCAAAATTTTACTACGGTGTCAATATCTTGTTTTTTTTAACTGCCAATAAGTGAATATGAATGTCAATGATTGGTTCTTATCCATGTCAATAACTGGTTCATTCATGTCAATAATATGGGGAAAAGGTTGCTGTTGAATTTCCGTTCATAAAACGGAAATTTTTATTAATTTGATGAAACTAATGAAAAGACTCGGTAGTGCAGATCTTAGCCATTAAGAAAAACTTTGAAACATGAATATTGCTTTATAAATAAGTTATTAAGAAAATAACGTAAGAATTTCCTTAAAGTGTCTATAATACCAAATATGCGGCAAAACAGCCGAATACCGAATAGTGGCCGAATATTCGGTGCATCCCTAATGAGAAGGTGGTAAACTGAAAAATATTAGCACTTCTCAGACCGTCACAGACAAGGGATGACAGAACCACTGAGTTGGCGTGCACGTACACCTCTAGCACACAAATGTCTTATGTAGTGGTCGAAGGATCGAAATTGAAAATCTCTGGTTACTAAAACTAATAAAGAATTTTGAAAATAACATACATGCATTTATATATATATGTTACAGTGAAAACCCGAATTTACTAGGGAAAACGCGTTCTGACTGACAGCGCTAGGCAAAACCCGAATTAACTAGGGAAACCCCGTTTTATTCAGGTAGGGGTAGCATGTTTTCGAGGGGCCCCTACAGCGGTGGCATATTTTCCAAGGGGCCCCCTAAAGCGATGGACGGACCCGCTGATGTTTTTTGGTTCTCACAGAGGGCCAGTGTTAGCATATTTTCCAGGGCCCCCCCCTAAAGCGATTTCCGGAATAAATGATTTTTGGGGGTCTAGCAAAGGGCCAGCGTTAGCATATTTTCCAGGGGGCCGTCTAAAGCAATGGCCGGACACACTGTTGTTTTTTGGGTCTCGCAAAAGGCCAGCATTAGCATATTTTCGAAGGGGCCCTCCACAGCGGTGGCCGGACCCACTGATGTTTTTTGGGTCTCGCAAAGGGTCAGCGTTAGCATATTTTCGAGGGGGCCCCCTAAAGCGATGGCCGGGTCCATTGATGTTTTTTTAAGCCTCGCAAGGGGCCAGCGTTAGCATATATTCGAGGGCCGCCCTTGAAGCAATGGCCGGACCGACTGATATTTTTTGGGGTCTCGCAGAGGACCAGCGTTAGCATATTTTTGAGGGGGCCCTCTACAGCGGCGGCCGGAGGCAGAGATTTTTTTTGGGGTCTCGCAAAGTGTCAGCGTTAGCATAATTTCGAGGGGGCCCTCTGCAGCGGTGGCCGGAGGCAGTGATGTTTCTTTGGGTCTCGCAAAGGGCCAGCGTTTGCATATTTTCGAGGGTGAGCAAGATCCAATTTTTAGTGCATAAAGCATTAACACTTCGGAATTCAGTCAGGAAAACGGGTTTTTCCGAGCGCTATCAGTCAGAACGCGTTTTCCCTAGTTAATTCGGGTTTTAACAGTAACATATATATATATATATATATATATATATATATATACATATATACACTGCTGGCCACCCAAATTGCAACACCAAGAAAAACAAGAGATATCACAACAAAATTTATTGTGTAGATAACATGTTGACCAAGTAACAAATGATTAAATTTACAGCATTCTATGAAGCGTGGTTCCTGCCAAAATCAGTACCCAGAGTAGCCGCCGTTGTTGGAGATCACAGCTGCCACACGCCTCGGCATTGATTCAAAGAGACTTTGAATGTGTTCTTGGGGTACAGCAGACCAAGCAGCTTCCACACGTTGCCAAAGTTGATCTGGTGTGACAGCTGGGGATGAACTCTGGGTCAGTCGTTGAGCAACCATGGACCACATGTTTTCTATCGGCGAAAGATCCGGAGAGCGCGCCGGCCAGGGAAGCAATTCAATCTGGTGATTGACGAAGAACCCTTGGACAATGCGTGCCACGTGTGGCCGTGCATTATCCTGCTGAAATATGGCTGTTGGCAAGCCCTGAAGGTAAGAAAGGACAACTGGCTCCAACACCTCGGAGATGTAGCGCTGGCTGGTTAAAGTACCGGCAATGCGTACTAGAGGAGTGCGAGAGAGATATCCGATACCGCCCCATACCATAATACCCGGTGCAGGACCAGTGTGACGGTGCATAATGCAGCTGTTCAGCATCCTCTCTCCACGGTGTCTCCAGACTCGAATCCGACCGTCGTGGTGTTGCATACAGAAGCGTGACTCGTCAGTAAAGAGAATTTCATTCCATTCTGTCGTCCACATCCTTCTTTCATCGCACCATTGGCGGCGGAGACGTCTGTGGTTCCGCGTCAGAGGTAGACAAAGCAACGGACGTCTTGCGGACAGACCATTCTGCTGTAAACGACGTCGAATGGTACGCGCAGACACTGGATGATGCGTTACAGACTGAATCTGCTGTGATATGGTTCGTGATGTGACTGAGCGGTCCGTCACTGCCATGCGTACAATCTGCCTGTCATCACGTGACGTGGTGCACTGAGGTCGATGCGGTCGATCACGTCTGTCCGTCGTACCCTCCTGCACCCAACGATCACATATCCGCATCACAGTTGTTTGGTTTCGTCCAATACGACGACCGATTTCCCCGAAAGATAACCCACAATCTCGGTATGCCACTATCCTTCCTCTGTCAAACTCGGATACTTGATCAAAAGATGATCGTTGTTTCCTACGAGGCATAATTTATCGTTTTTTTGAAAAAAAAGCAAGAAAAACACAATTGCTGTACTTGAAACCGTCGAAATCTCCAAGCCTTAAATAGCGCTTTGAGGTGGCGCCACAGGCGCGCTTGATGTGCGTCTGCGCTGAAATTCTAATCATTTGCATATCTCACCTCAGCTAATGCATGTTGTAAATTTCATATTATTTGCATGCTTCCTTCAGGGTGTTGCATTTACGATGGCCAGCAGTGTATATAAGCGTGCAAAGACTGGTCATGATGGTTGAAACTAAGTTAGCTCTTACCTTGTTTTAACTAGAGATTGCATTGCTGGTATTTCGTGCTATTTTGCACTGAAACCAGTACTTCGGTACCAGTACTTCGGTATTAGCTATAAACAGGAAATTATTTTTTACTATTAAAGGGTTTCATTTAACTTATTGGATGGACATCTGCAATTATATAAAGTCATTTTACTTCTCTTTATTTGAAATACTTCTCTCTTTCTATTTTTAGTCGATTCCTGTCCAGATAATCATGTAACTACCACTCAGCAGGATATAATCGTTGATAATTTAATTTAACAGTAATAAAAAGGAGTTTTTAGCTGATAATGCTAACTGTCGGATGCTGATACAAAATTCATTCGTCATGTGTGATCACTCAGAGATTTGAGAATTTATTTTTCCACGCAATGATCACACAACTACGGATAAGTAAGTTTGAGAAATCTATCAAAATCGTAGTAAAAACATAAAAACTCAACATTTTTTTTAAAGCGTGTGTTCTACTTGCAAACGACTTTTTAAAAAATTTTCTTATCTTATCTGTTCGGCATAAACGAAGAACTTTTACGCAAATTATGGAATCCTATGATGCCCGTGTCTAAGAGT
This sequence comes from Cheiracanthium punctorium, assembly GCA_038373885.1. Classification (NCBI taxonomy): domain Eukaryota; kingdom Metazoa; phylum Arthropoda; class Arachnida; order Araneae; family Cheiracanthiidae; genus Cheiracanthium; species Cheiracanthium punctorium. The sequence continues at coordinate 129,679 of JAWZYV010005235.1, forward strand.
GCTTTGTTCAGCTTTAGGTTAAATTCGTTATAGACGGTCTTTCGTTATAGACGGTCTTACAACAGAGACGACTAGCTGAAATATTTTTGATACATTTACAAGTCAGAGCTGTGTTGAGGTAAGTTCATTTAGAAGGGTACTCGGAAGTAACAAATGAACAGAAACCCGTGGGAAAATTTAGTAACACGTAAGTAAATAAGTTTTGATTTTAAACAGTACTGCTAAAATTTTATACTATGCTTCTGTATCATTTGAAAACACTAGATTAAATATTAATAATTTCTGTTTTTGTGTGTTGATTGCTTTTGTGTGTTTATTGTAACCTCAAAATGGCGGTCGATTTGCTTTTTATTATTTTAATTTTAAAAACTCCAATCTCACTTGTACAAAAAGGAGAGATGGCCGTATGAAGTTAGGTTAGGATGATAACCATATTAGTTTACGTTACTTTTAATGTAATTAATATTGGATTATTTTTGTTACACATACCAAACGAATACGAGAAAAGCTGCTGCTATTGAACAGAAAATAGACATTCATTGTATAAAAAATGGAGAAATGTCTGCATACAAAGCATCAGTCGTTCATAGCTTACCTCAAAAAAACCTTTGAGAGAAGGTATAAGACTGACAACTACAAGAGAAGATCGATGGAGGCTAACATACATGCAAAATATAGCCTTTTCAGCCACATTGACATGGCGCAAGAAAAAGTCTCCCATTTATAAGAAGAATGTGAGAATGGTTGATTTGAAGTTTACTGAACAATCGAAGAGAAAACACAAATTTAATGAAACGAAGAAAAAGACAGGTTATGAGTCGTTCCAATTTTTTTCTTTTTTGCAAAGAAATCCTGATATCGCGTTGAGGAAATCTGAAGGAGTGTCTGGCGCAGTGACTGAACCTAGTTGAAGCAAATACTTACTTAAAATACTTCGTTATGAAAAACTTTGATAGGAAATTTTTTTGTATTTAAATCAAATTGCGTGTTCAATATGCAGTTACGAGAATAAGAAAAATAACTTAAAGCAAGCAGCGATAATAGAAAAACGGAAGGCAAATCTAGCACTGGTCTAGCATGTACGTATGAGATGGCCACTTTTAAAATACATTTTACAGTTTCTTTCTCACATAAGACTTTAAGTGATATTGATTTTCAGAAGACTGGTTGTTTGTAACTATAATAAAAATGAAGGTTTAATTGTATATGAAGTATTTATTTTATTTTATTTCACTTAAAAAAACTCTGACCATCAACAAATTTACCCTATTTGCTATAAAATTAGAGAGCTTTCACTGGTTCTTTATTAGAAATGAAAAATAAATATACAGATGATTCTGTATAGCTGTTAATTGTATTCGTACATACTAAGTCTTCGTGAAAAAACACATAAAATTTCTGTGAAAAAACACATACAATAATATTTAACAAGATGCGATCGTTTCGACTGAAAATTTATTCAGTCTTCATCAGACAAAACTCTCACAAAACAGTCTCACAAAACAGTGGTACGTCAATCTCAATCAGTTTATATCTTTAGTAAGCGTTTGTGTTAAACAAACTGCTTTCATTTTTAATGGTACATTCTATAAACAAACCAGGGGTCTTGCTATGGGTAATCCTCTCTTATCTCTTTTATGTGATATTTATGCATTATTTTGAAGAGAAGCTGTTCCCACTGTTTTGTGAGACAAAGAGCTTTGACTGATGAAGACTAAATAAATTTTCAGTCGAAACGATAGTATCTTGTTATAAGTACCAATTTATGTTTGTTTTTTCACAAAGTTTTTATTTATTTTAACGTTTAACACCAGTATTTTGAGCGTTTTTCCATACTAGGTCTTTATCAAATGGCAAGTTTTATTCACACAATTGTAGATCTTAAACAAATAAATAATAAATAAGCAATAAAAGTAACTCACCTAATCGGAACATTCAGCAAGTCCCCCAGAGAAGGGTTGATTTTGGGCAGCACGAACTTCGGTGGCCACATCATGTACTGCCTAAAGTTCGCAGAAAATGTGGTGTATTTGAACAAATCACTAAAATTGTCTCTTGGTGTGACCGTCGTGCTGGGACTGTCGGTTGTGGTGGAAGTAGTACTAGTTGACGATGTCGTATTTGCAGCAACAGCTTTCGAGTCCACCAGCAGTTGCTGGTTGTTCGCTTCGCCAGAGACTTTCGAAGTCTCTTCCCTGTTCAGAAAACGTCTCTGCAGGATCGGGTATTGTTGACCACTGACGTGGTCGTAGTCGTCAGGCAGTCTGTTGACTATGTGCATTTCCGTCTCTATGACGAGAAGCACGAAGAAACCGATCACGAGGCAAGAAGAGATCGCCACGAACCTCTGCCGTAGTTTCATTTTTAAAAGTGGCATCGCCTGGTTACTGTCTCATTCGTAAAAAAAAAATGGCGAAAAATAAAAATATGACTTGGAATGCCACAACTATCACAAAAAAGTTTTACGACATTTAACAATCGAATGCAAATGCCTAGTTGTGTATATATATATATCTATAAACTTATATATTATATATAATCTGTATCAATAAATAATATCGGAAGTACTTGGAACCATGCATTTCGGGAAAGGTGTTCAAGGAACGGTTTGGAATGTAAGTTCTCCAATCATTTCTGGAGAGTGTTTGATTTCTCTGTAGCGGCAACACGTGAAATTCTTCACATACGAGAAAAAGATCCCCCGAGTTTAAAGCGCATGCTTGTAACCATGGAAACTAGGAAGGTAGTAAGATTATTGGAAGGCCTCCATTATCTTCAAATGTTTGTGGAACATTTTCTCCACCAGGTGCTTTAGTAATTAAAATATTGAAGAAAACTGGATTTTTTTTCTGTGTTTTGGAGCAGAAAAAAGTTTACCCGAAAAAAGCTCTATGTTGAATTAATTTTCCTTTTTCTTCGGTATTCACGCTTAATCCTCAAAGTAAAAAAGAAATAAAAATAATAAAACAAAACTTACATAAATTTCATTGAAAAATATACTTGTAAAAATTTTCTGGATTAATGCAACATATTATTAATTTTTATCAAAAAAGGATGTATCACAGTTGTAATGTTTTATGTTGAAAAAAAAATGTGCTTATGATACTACTGGAATTCTTTTTACAGAGCAACGTAAGCTTAAAAAATGGAAGTGCCAGTATTTCTCGGTTTTTAAGATATACATTGGTAAGACTTTTGGAGAAATCATGAAATTTTCATATTCAATAGCGTGCTAGCTGGTTACGTCCAAAAACTGCAGGCATAATCATATTGCAGAAAACCTTCTTATTTGTTTTCAGATGTACGTTTTTCTTATGAAAAGTTGGAAATTCTTTTACTGGTACACTTCTTAGTTTCAAATGCAGCCTCAACTATCTGAAAATAAATAAAATATATTTCAGCTTCACAGGAAAATTGAGATGCAAGTAGTGTAAAAAATTATATTAAAAAGTACCTTTAAAAAGTATATAAAAGTAAAACATATGGTAATTTAAATTAGTATTCAAATAACAACTTCTCCCTATACGTATATAATGTTATATTTTTCTCATAAACTTAATATAAAATCTTAAAATTTGCTGCTATGCTCAAGTATTGTCAATTTAAATTTCGTTTCTGAGTATTTGAATGTAAATTTCTGATTATGAAATATAAAAAAAAAACACTCTACATTAGTTTTAGTTTAAATGTCTAGCGAATAAAAAAAATTTATGATATAGTTCATAATATATAATTCAGTTTTAATACCCAATAAAGCATTATGAATATTATAAAAGCCAAGATATATTAATTGGCATTCTATATAAAACGCAATAAAAAAGTATATATCATCATGATTATAATAACCAACGAAATATTGTCAGGCATTATATACAGAGTGTTCCAAAAAGCTGGTAACGCTCTTTAATTCTGCATCTATTAGAGACAAGTGAGCAATGTAAATTGAAAAAATCCTCCAAAATAAGGTAGGAAAAAAGACTGCGTTAAGAAAAAGTTCCTCTCTTTAATTTTCAAAAAGTGACACGTTTTAAATTTGTAAACGACTCTCATATAAAATATTCAAAATCACTGTGCCCCATACACTAATGTGACGTTGTATAGAATTTGAGAACTATATTCTAAAACGTGACAGAGCTATCAAAATAAATATATGCTGACTTAAACCACTTTTCAATGGCTCTCAAAGGGAAAAAAAAAACCACCTGTGAGTATCGCGTTTCGGGGATCGTACAGAAATTAAGAAATTAATACTTTTTTTGCTCTCTAGCAAAAAGTATTTACATTGGAATTCGTCTATAGCTCCTGACTATGTCATTAAAAGCTATCTCAGAGACATTTTATGGTAACAGGCAAATTTTTTTTACATCACCTGCTTGGTGTATGGATCACATTTCACTAATTAGGATTTTGCACGAGGGTGGTACTCAAAATTTAAAAATGTAACTTTTTAAAATTCACGAGAGGATTTTTCTCTTAGCGTAGCCTTTACCGTATGGTTGGACATTTTTTTTCAATTTGCATTGCCCACTTATCTCCAATAGATAGCAAATTAAATCGTGTTACCACCTTTTTGCGGAACCTTGTATATTACAGAAAAGCAAAACCTGTAATATTTACTTTTTGTTATTGATTAATCATACACGAAAATTAATAAAAGCTATAACATTTCGACTGCTATTTTTGTATGTTGCATTTCCAACTGTATTCTTACAACATTTTTAATTCTGTGAAGCATTTACACTATTTGCTACTTACGAAAATGCGATTTTCCTCTATTGATTAAAATACGAATTCAATATACAAGAACAACTGTGTTAATTGAACTACTCAATAAACATTTCATCTGCCAGGGTTAAGGAAATGTCTTTCCAACACTAACAATCATCTCTTAAGCATACAAACACTATAAAGTTAGTAAGTATCTTGTTTCGATTAACTCTTTCATGCTTGACATACCTTCGAGATGTACCAACATAATCGAGTTACTTTCAAAAGCAGGAGCTCCGGTTGATTTAAAACAAACAATGTTTACTTTGAAAATTAATCTTTTGACTTCAGAACAGAAAGCGGGAGCATCAAAAATAGATTAAAACTTGAAATCAAAAGATGAACGCGCGTTTAAAGTTGCTAAGAATTTACGAATTGTTTTCATTACAAAGGACTGACAAATGAAATTATGATTTTAAAGAATGGGAATTAATAATTTCATTGATCTTGGATTAAAGAATAGCTGTACGAATTTATCGTTGAATGAGAGCTAAAAACGATTGTTTTCTAGCAGAAATACATTTACAAATTTATAGTTGGTTTAATCGCTTAAAGCAGCGGTTTTCAAACCCACGGGGGCTCCTTGTGACTGCTTAGGGGGTTGATGGAAAATTAATTTCGGGGTGCGTGGACAACGTGAAAGGGTCTATGAAAGGTTTAATATGAGTTTTCAACATATCCTCTAATCAAATAGCAATTATTTGTGTAATTATGCCTTGTGTTAATTCTTTTTTCATTAATTATTATGTACCAAATTTTAAAAATGGCATAGCTAATATTACTGACTTATTTTCAAATTTAGCGAAAATAATTTGATGCTATATGGTAAATGAATATACGAGGGTAAAAAGCAATCTTCTGTCAGTAAAATAATTCTTATTTCTATTAATTAAAACTACACACGAAACATTTTCTCTCTGGCCATTTAAAATAAATAATTTATTTCGTTTTCCATTTTTAACATTGTAGTTACCGTAGTATCAAAATTCACTGCTACCACTTAATATGTTAAATTCAACAATCCAATGAAAACTGAACTAAAGTCATTTCTACTGTACTTGGAAAACAAAAGTATACAAATGTGAAGCAAATAGAACATTAGCTTACTGGCGCTTTACAAATATTCGGATTTTTAAAGCTATAGAAGCTTTTCTGCACTTTCTTTAAGCATGTGTGGTGACATTTCCACGAATCCCATTACTTGCACTCCTTGCAGTGACACTGGTGGATCACTCAGCGTTGCACATGCACATATACGTTAGTCCCCTAACAGAGGTAGCGACCTCTGATGTCGAAAACCGAAATCGTTTTCAAAACTTTAGTTCCGTTGATGATATCCATTCTTAATACTAATCCATGTTTTAACATTTGCCCACACATGATTTGCAGATCTCTGTTTTATATATATGCTGAATAAATATTTAAACCAATTTATACTACGAACGTTTTGTTTTCTGTTATCAAATGAAGCACAATTTCAAGAATAATAAACATATGCCAACAAAAGAACACTGAAATTAAGTTCGATAGGTTTACTACAGCTGAAACACAGTTTTGCATACATAACAATAAGCTGCTTCATGCTTGATATACATTAAAAGTACAATAAAATTTAGCTAAGCTCTTTCAAAATCAGATGTTTCAATAAAGTTAACAAACAAATGCTTATTTTCGAAAAATCAATCTTTTACTTAAATCGAAGTAATGTTGAAAATGCATTTATTTGATGTGTAAAACAAAGAAGAAACATTTGTCGAATGTGGAGGAAATCTGTAATTTGCTTAAACATATACTGATAATAAATTAATTAAGTTCAAGCTTGACAATTAAAACGATGAATGCAAAGAATTGTAGTACAAACAAACATTATGATTAGATATTGTTAGAATATAATAACGCAATATATATTGATATTTAATTCTGAATTTTAAAGGATCTTTACAAATTGATTAAATAATCCATAAAACTCTACAGTGGAACCTGTGTAATGTGACTAACATCCTCTTGACTAATAAAACAGGTCATCTTATAAAGGTGGTCACTTTACAAAGGTAGCAAATTGTGGTGATTGTAAAGGGATAATTTACAAAAGTGGTCACTATATGCAGGTGTTCTCTTTTACCAAGGTGGTCACTTTACCAGATCTCCCTGTATATAATTAGAATGATGTTATCTCCAGTCCAAACTATAGTGTGCCACATGACAAATTGTAAGCATGTAAAGCAGATAAATGATTGAAATTACGTAGAGTGTAAGAGCTCTTACGTGTATTAATAAAACATAAAAATCACGTGAGGTGAATTGACTAATATGCAAAAATATGCATTATTGAATCTGTATGACTTTTTATAACACAGTGAAGCATCGTTTATGCTTTTTTTATACGACTTTTGCATTTATACGTCGATTTCGTGAAGTTCCAAGTCATTTCTATTCATTTTGATAAAAAATACTTCGAAAACGCAAAATATCGGTTATACGTCTATTACAGTTCAGAGAACGTGCAGTAATGTTCTCTGAACGTTCTCTGCACGTTTAGAACAGATGTTCAGAGAACACTGTTGTGCTGCTTGGGTTATACGTCCCCAGATAGCACTAACGGGTTCTCTGAACGTCTATTAACGTTCAGAGAACATTTTCTGAACGTTAATAGACTTTCAGAGAACCTGTATATACTGTCTTGGTCGTTTTTCCCCTTCCTAAAACTCCAAAATTTCCCCTCTCAGTGATTACTTTCTTATATAGGGATAAACTTTTCCCAGATAGAATGTCTAGTGAAGGATATAGGGAAAGTTTGTTTGTTTACAAGTATGAGGACAGTTCACATCACCGAATGTGTCGGGAATGTGGCAACCACGAAACTAGCATGCACGTACACTACATGTACCACGGTAGTCTTCAGTGGTAGCTACCTTCCGGTTACCAATCCAACGCCTTAAACTCCCATCAGTGGCGTTGTGCGTTTAACCACCTTCTTTTAAAGACACAATCAATCGAGTATCGTCAAAAAGCGAAAACTTATTTTATTTGTCAGAATGCAGAGGAGAAAAACATTTCATGAAATTAATTCATTATACTGCAATTAACTTAATTATGCTGTAACTGTAATTATACTGTAATTATAAATTTGGAAGTACTATTTATCAATAATACTACAAGTATCATACTATATTTGCCAACAAAATTTTCCATGCTAGGAATATGCCACCATAATGTACACCAACAAAATAATATTTTTTTCGCAATTACATACAGTAGTTTGGCTCTGGTAATCGCTTTGTTTATCTAAGAGATTACAAGTTATTTCCTTTCCAACATAATACACGGTGCTATCGCACGAGGTATTTTTCTTTGTGGAATTATGTGTTAAAGCTTCCGCGTATGATCGTATCTATACATCAGAAGATCAGAAGAATCTCTATCTCCGTCAAAAATAGGAAAAAAAAAGGAAGAAGTACCAATCATCAGATATCGAGAAAAAGAGAAATGAGGAACAAGCAAACCATATTTACGTCCATGAAATAAATTTGTAAGACACTATGGAAGTGGCCTCTTAATTTTTTAACTTAATTTCAAGTTAAGTACCTTTGTCTTTAATTTCAAGTTCAAGTTTCATCTGGGTGCAGACGTCACAGAGGTAATAATCCATAAAGTCACGTCCAATGTAAAGTTGTAAGAGGTCAAAAGTAAGGAAATTTGCGTTCTCTCCTGTTGAGTTGCATTTTCATATACAAGTCATTCGCTTACCTTTTTTTTCTTTTTAATTTTTTAAAAGATTGACCAGCTATGTCATATTGCATTTTTGTATACTCAAAATTTTATTGTAAGTGTTCATGTTCTCTTTCTACTGGGTGAGTCTGAAAAAGAGGCCAAAACTTTACAATTTGTGTTTACAATTCGCATCTGTTGTTATTTTTGCTGAGGAGTGATTTTAGTACATACTCAATATAAAATCAACAGGATTTTTAAAAGAAAGAGTGGACATAATTGAAGTGCATAGATCAAAATTTAAAAACTTCAACTTCATTTTTTCAAAAGTATTTAGCAAGAGAAGTTCAAATTTCGCTAATAACGGTTTAAATCAATTTCAGTCTCAACACTAAAATATGCATTTTTGAACTGACTAAAATGAAAAATAGAAGAAAATGATTACCTTTGAAAAATTATCCATAACAACGGAAGCCATTTCAAAACAACAACAATGTACAGCAAGTGTATCTTCTCAACAACTGGATGAACCTGCTCCGTTTACTTAGTTAGAAACTAACCACACTCAGTTTTGTATACTAACTCATTTGGCTTTTACGAATGCGGCCTATGAAGCCCTTTTATTTCCTAACTCTGATGAAATCAAATTAATGCTTCGTCAATCAAAACTCGAAAAAGTGACTAATGCTTGAGTACTTTTGCGACCGACAGTCAAAGTGTCAGAGTTTTGTGTCCTCAATCGCGGACACCGAGCTTTATAATAAATTTCCCTTTTATTTTTATAAGTGGGACACGATATTACGTATTCACACTTTAAACTGTTCGATTTTTAAAAAATGGAAAAATATTTCCATACTGATTAAGAGCATTTTGAGAGTTGACACTACATAATGGAATGCTGAAGCTAATTTATCCATTGAAATGAGGCATTCATTTAAAAAAATAATTAAAAAACGTGCCGTCACGTTGAGTCACCTGTGAGACAATCTTACAGCACCATTATACAGACGTGCGTAATGAACAACTTCTTTTACTATTGTTTTAATCCAAATGCTTCCAAAATTGTCGAAAATGGAAATACGTAGACACAAAGATAATAATAACCAGGAAAAATAGTGTAATAATATTAGTAATCATAATAAGAGGAAAAAGGACTTGTGCTTATTAAACAGAATTTACATTGTTTGTGTGGATTGATATCATTTCGAAGTTATAGTAATACTGACAGCTTAATATGAATTTGAATTTCAAAACATTGTTCTTAGGACCGCATTATTATTATGTTTAATCGTAGCATTGTGGAAGTAGACTCTTTTTTAGCGTTTTTTGATAGTTTAAAATAAGTTTGTGGTTAACGTACGTAACAGTCGTAACGTAAATATTGAAAATTACACACTATTACAGACGTTCCTGTTGTAACATCATTTCTTATCAAAAATGATGATTGAAATATTCGGAAATTTGTGTGGGGACCCACGAAAAAATGTATTAATAAATAATTAAAATTAATTCGTCGTACCTTAGTAAAGGTCGTTTTGAGGACACCGGATTATTAAAGAATTGGCATTTTTGCAACTGATACATTTGTTTCAAGATAAAAAGAATCATGATTTTGATTTTCTGCATGGATTGTCACGAAATTTTAGTTCCCAATGGAGTTTGTTATTGAGATTCATTATCGAAAATCGTGTGCATGACATTTTTAATTTTTCTTGCACGTAACATAATGAACATACACAAATTGTCATCGGTATATAAACATTTTAGAAAATGTTTTAAAACCAATGCCTTCATCATTTTTATTTTAGGAGTTTTTATTGTTATTATTACTGGAAACTTTTCGACATTTCTTTTCTGAATGAAACACTGTATTAACTATAAATAACTGACCGATGAAAAATACATTGAACTACTTTTAAAGGGTTGAAAATGCTGATTTTTAATGGTTTCAGTTGTAATCGTACCTGCGCGGGAAAAAAATGTTCTGTCAAATTCAAGAAAATTTTACTGACGCCATTTCAAGCTAATAATTTTGTTGAATCAACAAAATCTTTGTTAAGTGAACAAAATGCTTTGTTAGTCCAACAAAATTCTGTTTAATTCTAAATATCTAGTTTAAAAAACAAAATAGTTTGTTTTTTCAACTAAAATTTTTACTTAAAATGGAGCCTACCAAGTTTTTGTTCATTCAGCAAAATGCTTTGTTTATTTAACAAAATTTTTGGTTTGGGAAACTTCCATCAAAATAGGTTTTTTATCACCTAAATTATGTACTTAAAATAGAGCCAGGCAGTTTTTTGTTTTCAACAAAATTTTGTTTAATTTTAAAAAAATAGTTTGTTTTTCATCTAAATTATTTACTTAAAATAGCACAAACTAAATTTTTTCCATAAACGAAATTTTCGTCTATCCAAAAGAAGTTTTGTTGAATTCAACAAAATATTTTGTTAATCCAACTAAATTCTTGCTTAAAATTGCATCAAAACCAAGTTTTTGTTGAATTCAATAAAATATTTTTTCCCTTATAAGAATGATTACATCATTAATTAGAATACTTAAACTGGTAAACAGATATTATTTCCTCAGAGGCTGCATGAAAAGAAGAATTCTTTGCCATCAATATCAAGAATAAATTACTGAATAAAGACACGCTGAGAGTTCCAGCTCTGATGAAAAGCACAAAAATTAATTAACATAGTATGGAAGGGGACTTTGTGGATGAAAGAATCATTCACAGAAAAGAGAAGGGATAAAAATAAAGTACTTTTTCATCTTTTTAATGCATTTTTCGATAAAGTACAGCTTGATATCTTCGTTCTCACCAAGATTTATGGCTTTGAATTCTCATTTACACGACGTCCGGAATGTAAATTATCGACAATTCACAATTAAATGCTGCCATTTCCCTAAGAAAATCAAGAATTAATTACAGTAATTAAACGAATTTGAAAAATTATCCCTTGTTAATACCTCATGAGTTTTTTTTTTTTTTTTTTTTTTTTTTTTTTTTTTTTGTGTCTGCGGGGAGATGGACTTACACGAAAGGATTTTTCTAAAACATTTTAAGCGCAATGCATGTTTAATTAAAAAATAAAACTGAAACAAAATGACATAAGAATGTGTAATTCTGAGAAAGTCACCCAAGATATTTACTGTAATGAACATTAATGAATTTAATGCACAGGAAGTAAATTAAATTTGTTTATTGTTTTATTTTTCTCCAGTTGGTTAGCAGAATTTTCAGAGGAAATGTTCATTAATTTTACGTATAAATTGTGTCAGGGGAATGATCAATTTCCTTAAGATTAAAAAAAAAATCTTTTTGTCGAATAAATAGAATGGGATATCATTAGATGGAGTAATTATTTATTTAACGTGAGTACCATTTTTAATATCATTGCTTATTTGGCGAAAAAAATCTCAGTCAAAAACTACCCAGGTATTAAATGATAAAAATTCAAATAATTTCTAACAGTCGCAGTATGCTCTTTTCAAATATGAAAATATGTACTCATGCTAATGTGTAGTTTAATACATTTTAGCAGAATGAATTGTGGATTTTTATAGCGAGGTCATATATATACTTATTTGTTACATAATTTGATCATATACTTATTTTATATGCATAACGATTTGCATTATCGAACTTAGAATCGTAACTAGAACAATTTTTTGGAAGGAGCATGCACACTTTTTCTCCCAGCAAGAAACTAGTTTATTAACATAGTACTGTTACGTGCACGATACAACAAAGATTCGCTTTAGTTTTTCTTGTTGTCATAAACGTAGCGTGAACAAAATTTTGGGAAGAATCAAAACACATATTCAAGAGGAAAATTAGCGGAGTTCTTTCAAGTTATTAAAAAAAGATTTAAACATAAATGTTTTTCTGAACGCATGTAGGATGCATGTGCTCCCTGTGCCTCTCGAAGCTGCAAATGTCTTTGTGATCACTGTCCCATTCTCAATGAAAAAGGAGTGTGCTGACTTTTTGTAATTTGAAGATAACTTTGTTATTTCTTGGATTAGAAATTCAACGCAGCTGAACTTATTTAAAGCTCGACCCCGATTTGAAAAGGAGAGTTTAATTAAAAAAGTAATGGTATGATCCAAAAAGGCCTAATTGGAACTCTTTATTTAAAAGAATAACATGGATTTATGAAGATATTTTCATTAAATTTTTGTCACCTTTTTCTGTCTACTGTCAGGAACGAATCTTGCATGTATCCTGAAATGGTATCAAAAAAAATTTTGCCTTGATGAGTCGAAAATAGGCTATAAAAATAAATCAAATTCAGTTCTTCCGGATAAAAGGAGGGGAGAGGAGATGACCTCTAGCGAAAACCTAAATATCTTTTAATCTATTCTCGGTAAGATATTACACCAACACCTTTACAAAGTGCTCTTTGAGGAACTTAGAACAAGGAAAACACTAGAGAGAGAGATAAAAAAACCTGTGACTCAGAACTTTTTTTTCAAAGATTTTGATGACTCCTGGTTGTTTTTGATGTAATTATTACACGCTACGACAGTACTTAATTCAATTTTTTTCTCTTGTAATTGGAACAGGAACAGAAAAGATTGTGACTTAAATTAAAACCTAAATAGGTTGATGACGAATCTGTTGCTAATGAACCTGAATTTCAGGACTATGCTACGATTGTCGACGTCCTGATTGCATCTTAGTATTAGTTGAAGACTCGATCGTGGCGGAAATTAAGTCACAAAATGAGGAAGAATTAAACAAGGACCTCCGTCATCCATCGTCTAAGCATCGAAGCACACGTCGACAAGATAGAAATTTCCTTGATGTACAGATAATGACTGATAACTTGCCATGAATGAGCCATACGCAGACCAATGTACAATACTCCCCAGATTTTAATTTTCTTGTGTATAAATGGGTGGAATGGAGATATACAACGGGCATTCAAAAAGTAAGTTACACTTGTTCCTCCACGGATGGCAACATCGCGAAACAAGACCGAAGCTTAATCAGATGATAGTTCAGTTCGTTGGGCTTCCAACGGTAGCAATTTTATTCGGATAGTGACAATCGTTGGTGCGTACTACGAGAAGGAAATGCCGCGTAAACTGGAAGCTTACTCCAATGTTGAAGTACGCGGCACACTACGTTTCTGTGGGCAAAACGCTTCAAGCAAAGGCATTGTCCTCTTGCATGACAATCCAAGACCTCACAAGGCACGCACAATACAAGATTTGGCTCGCAGCTTCGGATGGGAGGTCTGGCAGCATCTACCGTACAGTCCCGAACTGGCACCCCTCGGAGTAAGCTTCCAGTTTACGCGGCATTTCCTTCTCGTTGTATGCACCAACGATTGTCACTATCCGAATGAAATCGCTACCGCTGGAAGCCCAACGAACTGAACTATCGTCTGATTAAGCTTCGGTCTTGTTTCGCAATACTGCCATCCATGGAGGAACAAGTGTAAGTTACTTTTTGAATGCCCCTAGTAGAATTCCATCGGAGAGCTCAGAGAAAAAACCGTTTCGGAGCCATCGTGATTCTAGCAGGCCTGCTTGTGCACTCCGAAAGGGGCCTACGGGCGTTTCCTCATTGGTTAGATTCGACCGTTAGATGACGTATCTAAGTGATGGAGCCAATAAGTGAGCATCCGTAGGCCTCTTTGGATGACTCATCGGAGTGCACAAGCAGGCCCGGTAGGAAAGTCACGACGGCCCCGAATGGGTCGACCGAAAATATTGAAAATAAAAATTGTAATTAAAAAAATTGCTTAAAGAATGATCTCTCATCTTCTCCACAAACTGTATTATGCAGTAAACCTATTAGTCTAATGTGACTCAGAAAAAACTCGTAAGCACAAATATCCTTTAAAAAAATAAGCCATTTGTGTGGTAAAATATTGAAATATATCGTATCGTACTTTTAGTATACGATGTATTTGATCCTGGATGTTTCATAACTCTTATGGGTCTACCGTTTTTAAAAGCTCCTAATACAATTTGCGGACATGCTACAGTTTTTGTGTTGTGAGACATTCTAAGTTTTCAAGCGTCGAGCAGCATTAAATTTATTTTTAAAGAATATTCAAAAGTCGTATGATGTCTATAGTTTCATTTATATCTTTCTAGAACAGCTTTAAAGATAACTGTTCTTTCAAGTACAACTTCAATCGGTTTTGAGTTCCTATAAGTGTATAAGATTGTGTTGAACTTCTTTTATGAGACGAATGCATGAGAAATATGAATACAGTGGATTCGCGCTACAACGCGATCTATCTTACGCGAATGGGATATTACGCGAGTCTTTCACGAATAACGTATATCAGAGCTAACGTGCACTCCTAGCCCGCAATACAAGATTTTTCGCCAAGACGTGCAAATTAGAAGCGCGGAACTTGAGAGATCAATATCGTCTTCGTGATTTGCTGCTGAAGAAAGAGCCAATCAGCGAACACTATTTCATCTCTCGTAGCATCACTAAAGGGGGAAACTCCCGAACAGTCCCCGTCTAAACCTCACTTTATTCATTGCTTTATGCGAAAAATGGTGATACATAATTTGGGAATGGTTTAAAACAATTTGAGGAATGTTTATGCGACACGAGATTTTTCGCCAAGAGTAAGAAGCGCAAGTTAGAAGCGCGGGGTTTGAGGGGTTATTGAAGAAAATAGCCAGAGGGGCTATTGAAGAAAATAGCCAATCAGCGAACGGTAATTCAACCTCGCGTAGCTTCACTGAAGGGGGAAGCTCCCGAACATTTCCACTCTGTATTCATTGCTTTATGTGGAAGCCACCAGATGGTCTAGTGGCTTATTAATTATCCATTAATTAACCATTCTATCATTCCTTGGGTCCGGTTTCGAATCCTGGCTTGGGGATGGATGTTAACTTGTCCGTCCCTTCATAGGGGTAATTCTTTCCGCCCACTGGTTGCCCCCATAATAAAATGGCCACAATGTTTTCGAGTGGCCAATACCTAATCGACCCACCCTTTCAGAAAAACAACTTTATGTGGGAAATGATAAAATACAGTTAGGGAATGGTCTAAAACAATTTGAGGAATGTTTATAACTGAGTATTTGTTTCAAAAAGTCATGCATATACCCTATTTCACAGCACAATATTTTCATTTACGGGAAGGGTTTTAAAACGCCTCCCTCGCTTAAATCAAGACTCCGCTGTGCATCTTAAGGATTTTCTAAATTTCTCCCACATGAAACTTCCTTAAGCGTCTCCTGGAAGTACAAAAATAAAAATTCGCACGTGGTGGATAACGATATCTTCTCTTTTACAGCTGCCATTAAAAAAATTGATGATGCGAAAACTTTCTGCGACGTAATTTCACTTATGAGTAACTCTTACTATGTCATTCAGTAACTGGAATTTTATATTTATTGGAGTACAAGCGTAAAAGTGTACAAGCGCATATTTTCAGCTACTCCTGGACATGTGTCTAAAAATAAACTCTTTCTTAATACTGTATCTATTTTCGATCTATTGAAAATAAAAATAATCTCAGGCAAAAAAATAGCTAATACGGCATGATTTTCGAGTAAGTTTTTATGATTTCAAGAAATATTAATTTCAGATTTTAACTTGTGATAACGAATGAACAAAAGCAGTTGCGCGATAATAATTATTTAACGTTATTAAAAGCTGTGCCCACGTTTAAATTGTACTTAATGAATTTATGAACTCTGTCCACTTTAATTGGTTGGGCTCGTACAGTGTATTTTGACCTATTCTTGCCATTAGCAGTACATTGCCATTTAATAAATGGTTTTTCCCCATTAATTGACTACATTAATGACAGTTTTTAGTTTTTTTTTTATTCCAGTGTCTTTGGCCGTAATTTGAACGCCTGTGAAATATCGTTGAACTTCATCGCAAAGTCGTTACATAATGTGTATGACAATTTATTGGTGTACTTAGAATGAATTAAAAGTATGCATAATAATCGTATGTATTATTCATCTTTGTGAGTTTGCGTTCTAATTATTCTGAGTCTGCATAACGTATTTACATAGTGTTTTTTTTTTTCCTTAAATTGAGAACCATTTTGAAACACGAAAATTTTTACAAAGATTTTTGTAGTTTTACAACGGTGTGCTTAAATTCCGTTCACGAAAAATACAAAAGAAAAAAATCCCTATAAATCCATGAAATGTAGTCACTTATAACTACAGGTCAATGTGTAACGTTTCAGTCGCTCATGCTGTAATTACTGGTTGCTGGTATTTGCTTTTACCAGCATAAACGCGCTGGTAAAAGCAATTTTTTTCAGGTAATGTCTTTAATCTCTGCATCAGTTATTCATTCAATATATTTCAAAAGAAAAAATTAATGATATATTTTAATCAACCTTCACTATTAATAAGGAACTACAATTGTAGTGTTACTACAACGCACAGTGTCCCAAAAACACTCACCTAGAATATTATTCCTTAAAGTTTTGGTCATACAGATATACAATTACTTTAAAGTTACGTAAAAAAGTTACAGAGTTTTATGGCACCAGTTCAAATTTTCAGGGTATTAAATCGAAATAAATTCAAAATTAAAACTTTTATCCGTCTCCCGTAAAAAAATATTCTCAATTCGTAAAATGTGATCCCTAGTTTAAATTAGTGCGGTAGAAAATTTCATTCTTTCATCATAAAAAAGGCTCAGAGATGTGAAAATAAATATATGTTGGCTTAAACCTCTTTTCAATGCCTCTCGAAGAGAAGAAATCACATCGAAAGATTAAATTACAAGGTATGTGCACTAATTGTAAAAGTTAACAAGAATTCAATAAATACAAAAATTTTTTCTGCTGTCTAGACGCTAACTAGTTTTCTTTAAACATAACTCTGAGCTTTTTTAGTATGAAAGGCTGAAATTTCATACATCACCTAATTGATGTGTGAAGGCACTTTACTAAATGGGATTTTTTTTTTGTGTGTGTATGTGGGTCGTATAAAAATTTAAACTTTGTATTTATTTAGACTTGATAGCCTGAAAATATTAATTGATACCAAAAAACTCTGTAGCGCTTTTTAAGTAATTTTCTAGTTTATTGTATATACGTCTATGATTAATATTTAAGGAATAACAGCCTAGATCAGTGTTCTTCAGACAATCTGTATAGCTTAAAATTAAAAAAAAATTCTAGAAGGGGCAAATGGGTTACGTGGAACAGCATGGGTTATTTCACAGAATTAAAAAAAAATGTTATAAACGCAATTATTTATTAACCGTTTGAAATATTTAAAAGCCTTCGTTAAAAATGTTTGGAAATATTGATATGATAAATAAAGCATTTATTTCAGAAGCCTTTAAAAGTTAAACTAAAAAGATATTGCTTTATTCATACAAGGAATATGCTTTATAATACTTTAAAATCGAAGAATCATTCTTAAATTAATGAAAGAACTATATATAAATAATATTTAAAAAAAACCTATAAAAGAGCTCTTGATGATTATATGCAGCAAGCTTTTTTATTGTACCTAAAAATCACTCTAAAGTGCTTAATCGGGTGCAATGCAATTTTAAAATCTTAAAATATGCTTGAAAATCATATTTTTAGAATGGCATTTTGTGCACCATTATCTGTTGTCAATCGTTATTGTTGGAAATAAGAATGTACAAAAAAAAAAAAAAAATATCTTGCTATTATATAAAAATTCTTTCCTTTGAAAAATGATTTTATAATTTAATTTGAGTTTAAATGTTAACAAAACTGTAGAATTCTCCCTTTATTTAGTAATTTTATGCTGAAAATATATAGAAATTGTGGCCGCTGCATGCTAAATTTTCCAATCTACTGGCACACTTTAAAACATGTTGTTCAAAAAATTAGCCGAAAGAAATTGCATACATACTTTTTTAAATGTGCTTTACTCAGAATTTAACTGAATGAATTTTAAAAAACAGCAATCAAACAATTTTCAGAATACATTTTTACAAATTAGTGTTTATACATTCAAAATAATTGATATTGTGTAATTATATTAATTGCTTCAGGAAATTCGTAATACACGTTTACTGTCGCGCATCTGGTATCTAATAAACGACAGGTAATTACGATTCATTATCTATGAAACCACAAATGAAGCACAAATTACATCATTATCAAACCAATTAAGATAATGAAGTCTTTATTGTGTGATGTACAAAAGTACGCGCCTCATTGTATGGGCTTTGTAAAAATTGATAATTAAAAGTATCTGCTTCAGATTATCCATTAATTTATTACAACACCGACCTGTTAAAAGATGTCTCCCAGACAATGGTATTTTTCATAACAATGGTCTGAAAAGTGATTGTTATTTGTTGGGAAAATGACATGGAATGAATTTACTTAAAGTAATTTTCATTCTTTGAAGTATAGAAAAACATATACTTTTAAATAATGATTTAATGTATGGACGGAGCAGTTAAATTATATTCTAAAGTAAGCGATAGTAGGAAGAAGAAAAACAAATTGTAATCGATTATTTGTTGGATCGTTCTTGTTGTTACTAATGAACCCTGGCAACTGCAGAGCGGGCCAAATCAGAATTTCTAAGACGGCGAAGGGCGAAGGATTCGATTTTAATGAGCACAGTGGGAAGAAGTTCAAATTAGCTCTGGCTCTCCTAATTTGGACCCATTCCAGATGAGAGATGAGAGACTTAGCACCTAGATTAGCACCCCTAGAGGTATCATTTGAACATAGAGGACATTAGAAACACGATATATTTTACGTGCACCAGCTCTCTTTAGCGTACACGGTTCCACAGAAGTCCAGCCGAGAGAAGTGTTCACCCTCCCAAGCGCTGTCCAAGCCGTGTGGTTATGGGAACGGAGCTTAAGCGACTGGGTCACTACTGAACAATCGTTTATTTTCTCTATCGTGCTGTTGTACAATTTTGAATTATATGTCCTGGTTGAAAATGCTAAAATAACGTCGTGGTTTAAAGTCCTTTCGGTAGGTTGAAAACGGCAAAAAAAATGTGTGAAGCTCCTTTTTACTCCATACAAGTTCAGACTGTTGTGAACGTAAGAGGCGGGGGAACAATCCGTTGTGCCGTTTAATCCCGCAATGAACAAGGGTATAACCTGTCTGTTCCCATAATTGAAAAGACTCAACGATAAAAAATATATATACGCACTTAAAAAAAAAAGAAAAAGAAAAATCTGCATGAAAATGCGGAAAATGTGTTGGCAAATGGAACACCAGCGCTCTTCCATTATAAAGGGTTTTAAAATAGGGATGATACAATTTTAAATGGTTAGAATGGCAACACTGCGTATTCTTTTTTGACATTTCTTGTGTCATTTGTGTTTAGCATGCTTTGCAATGTAATCATGGAAAGATACACGCTATCGATATTATTAAATTGTTTTTATCAAAATCATTGTTCGCATGTGAATATTGAGAGAAATTTGAGAAGAATTCATGGACGACATAATTCAGTTCTTGTGATTTAACACCTTGTGATTTATTTCTTTGGGCTTTGGTTAACCCTTTGAGGCGCAACCCTTTCCCAGTGCTGAAAAAAGGGCAGCCGTTGCCATCGCTCGACTTAACTACCAGCAAGATGGCGGACGATCGAAACGTTCATTGCGTGCCACAGATATGGAGACCCTTTTTTGACGCCAGCTGGCTGTGCCGGGCACAGCGTTGATGTTTCGATCAGCGATGAACGGTTTGTCAGCGATGAACGTTTCGATCGTCCGCCATCTTGCTGGTAGTTAATTCGAGCGATGGCAACGGCTGCCCTTTTTTCATCATTGGGCAATCTATCCAGCTGTTCTCGCAATCTTCCATTTTTCAGCAGATGTCAGTGCTGTTAAAAATAATCGTGACAATTTTTTGACGGGAAATGGCGTGCTAAAAAGTAATGGATTCTCGTGGAGCTGTGTCACCCGCAACTATTTTTATAGAAATCAAATCTATTCTTCGTGACTGGCAACAGTCAAAACGCCAGAGTTTGGTGTTCCCATAGCGGCAGCATTGCGCGTTAAAGGGTTAAGACACAAGTTTATAGGCTGATAATCCAATAGCAATTGAGCAATTATAAACCAACATTGAACGTTTTATTCGTGAAATAACACTAAATTTATGTGAAAGAGTGATGGAAAATTGGGTTGACAGAATGCGGTATGTACAGAGAAGTTGTGGTGATGAACGATATTATTATGAATGATATTAGTTTTCATACTTAATGTAAGTATTCAAATAAAAAAAAATGTGTCTCACTGAATAATTTGTGTGTTTTTTTAATTTTTAAATTGCATCTCTCTTAATGGAATGGAAAACACTTTATTTACTGAACTTTATTCCGTTAAATTCCGGAAGAAATTCAGTTCCAGAGAGGAGCTGAACCCTGTTTTACGGAAATTCAAATGTAAATGGAAAACTTTCAGAAAATTTTGCTGGAAAATTCCAGTAAATGTACGGTTATTTTTTAGAGTATATGTTGCTTACAGCGATGGGACCTAACCGTGGATAACCGCAAGGCTAGATTCCGCTGTTTAGTGACACTACATTCAGAAAATTATGCAGCATTATGACAGGTAAATGGTATCGATGTGTATGGCTAAAAATTCTAATTTAAAACAACTATAGATATGGGGACCACCGTTCTCACCATAGTTAGTTTAACAGGTTACGGCGATGACTTTCTTTTTTAAAGAGTTTAATAGTAATCAATGCTTTTCCCCCTTGGATAAATTGCTGCTACACTATAAAATCGATTCTTATTTTTTCTTTAATTTTAAAATAAATTTATGAGTAGAAGACACACTTTCATCACTTGTCAAAAGAATAAAATTTTATTCTCGTGATTTCTCAAAGATTTTGACATTGTAAATCTACTGTGACCTTTTGAAAAAACTACTCTGAAAATTGATCAATAATACTCTAAAGATTTCTTATACGGCTGTAGACAATTAATTAAATAAAACAACTGTTAAAATTCTAAGGACTTTAAAGTATTCTTCTCAGTATTTTAGAGACATGATACAAAGGCAATAGCCTTATTGAAATGCTATCAATGTTTAGAATAATCTGTTTGGTTTGGTGTAGCTCCTTAAAATTAAATAACGAATCTACCTTGTTATATTATTCTAAAGAAAACATTTTACATTCTTTCACAGAGCCGAAACACGATTGATGAAAAATAGCTAATATATTAAATACGAGAAAATATCTAGAAATTATAAAAGTTACATAAATATATTTACAGGAACCAGAAATTTTCGATTCCTTTGAAAAAGTTTTCTTGCATTATTATAAACATTTCAGAAAAATTCCAAATGCAAGTTCCATTTTTGTGTTTAGTTTTTATAAAAATAACTGCTTCTCCTTTTTGACCAACATTAAGAGTATCGCATATGAAAAAAAATCAGCTTCATATACTGCCCTAAGATACATATCAGCTAGCATGTCATGTGATTGATTTTATCTCCTACGTAGATGCATCTTCAGACACGGAAATTCCGGAATATTATGGATACTTTAGGCAGTTCTGTTCAATTAATCATAAGAAGCTTCATGCAAGAAGATGGCAACAGAAGTTTGATCGATTCTTCCTGCTTGCTTGTTTACAGAAACTTTCAGCTGCCATGTAAAATATTCCAATTCTTACAGACAATCTCTTGGTGTAATTAAAAACAAATGGGAAATTGACAGTATACGAGATTTACATAAATACGCTTGATTGAGTAGAAAATGTACCTATTATTGGATAAACCGGAAATTTACTTTTATTTGAAACGTGTTATGTAATATATGTAATAAATTGCAAAATAGAAATAACAAAATAATACAATTATACTTCTTAACCCTGCAATGGAAGATTTTTTTAAATTGGACTGAAAATAAATTGTAACTTCCTGTAGACATACTTATGCCTGGAAAAATATATTTTTTTTAAATTCAGAATGTAGTTTTCCTAGAAAAATCATGAAAAAAGTTCAAATTCGAAAAATCAGAATGTCCACCGTATGGCTCTCATAAAACAAAAGAAAGTAATATAGCCTAATTTGACTTTATTTAGTCCTATACTAATAGTTTTAATATTTTTGTATTTATTTTCATTTATCAATAAAAATAACAAGCAATCAAAAATTTGTTCAATGAGCTGAATGCACACGCAATGAATTCATGCTTGTTTGCTCAAAAAATAATTTTGCCATACATCTTAAAATACTAAAATGTATTTCCATAAGGTCTTATATTTATTTTAAATGCATTATTTAGACAAAAACTGCAACATTTTCTTTTTACTACGGACAAATGAGTGTGTAGCCAATTGGCTACAGTATGCACTGTATGGACAAATGATTTTTGCACTGTATGCACTGTATGCACAAATGATTTTTAAAATTTACAATGCTTAATTGCTAACCATTAATAATTTAATACTGCTTAACAGTTTCTTTATATTTCATGATAAAATCTATTCAGCATTCAATGCAAAACGTGCTGTAAGCGTTCATGAATTTCGACTTTTAGCGTTGTCGAATTCTATTCATATCATCTAAAGCCAATATTAAACATTAGATATTTATCCAAATGAAAGTCTAATAACCTAGCACAGATATTGAATGCAAAAAAAATTATTGAAAGCAAAATTAAATATTTATACGAAAGCAGTTGTATTAACACGAAAACTAAGGAGGCACCTCAAATTACCATTGGTAGCATTTTCAAGTATCTCCCATTCTTTCAAAAAGTGCCTGATTTGTCTTTGCATAAATTCTGATTATTCAATACCCCAAGACAGGAACACACATGCTAAACAAAACAAATCTATGCAATTAAAATCTCAACTACTGTACCAACTTACCGTAAAACAAATTTATCCAAGAAAACAGCTCCCTTCCTTACGGCATCGAAGATATCCAAGTCCGGATCTAAACGAACGGAAAAGTCGTGTGTTTTTCGAACGAAAAACTCCGATAAAAACTTCTTCGCACACTTATCGATTTTCTTGAAACAAAAAGTGAAAAAAATCACACCTCCCCAGACTTTCTTTGTGTGCAACTTCCACTTTAATCAATAGTCCACATCTGCGACCGGCGCATTGTAGTAGAATGCCTAAAAATTATTTAATTGCCGGCACACACAATAGCGCCTCGCCTTTTGTCTGCCTGGTGCAGTGGACAATGGGCAGCGGCGTGGCTCCTTTCACTAGAGAGAACCTTCCTTTTTTATTTTTATTTTTTTCTTACTTTAAACAATTTCCGGATGGAAGATTTTATTCCGCGGCTTTTTTGCTTTCACGTGTAGGTTCCGGCAGACTTGGTGTGTGCCGTGGTTCAAAGAACTGAGGAAATTTCCTGGTTGACAAACGCTGCCCCGCGCTGTGATTTTTAAGTTGAAGCGTTGGTTAAATTTCCAAGAAAGTGCCGCTTTTTGGTTCCCTGCAACGCTACATGTTTTTAGGAGATTCTGGTGATAGTGCAAAACAGTGCGGTGTTCTAACTTTAATGGCAGCGCAGAGCAACACTGCTAAGAATTTAGTTCAACATTTCACCGAAATTCTGGTACGAATTTAACTGCAACCAATATTTTGAAAAAAGGGGTGCTAAAGACTCTGATTTTAGCGGTGCTTCCTTAAGTAAAATTCTGCTGTGAAACGTTGAACCAGGATATAGATTTTTTAAATAACCTGTTATACGTTTATAGATTGAACAAAGATCGTGGTTTATTCCCTAACCAAATATACGGTTTTAGGTTAAACCAAGATAGTGTTCTTTTCTCTAACCAGATGTATGGTTACAGTTTGAATTATGATAGAGGTTTTTCCTATAATATAATGTATACTGTTGCAAGTTTGACGAAGATCCAAGATAATTTATCTTGCCTATCCAAAAAGATAAAATAATCAACAAGCGAATTTTAATTGCTCTTAATGTTTATTCCATTTATAGTCTCTGGTGTCATAAATTTTCATTTTTAATAAAATTTAAAGCTTTAAATAGCAAAGTTTTTTCTCAAAAAATGTTTGTCATCGATGTAATTTATCTTTCACTTTCAAGAAAGTATCATTTTTAGCTTTGGCTTTAGGATCATTATTCCCTGCTTACAGGGACTTTTTGATAATCGTGTTAAACAGAGGTGATCAAAATTATTGGCAATTACTTTCAGACATTTAAAGAGTACTTATTTGAGCTGTTAACTTGGGGAATCAGTCGCAACCACAACGTTTAGTTCTAATTGTTTCCAACTGCTTTTATAGTGTTTGGTGTGGTAAATTTCCAGAATTAATGAGATTTCACGTTTTTAAAAACGAGTATCTTTACTCAAAAATACTTGTCAATGATACATTTGCATTCAATTACATTTATTTTACACTTTTTTTTTAACCATTATTTTACATTTATTTCACACTTGCGACCACAAAGTAATTTTTTGCAACCCACATATTGAATATCACTGATCTGGATTCTGACGGGCATATCTTAAAAAACAAAATCAAAGTGCTCAACATCAGTGTATCTCTCAGTATGTTTCTGTTCCTCAGTTATTCTGATAGTGCTTTATAAAGACTTTATATGTGAATGATAGTTGATGGTGAAAACTATACTGCAGGTCAAGCTTGGTACACTACACTGACGTTCTGTATCTACCTTATCTTAATGACAACCTTTGCAAACTAAAATGGCTAGTACTCCCGTTATATCAGAAGAAAATCACCATTTTTGATACAAAAGCCTCTCAGCTGTTGGTGAGGACAGGTTTAGATAATTCTAGAGATTTCTGAATGCAGGGCATCAAAATGAGCGAAATCGAAACACGGTTTATCAGAGCGTCAGGTAGTCAGTATTTTATTAAATCAATTGTCGGATTATCTCAGTGGCGAATTGACATAGAAATTCTGAAGTATGATGGCCAGATTAAACCTGTCATTGACGATTTTTTTCCTTTAAGAGAAAGTATAACTTTTTAAAGATGACTATTTTAAAGTGGTTTCGCAATCGAATGCTTTGGGAGACCTTTGGTACATACTTAAGTAGTTTTTCTAAATCAAATAACTATAACATTTTTAAGTTCATTGATTCTTCTGAGAAGAGTATTTTTCTCAGTGAGCGTTCGATGAAACATTTGTTGCCAAAACTACTTTTTAAAAATTTGTTTTCGATAATAATTGAAATGAATGGCTCGTTGGTTTTTTAAATTCCATTTGGGTTTAGTTTGTGTTTTTCAATAACATGTTTTAAATATCCAGTAAGATTCTCAGATGTCTGAACTAACTGCTGGTCAGTTATACTTCTCTTTGTTGCATATTATAAGATTCAGAATTAGTCATACTGGATGAGACAAACGAACAGGAAGATATCAAAGATGTCCACAATTCTTTACAGGAAACTAACTACATTTCTACTACTGGCTTCGCACCCCTTTTCTACCCAACCAGAGTTTTAACGGAAGCACATACGACTGCACAGTTTAACAATAAAGTCTGGTACGTTAATCGTTGACGGATTTGGATTTTAAAGCAATCTTTTCACAAAATAGAAATTTTTCTAAAGATTTTTCTATAAAATACTTCCTGTATGTACCCCAATAGCACAAGCGCCTTCAAAAGCCGTTATAAGTGCAATCAGTTTGCGTTTCCATTTCGTACAGGATTTAGGTGTCGATTACGTCAGTATGTCTGGGCAAAACAGTTACAATGGTAATTGAAAATATGTCCCTGCTATAGGGGACCGACTGTCTCAAGGTATCTTATCTTATGTATGAAAGGGCTACACTAAAATAATAAACTTGTACTAGAAGAAAGAGTTTAGATCTGGATAAATACCAGCTTCTGTATAAATACCAGCTAACGTGTGTTGAAGACTAATTAATAAAATGTTTGCATATGACATACGTTCAAAAGACGTCTTTTCAACTAGTTTTGCTACTAGGGTAAATAAACATAATGCTTTTAAAACAGATCTTTACCGTAAAAATCGTCATGTATTTGCTTCAGCTTGTTAAACTCTAATAGACGTGAAATCGGCTAATAAATATCATAACCCTCATTTGCTTAAAGCGCCATCCCGCGAAATAGCTCTTCATAAGTACATTATTTAAGAACAGGCGCCAGAATCGATGCCGGTACAAAACATCTGGAAGTAAGCCATTTTTATTGTAATCACGTTCGAGGCAGTTTAACGCCTGTTATTCCCAACAGGATTAGAACAATAATGTGCAATCCTATCAAGCATGCCCAATTCAGCTCTTCACGAGTACGAAAGTTTCTGAATGCCTTCAGAGGAGTTGCGCACCGCTTTACGCGAGAACATGTTTTGTCATCTGAGAAAGCACATTCAAGTGTGGTATTTAGTATTTGAGGTTGGCAGCGTAATGATATTTCAGAATCTGCAATGAGTTTTGGGGAGTTCTATATAGCGACAACTGTTTTAGATTAGTCTACTTATTAACACTTTCGAATAAATCTGAAATGCTTGTCATTTCGTCCGTTAACCAGTTGAGTATTTAAACCCTTTAAGGCGCAGTGATCCCGCTCTTGGAACACCAAACCCTGACGTTTTGACTGCTGCCAGTCACGAAGAATAGATTGGATTTCTATAAAAAGAGTTGCGGGTGACATAGCTCCACGAGAATCTTTTACTTTTTAGCACGCCATTTCCCGTAAAAAAAATGGTCACAATTATTTTTAACAGCACTGACATCTGCCGAAAAATGAGGAATGCGAAGAACAGCTGGATAGATTGCCCAATGCTGAAAAAAAGGGCAGCCGTTGCCATCGCTCGACTTAACTACCAGCAAGATGGCGGACGATCGAAACGTTCATCGCGTGCCACAGATCTAGAGACCGTTTTTTGACGACAGATGGCTGTGCCCTGCCCTTTTTTCAGCATTGGGAAAGGGTTGCACCTTAAAGGGTTAAGATATGGTAAGAGGCACGTGCCAAGGGTTTTAGTTGAAATAAGGTGCATTATGAAGGTTCCATTGCCTTCAATTTCAATTCCATTGGGTGCGTGCGTGCATAATGATATTTCCGGACAATATCAACGAAAGCGCTCGTTATGATGAAGTTTATGAAAGAATTGGTTACCATGTAAGACAAGGTAATTCAGACTTTTGTGAGAGATTCCTATGCAAAAGGCTATTAAAGGTGAGTTTAGATATGTGTATGACTGCCATACCCAACTCATACATGACAAAACTCCGTTACAACGAACCCTCGCAGGAAGCAAAAATTGGCCTCTGGTTCATTGAAGTATGAGATGGTACCCACTGAAAGTAAACCTCATGTTGTAGAGAAATATCCTTGAGGATTTCTAGTATCGAAAATGTGACAAAATACATTTGATTATGTTGTGGTGACGTCAACTCTCGATAGATGTCAACTTTCAATAATTTATTAATGGTATGATATATTAGCGCGCGGAATACATTTTATTTTATTTTGTATGTAGAAATGTGTCTCGTGAATTTATTTTGGAAACGTTGTTCTAAAAATGTGTTGTGATAATAGATTAGTTATTCGTTTTTCATGTAAATTATTAGGCGTTTGTAGAAAGAGAAAAATAAATAAGTGTGATATCAATATTTTCAATTTATTGACGTGTATTTTTAATGTCCGATTTCCCTAATTCGGGAGACGCGACAATGTAAAGTTTCACGCATCATAAATCTATTCGCAATTATTCTTCTCGCGTAAAGAGAAAATGTTACACTTACATAATATTAGCTTCGAGGGAAAACTTTTCCGGCAAGGGCTGCGATGGAAGTTATTGTTCACAAAAGGCATTATATGTAAAATTATACTAGTTAAAAATCATAAGATTAATGATAGTGAATAGTTAAAAAACAAAAGGATTTTGAAAAATTACCCTTCCTTAACAAATTTTGCATCGATTACGTAAAATAGGGTCAGTTGGAAAAAAAAATTCACGATACATCCGGTAAAATAAATGCGCATTAAAAATATGGGGTGGTCATAAAAGAACTTTGCTGATATCAACCAAAATTGCTGGCAAATTCTGAGATCATATCTGAGAACAACTAAAACCTGAAATCTCATCTCGATCGGTTTAACGGTACAGCTGATAGAGGTCTCTATATGAGCAGAGTTTTTTTTTTAATTTTTTTTTTATGTGACCACCTTGTATAAATATAGTGGAAGGATCGTAGCGGATCCAAAATGATCCTAGCGGGCAAAACGATACACATATGTATTCTTAGCTGCAAGTAGCGCTATCTACTGGGTAACACATAGACTAGTTGTGCCAAGTCAAGAAGAAGCAATGGCGATATTTAAGCGATAGGTGTATTACGTGTCTGAGTAGAATTCTACAAAAACCTGGGTTTTATCATATCTCTTATAAGGAAGCATAACTTTCCTATTTATTTAGAAATACAGTCTTTAATGTACAGAAATATGACTTGTTTTGCTTTTTTAGATGTGAATCACGCTTGTTTAGATTGTTATGTTTCTCGGCGTGTTCAAGTAATATGACTTAAAGTGGGCAGCCATACTACAGGGTAAAATGACCCATCGACTGAAGAAACTCCAGTACCGGGTCCTAGTCATCATGGCAGCTCTTCAGACGTTCTCAAAATGCGTGACTCCCTATTACATATTTTATTTATTTCTGCGTTTATTGTAGGCCATAATTTGTGAATTATAATTTTGAAATATTCAATTTTATTGTTTGTGACACTTTTTATTTAAAATTTCCATAAAATAAATTATGCATACTATATGATTGCCAAACTTATTTTATTTCATTATGTATAGTCATAATTACTTTTACATCTTTTATTTTGCCGATAAAAAACAATTCACAATTATTTTCAAATGAAGTATCATTTTGCCCTTGGGTGAGGGTAAAATGATCCTTTGATCTCTTTTTCAAAATTCTATTTTTTTCGTTACTCCATCTGGGTTTAAAATATTATTAAAATATGTTTATGATGCAAAATGTAGTGTAAGATATTCTGGCAAAGCGCCAAAGTTGTATTTAACATTTATGTTATTTTATGCAAATTTTCCCTTTAAGGGGATAATTTTGGGCCACTTTCTCCTATGTATACAGACAGATTCCAAACTAACGACAAATATTTCTTTTCAAATTTTAGAAGTTTGCATACAAAAGCGCGAACTAACCTGCTTAAGTTTGAGGTTTTGGTTTAATTTCGAGCTCCTTTCCTAAGCAGACAAGACACACTTACTTACTACACATTAATAAAAAAAAAAAACTCTAGAGAAAGATAAAAGGATGATAATAAATTTGTAAGTTTTAGATTTTATCATTATGATCTAGAATTTTCAAAAACTTAGGTGCGGTCACACACTTCTTGACTCGATTTCTCATAGGATTCACCCTGGAAATATTTTACGGGAGCCCTATACTTAAGAATATCATTGCATTTACATATACGAAGTCTGCGGGCGAGATCTTTAATAAGAATCATAAAAAGCAATGTCTGCTAATGTTTTAAAGGACAGAACTACAAAAAAAAAATTTTTGGTAGTAGAGGAAACAGACAAATGACAAAGTTAAATAAAATAAACTGTTGAAAAAGACAAGAACAATAAAAAACATTCAAGCAATATATTTTGAATGCAATTACACTTAAAACTCTATCATCATTATTTGTCAATACTTGTAAAAATAGAGTTATTGCAAGGATAGCGTTAGAACTCTTTTGAACGTGTGTGAAATGTTTTTGGATTAAAACCGAATAAATAATTAAGTGCTAGGAAAAGGGGAAAAAATAAATAAATAAACAGGTTCCCTTTCTTCCTGAAAAAAGACAGACTAAAGTGAAATCAATCCATTAGGGAAAAGTACTTATTTTAGTAGTTGTTTTTAAATTATTCGAAGCGTTTTATATTTATTGAAAGTGAACTAACAAAATCAATTCCCTCTTCCTTCAGAAAACTGATGTTTCTTGCTCTGTTAAGCAGATCAGTGTTTCTAATTATTTTACAGTAAATAAGACATGTTTGTAAGGTACACGAAACGGTAAACATGTGCTGTTTATAAAGCATGAAAACAAGCATGATTGAATTATTAAGGCGTATTTTTATTTATCACGCTTGTGAGGGTATAGAAAACATTTCTGACTGACCATGACTATTCTTCGGTCATTAGTATTTCTTTAATAGCTGTGGTTTGTAAATTCGTCCCATTCTCCCCCAACCCATGCACTAAAAAAAAAAAAAAAGTTTTGTTCAAGTCAACAAAATGTTATTGATTCTACAAAATTTCGTTCTTGCTATTTCAACCGAATAATTTTCTTAATTTTTAACAAACTTTTTTTGCTAAATTAACAAAATATTTCGCTGACTTAACAAAATTTTTTCGGTGCTATTTCAACGGAATAATTTTGTTGTTTTCAACACAAAATTATTCAGTTGAAATAAAACCAACAAAATTTAGTTGGTGTTATTTCAACCGTATAATTTTGTTGTTTTCAACAAAATTTTTGTTAAATTAACAAAATATTTTGTTGAATTAACAAAAATTTTGTCGATTCAACAAAAATATTTCCTTAAACTAAAACTAACAAGATTTTGTTGAATTAACAAAACATTTTTTTCAGTGTTAACTTTTCCTATAATTCAGTTATTTTGGACGTTTCATTCTTCCATATGAATACGAACTGATAAAGCTGTCAAAGTCCTTAAAACATAACGGGAAAAAATGTTGTTCATGTATCTATTTCTGTCGCGATATAACAACGGAATGAGAACATTCTGAATCATAGAATGGTCCAAATATGAATCAAAATAAAAATAAGAAAGTATCTTTTTTCTTTGAAAATATGAACAAAAAAATAACGAAGAATCTTTATCACCCATGAAATTGTAAGTGCTTGAGAAAAATTCTGAGGCAGTCCTCTTTTTTTCCTTTTGCGTTAAGGTATAACAGATGATTAACAATACAATCAAAAATAGTATTTCTGTCTCCTTTTTATTGGTTTAACTAGAAAAAAGTCATTATGATGCTAAAAATACTTCATTGTGTTTCGTATTTTATAAAGATGTTACCACGAGATGCACTTTAAAACTTTCAGCACAGGTGAATTTTTTAAAAAATGTACGGAAAAACAAAAAAAGCGTTCTTTTTTCAAAAATCCCTAATGGTGAATAACCGGCGTTTCACTGCAGAGTTATTTTGCGTAAAATGAAACGTCCCTCATAAAACGTCACTTTCCTTGTAATGGTGACGAAAACGTTTCACTTGCGATTTCTATCCCGTTCCTTTCAAACAGTTGAACAATGTACTTTTTACTTTTTATTTTATTTTTTTTTACTTTATATTTTTGTGTGAAAAATGCGTGCGTAAATGGAATTTGCATTTTCCATGTTTTATTTTTATAAATGAAGAAGAAAAGTACAAACATACTGGCATAAAAGGATTTTCATGGCGATTTTCTTAATACGAAACGCAAGAGTACAAATCGAGTACAGTCGAACTCGTTTAATGGAATATCGGTTAAAGGAATATCTTGCTTATTGTAATAAATGTTCAATGTACCAAACCGAAATATTTAGCCAGTGTCATCCGTGATAATGGATTACAATATATTTTCATGGCAAATTGGTTGTTACATTCAGTGGGTTCGACTGTAGTTATACCCCTCGGTGTAAATTACCAACCGGCTTTCAATGCTGATCAAGCGTAATATAATAGTATATCAATACTTTACAAACATAGTTTCCCATACAAAGAAAATATCATAATTATAACACGATATTTTAACAATCACTGGAGATATTGTCGAAATATTTTCTCTTTGTGTGTGTGTGGAGGGGGGGATTACTATTCGCACAGTATTGCAAATAAAGCTTTTTTTAAGAATATTATTTTAATAAGAATACATTTAAATAAAAAGAAGAATGAATGACAAATATTTATATACATGCAACGTAAAAATATTTGCAGGCTCATGATATGTGTTTAAAGTACCGTAAACTAAAATTCCTTAAACCCTAGGGAGAGTTTAATCCCTCCCTATGTTTCCGCAGAACACTATTAAACTAAAGCTAAGATCTAAACTTGCGTTTTTATAGTATCAGTTTCATGGAGCTTCGAAAGACAACGCTCCTTTTTCTTTTTTTAGGAATTAACTATTTAAATTTTTCTTGTGCATAGGTATTTCGATTTTTTTTTCTTCTTACCCCGAACTGTCACTGATAGCAATGATGACATTTCATTTTTCCAAATTCTTGGATGTTGAAACAGAAAAATGATGCTTTTAAGCCGTAATTTTATGAATGGGAAGGTATAATATCGAATTATATACACTCTGTTAAAGATGTGCAGCCACGTAGTCAAATTAACAGCATTTCATGTGGTACAAATTAATTTTTACTATTATTTTTCTATTGATGATATTACGTAAAACTTGTGGAAACCAGCGAAAGTTAATTTTTTACTGCAATTTTCAGTACAATTATATGCAGTTTTATGAAATTTAAGAAAATTTTAAGCTTATCAGGATTAATCTTCAGATAACAGAATTGAGTTGATTTCAGTGTCATATCAAAACAGACCACTACCCCTAATTTTTTAAGAAAAAGCAACAAACGTTTCTTCTAATTATGTCATAATAATTCTTCTAAATATGTCATAACAATTATTTAAATTTGAAAAATGAATTTAAAGCAAACTTGTACTACTATTGAAATAATGCTAGATTATGTGTGTAAAACAACACGATAAAAATGTTCATACCGGAAAATAGACACAGAAAACTTGGAAAACCGCTGTTATATATCTAAATCATCTTTCAAGAGCGATTTATCTATGTAAAAACTGTATCTTATCTCTTAAATTCGTAGCATTTCGTCACTTTGCATGTAAACTTTGATGCATTTTACTTAAAAGTGCAAAATACTCTGAATTTATGGCGGTGAAAAAGAAACCTTTGTTATCTGAACGATCAAAACAACCTATTCAGAAAAGAAAGATACAGAAAATGCCCTTATCTCTTTTTTTACGCACGAGCTCTTCGAGATTAAAAAAAAAAAAAAACCTACTAGCTCCTTGTTTGTTGTGTATAAACTTGTGTCTATTTGCTCTTTTATATGAACTCTCTAATACCTCCACAGTTCAGAAGTTCATGAAGAGTTCTTTTTTTTTTTTTTTTTCTCAAAAACTGTCCAACTAATGACGGATTCAGAAAAGTTTCAAGATATGTATGGAGAAGCATTTTATGCAAGGCCCGAAATTAACAATTGGTCCGCTGGTCCGAGATCACTAAAATATACAGGGGATTCAAAATTAGAGTGACAAGGTCTAGAAGAGGTAAGTTACAACAACACGGTTGAGTATCACACAGCGATGTGATGTCGGAAACGTCGTCTTCAAGTACCTGTTTATAATCATTCTAGAGGATGTGTTCAAGTAATAGTGAACTTTCCGACCACGATTTTTCAAACAATAATGCATCTTTCACAAATTGCGCTTGACAAAAACTGTTATTTCAGATTTTATTTTTTCATATTCGTGAAATTGTCGGAGGAGATCTCCTTGTTCACGAAACTTTGCTAAGAAATTAGACGTAAACTTCAGTACTTCTTCCAAAGTGATTATTATAGGTACACGTAGACGGCGTTTCCGACCCCACATTTCTATGTGATTCTGAACTGTATTGGTGTGTCCTATCTCTCCTAAGAGTTTGTCAGTGTAATTTTGAATGACCCTGTATAACAGACCAGTAGAATACAACATTTGTTGGTCTGTCGGACCAGTCGCGTTTTATTTGCATTATTTTCTTGCAAACTTTTCTATTTAGTTCCACAATATATGCCATCTAATTTTACCGATACATGTCATATAATTTGTTCTATTTAATATTTTTGTAATAGGATTTCACATTTTTTAATTCAGCTCTAAACGGAAATCAATATATATTGCTTATACAATTTCTCTTATTTTGCTGGGTTTTTTTTTTTAATCATGTATACGGACCAGTAATAAGTGTTACGGACCAGAGAAGACGTGGAGTCACAGATCCTTTGGACCATTGACTAATTTCTATCCCTGATTTTATCAGAGATGAACAGTTGGAGAGAATGCATTCCCGCACTGTTTTTCGTTTTGCGAGATTTCGGGATTAGGATTTGTTGATCCTGCGGGACATTTCATTCAACTAAAAATGAATTTCAACCGAGAAAAGCAGGGAAAAGTAGGATTGTAAGCACTATCTAGTTTAACTTATAATTTATAGTGTTTGATAATTTATACAATACCTTACATAAACATTAAAATTATAGTCACGAAACTCATAATAATATACGAAGTTATTTCTTAGTTGCTAAAAAAAAAAAGAATGTTAAAACAGAACGTAAAGAGGCACTCGCCTTCCTAGTCTTGATCTAATTTTGACAGAGAATACAAAGGCACTTAACAAAAGGGTTTCTTTTCTTTCTTTCTTTTTTTTTTTTTTTTTATGAAATCCTTAAGGAGCCATACATTTTTGAATGGTTAACTGAAGTTCCCCTTTCAAAGATATCACTATCATGGGCGGCTATATCATTGTTTGTGGTGGGGGGGGACAAGTCAAGGCTCCTGTACTAGAAAGATATAATATTTAGCGTTGAAGCATTTTCCCGCTATACCAGAATATAAATCATAACAATGTGGGAGCTGAGGGGGGGACTATGGCCCCTCCCTGCCAATAAGTATGAGCGCCCATGATCACTGCTTCTTATAGCTCATCTTTGCAAACATTTTGGCCCATGGATGATTGGGAAATCGGCGTGAAATTGCAATAAAAAGTGATTTATTTCCGAGTTTCAATCCCGCGGGATTACGGTCTTAATCCCGCGGGACTAGTCCCGCAAACACTTGTGCGGGATCCAACAGGATCCCGTTCCCACGGGATCGGGACTGTATTCCCTATGAACAGTTCTTTTAAATTTCTATTCATATTTTAATCTTGAAACTAAATCCAGTCTGTTCGCTGTCACTATTGAAAATATGTCGCGCAGAAGATTTAGCTTTCATGACTAGTGTTGCTTCCCGGCTGAGTCTTTGAATGACCCCCTAGGGCCGAACAAACAGGGAAAGTCTGGGTTCAATGGTGGGTAAATTTTCTAACAAGTTGGCAGATTTTTTTTAATCTAAACGTGCTCAAGGAAGGTGAGATCACCTCATTGCTCACCCCTTTAGATCTGCCACTGTACAGCGCACTGTATACGTAAAATGATTGTTGATACTTTGGTATCAAGCAGATAGCATGCAGCCATTATCTGTGCCGAATTATCAATTTACAATTATCAACACTATAAAATATTGGAAATAGTTCACTGAATACTTATATAAATTTTTATCATACAGGCAATATTATCATAAATATCATAAGTAATGTGATGTGTAAAATTTTAGTTTGCGTGATTGTGCTTATTCTGGAAAAAGAATACATTTCATTTATCTGATTTTATACTACTAAATAGTAATCTTTCTGCTCATAAGTAAAGTTTTATTGAGGTTAAAACAAAATCGCTGCTTTGTCAGTTTTATTTCTAGTAAGCATTTCATAACTGCACAAGTAATTTTAATTAGTATTTATAAAGAAAGAGTTTTTTTAATTATAATCAATTATGGTGATATTTATGATTTATATGATGATGTATATTTCTTTAAACATGAAATTTTTGCGCGAGCTCTGGCACGTTGAGAGTGAATTTACTAAAACGTTATCTTGATAAGCAATAAAGTTCTAAATAAATAAATAATGCCATATCAAACAATATTCTCCATGTATTTGTATAAATAATGAAATATAAAATAATAAAGCTAATACTAACTCCTTCCGCGTAAATTTGAAATATATGTATAATTTAATTTTTAAATAATTTCTCGTGTCATAGTTTTAATTTATTTGTTTTTTTAAGTTTTTTGCACTCTTGCTCTTTAAAATTACTTTTAGCCATCAAGTATAATAAAAGATTCTAATGTTTAATATCCAGCTTGCATCCAACATAAGCTATTCTTTCCAAACAAACCTGGAATCTCATTTATTCCTCAAAACATAAACTCACATTTAAAACAAACCATACAGATCGCAAAACACATGTCCGTTCACACAACTCGCGAAGATTCTTTCAAAATGTATCGCAAGAGAGCGTTGGAAAACAATAAAGCGAGCAGACCACACGCACTTCGATGAGAAAAATTATAAAATCACCTTTCGTGAAGAAAGTAAACAAGTGAGAGAAGATTCGTACCTAAAAATACTCCCAGTGAATTTGTTTACCCATTCCAGAGTTCCGCGCGAATGAAAATATGGGTTTCTCGAGAGACGCGAACTGTCTGGCTTCATTTGTTCCCCACTACCCTAATACCAGGTTTGGTAGTTTTGATTTCTTCAAACAGCGCATCCTTCTTTTTTTCGAACGCAAATGAGAGTGGTCCAGTTGTTCAACGAAAGGCTAATGCACGGAAACATAAAAAGGAACGGTCTCTCTTATCTGATGCGAAAACAGTAAAAGCGTTAGTAGCGCATGTTTCGCTTGCTTTCTTTTATTGAATGTAATAAAAGGATATGGTGGATTTTATTCAATAGCCTGCATTCGATTTACGGTCATTGTTTGGACCGTGGATTAACGTTAAAGCACAGGTTTCGTATGGGTGGATGAAGCTTATAAAACGGTTCCGAATTTGCCGACACTAGGGGTCGCTGCTTCTGCTTGGGGAGCTGGAAAGGTTGCCACACATGCGAACAAAATAAAACGCAAAACGGCTACGCTGTCACTACAAATCCGAGAATTTTTGAAAGCGTCAGTAAGTTGATGTTCTATTTCTTTCCTACCATTGTCGAGGAACTCTAGAAATGACTTCAGTTTTCGTTTCATGATTGGATTTAACTTAAGTGGATGCAATGGATTCGGTCACAACGACAACTGTAATGTTGAAAATAAAATATGAAAATAATTATTAATTTTAAGAGAACGAAGATGAAATACATAGAAAGTTGTTTTCATTGATACAAATAAGAATTATTTTACTGTTAGGACATTGCATTTTACAAGAGCAGATCGTAAAACATTTATCAGAAAAAAAGCTCCCTGGCATCACATTATTTGAGACAATTTTTTTAAATAAATATGACATCTATCCTTGTATTTCAATCCATTATTTGGACCATTCAATCACGGATATTGATTAATTCAGTTTTTTTAATGCTTTTAGCCAGCGGGTGGCTGATTGGGCTGCAGCCCCACCCGAAATTAGTGAACAAAGGATATGGAGAAAATTACGTATTCGTGGCTAATTTGAATGGGCAGAAAAATATCGCCTTTTTGCTTTTTGGTATCTTTTGTCGTAAAATTTTAGCTACTCAAAGGCATTGACACCAGTATCGTACCATTAACAATTGTTTCCCGCACTCTAAGACCATCGTATAAATAAAACAAATCTCTGCACTGTTGAGAAAAAATAACACAGTTTAGGATCCTGTTCATTTTTTATTACACGGCAACTTAGGAGCGAATTAAGGGGAAGAAAGTAATGTTTCGAAAATTTTTCCAGGGACAAAGAATGCATTCTTTTATGTAAGTTTGTGGTCACAGTTCACAGAAAGTCTCTCGGACAATTTAAGGTTTGGCTATGAGCCTAATCTGAACACAGATTCTTTTTTTTTAATGCGTATTTCTAACTGCAGAGATTTCATATTATGAACTTCTTTCTGATTTTCTTTCTTTGATTCATTTTGTATGAGAGCTTTTTTAGGCAAATTACCCCCCCCCCAAACACACACACCCCCCCTCAAAAGAAAGAAAAGAAAAGAAGAAGAAGAAAGATATGTTATACAGATTTATATAAGTCAAATTGCATTTCAGATTTTGAATTCTCAGCCACCCTTGAAAAAAAAAAAAAAAGCTCTGGCTATGCTCCTGGATTGTTAGAATTGTTTTACCCATCTAATTTGCATTAAAATTTCGGGAAACTTGAAATTAAAATTGTAAAAAAAGTTTCTTTTTTATATAAATCTATCACGTAATTTTTATCATATAATTTAGATTATCAGACATTATACTCAAAAGTATCAATGAAAATATTTAGAATACCCTAACACACATACGTGCATAATTATATCCTTTTAAATTTAAGAAATTATCAGTGAAAATATGTACACGCAATTCAAGGAAAACATAAGGCAACACTTTCTCTTAAGTTTGCAGATTATGCAATAGATCAGAAAAGAAGCAAAATAAAAGTTCATGAACTCTTATGTGTAGGCTAATTTAATATGTTATATTATTTTAAGTGTCTAAATTCCCATAAAAATGAGATAATTTGCCAAATTCACTACATCATCTACAAATAAATGTGTGTTATTAGTTTATATAGTTCCGATATGTTATATGTGTATAAAATTTTAATACTTACATTAATGTTTTTAAAACGCACTTGATTTTTTTTTCTGACAATGACTTTTTAATAAAGTAACGATATAAACATGCAGTAAATATGCAGTTAAAATACATTTAATATACAGGGAAAACAACCTTATATTCTGGACTTCAATAAGTGCCCAGAGGGCTCAAAAATACAAAAAAGTAAATTTTATCCTTAAGCTTTTAAATTTACCTTGCCTGGGAAATAGTTACATTGTCGAGTGTACCTATACATTTTGATATTTTAACTTAGTAATCTGAATTGTTTTAGAAATGCCATTAGGCAAGTTTCAAGGTTAAGAGATAGTAGAAATTAAAAACTTTTTTTTCCTTTTCCGCATTCGGCATATGTTGCCTCTCGCAGGTACATTAATCGAAAAGCTAAAATTGATCTTTCATAAAATTTCATAAAACTGTAAAGCTTTCTTGTTTGAAGTTCGACATGCACTCGAATCCGCTTAATCGAATATCGGTTAAAGGAACATCCCGTTTATTGTAGCATATTTCCAATGTACCAAACCGTAATAATTGTCAGTGTGATTCCGGATAATGGAATATCACGTTTATAAGAATAAATTTTCATGGCATATTAGCTATTACATTAAGCGGGTTGGACTATATCAAACCATCATAGTTAGTCAGTGTGATCCCGGATAATAGAATATCCCATTTATTAGAATAAATTTGCCGTGCCATATTAGCTATTACATTAAGCAGGCTGGACTGTATCAAACCATCAGAGTTAGTCAGTGTGATCCCGGATAATAGAATATCCCATTTATTAGAATAAATTTGCCGTGCCATATTAGCTATTACATTAAGCGGGTTGGACTATATCAAACCATCATAGTTAGTCAGTGTGATCCCGGATAATAGAATATCCCATTTATTAGAATAAATTTGCCGTGCCATATTAGCTATTACATTAAGCAGGCTGGACTGTATCAAACCGTAATAATTAGTCAGTGTGATCCCGGATAATAGAATATCCTGCTTATTAGAATAAATTGCCGCGGCAAAGTGGCTATTTCTTTAAGCGGCTTCGACTGTACTGAAAGTTTTACGAAGTTTTCCATTTAAGGGAAACATCACTTTTCCATAAAATAATACTCGTACAATTCTGTTTGTTTATCTCTTCAACTTCCACCTCTATAAAATAGACTTTTGTGTGTGTGTATGTGTGAGTCTAAAAACAGTACATTGCTTTTATTGTAAACGATAGTGTGAACAAAATTATCATCAGTTAGCAGAAGAGTGCACTGACTACTATATTTAACATATCAAATAATCTGAAAAAATATATTTATTATGGTTGCTAATATTAAATGGCTGTATATCCTTGTCTTTTATAAAAACTGTTTTGCCAATCAGTATCTACTAGCACTGATTAATTGAAAATCAATACATGCAAGTCTTCGTACTTGCACAGGGCTTTAAGTATGAAGTCAAATTGCATTAGAGTTAAAATTAAAAAAAAAATGGTAAACT
This sequence comes from Cheiracanthium punctorium, assembly GCA_038373885.1. Classification (NCBI taxonomy): domain Eukaryota; kingdom Metazoa; phylum Arthropoda; class Arachnida; order Araneae; family Cheiracanthiidae; genus Cheiracanthium; species Cheiracanthium punctorium. Next base: position 169,983 of record JAWZYV010005235.1, read on the forward strand.
ACCTTTAAGGTTTTTAAAAAATTTTCTACGTAGAAATATTTTATACTGGTCGTCTTACAAATGATTTAACTATCTAAAACTTCTAAAAGTACAAAAATGAATAATTAGTCAAAAGAATTTTTAAAGAAAAAATTAATTAGCTTTTCAAGTTAAATAGATTATATTTTTGTTGATTTCACTGCGTAACTTTTAAGATAAATTATTTATTAAATTTCCTTCACCTGGAAATTCATTAATTATTCTCAAAAGAATGATTTTTTAAATTGTCAACTGGAAGATGCGTGCATACACATAATAAAACTACTTTATTTATAAATTTAAAAGAATTCGTAGAAGTGACGCAGTAGATTTTGCTGCATATGAAATTCATTATTTCAGTCATTAAACGTTCACAGTTGATTTTTAATTTAAAAATATTTTTCATGTGCTTCGTTTTTTTTTTTTTTCTCAGTTAATTTAAAAATCATTTCCCGTTTGTAAATCATGGATTTTTGCCTTTGCAGTTTAATTAGAAACAGGTTTGGAAATAAAAATAATATTTTCGGTCTCGAGGTTGGGGATTCTCAGAAGAAGCAATAAACTTAAGACAAACATGCCATGCCATCAAAGCAAAATATCAGTGGAATGTTTCCATGGAAACAACTTTCTAATTAAATTCTTATTGGATAGGTTTTCTTCAGAAGCTGGAATGAAGATTTATCTATTTTCCGAATCAAATTTTATTTCTTTAATGTTTTTTTTCAAATATTACATTACCTTACTGATGTGTGTGGCCATTAAAAAAACCAACTTCTTGGAAAAGCCATTAAAACAGTCTAAGTAATTAACCCTTTAACGCGCAGTGTTACCACTCTAGGAACACCAAACTGTGACGTTTTGACTATTGCCAGTCACGAAGAATAGATTTGATTTCTGTAAAAATAGTTGCGGGTTACATAGCTCAAAGAGAATCCTTTACTTTTTAGTACGTCATTTCCAGTAAAAAAATTGTCACGATTCTTTTTAACAGCACTGGCATCTGCTGAAAAATGGAAAAAAGCGAGAACAGCTGGATGGATTGCCCAATGCTGAGAAAAGGGCAGCCGTTGCCATCGCTCGATTTAACTACCAGCAAGATGGTGAACGTTCGAAACGCTCGTCGCGTGCCTTTTTTGACGACAGCTGGCGGGCACAGCCAGCTGTCGTCAAAAAAGGGTCTCTAGATCTGTATTTCCTATATAGGTATTTCCTACCCTCCTATATAGGTATTTCCTACCCTCCTTGCATTTTTTCAATTATTAAAAATATGAGTCAAATGCAGGTTTGATAGTGGCTTTAATTCTCTCACAACTTGACAAATCTCTAGTTTTAAATGTGTACGGGGTATTTCCTACCCTCCTTGCATTTTTTCAATTATTAAAAATATGAGTCAAACGCAGGCTTGACAATGGCTTGAATTCTCTCACAATTTCAGAGATCTTTAGTTTTAAATGTGTACGGGGTATTTCCTACCCCCCCCGCCTTGCATTTTTTCAATTATTAAAAATATGAGTCAAACGCAGGTTTGACAGTGGCTTGAATTCTCTCATAACTTGACAGATCTTTAGTTTTAAGTGTGTATGGGATATTTCCACCCCCCCTACTTCTTGGATTCGCCACACAGTACCCCTAGTATAGCAATAGTTCAAAAGACGTTCAAACCACGTTTTTCAAACGTCTTTGAAAGTTACGGGAACTTCGTTTGAACACTTTTTGAACTAGTTGGGCTACTAGGGACGGGCGTTCAAAGAAAACACTTCAAATACACCAAACTATAAAAGCGTTTGTTTACAACCACTTAACCCTTTAACACGCAGTGTTCCCGCTCTGGGAACACCAAACTCTGACGTTTTGACTGTTGCCAGTTACGAAGAATAGATTTGATTTCTATAAAAATAGTTGGTCACATAGCTCCACGAGAATCATTTACTTTTTCCACGAGAATCCTGAATTTCAAGCACGTTATTTCCCGTAAAAAAATTATCAAACAGCACTGACATCTGCTGAAAAATGGAAGAATGCGGGAACTGGTGGATAGATTGCCCAATGCTGAAAAAAGGGCAGCCGTTGCCATCGCTCGACTTAACTACCAGCAAGACGGCAGACGGTCGAAACGTTCATCGCTTGCCACAGATCTAGGGACCCTTTTTTGACGCACTGGGACAGGGTTGCGCCTCAAAGGGTTAACACGAACGGACACAGAACAGAATAAAATATGACTCTTCTCCGTTGTGTCTTTTCACGATCAGAGCGAGTAGGTTAAACATGGATTGAGTAATGCGTTAAACTTTCTTTGGACTCGCCACTGAGTATACACGGAGGAAAAAAAAAGTACCGCTCTCATATAGAACGAATTGATGGCTGTTTTGTGTGTCCCAAAACTAGAAGAATAGATCTTGGAATTATGCGTGCAGGTGATATATACAACTGATATAGGCGAAATGGACAAGAATTTCTAGTCCGCAGTATTCTGCCTAATCACATCAGAATGTCTTGTTTGTGTGACGAGGAATGATCGTTGGATTTTTGGATCACTAAAATTACCGTTTGTGAGTCTATCCGATCTCGTACGCAGCGTTTTACAGATATTTTCATCTGTGCACAAGCTCCAGTTTATAGAGTAGAGATCTAAAAATTGGATAAGTGGGTTCAGAAGTATCTCGTTCTACGATCAAGGATTTACAGTGAGCACATGGATTCATAAATTCTAGTTCCACCATTTATTTTCCAGATGTTATTGCCATTTTTACTTATCCATGTAAGGAAAGTATTGTAATCATGAAAAAAATCGACTTCGAGATTTTGGTGTATTGACACGTATTGAGGTCTTCTGAATTCATTTATGTTATTTTTACGAGATGTATGTATGTATGTATGTGTGTGTGTGTGTGTGTGTGTGTGTGTGAGTGAGTGAGTGAGTGAACACGATAGGTACTAAACGGGGCATTCGATTGAGCTCAAATTGGGTATATACGTTGCAAATCACCATCGCAAGAACGGTATTGATTTTGGTGTGTATAGACTTATAGTTTTTCTACAGGGCTACGACAAAAATTTCTTTTACATTATGGCCTATGGGGGGAAATTCTTAAAAGTGCGCTAGCGTTTAAATGGTACATGCGATTGAGCTCAAATTGGGTATGCATGTTATAAACCACTATCGTAAAACCGGTATTGATTTTGATGTGTATAGGTCTTATAGTTTTTCTACAGGGTTACGATAAGGATTTCTTTTACATAGTGGCGTATGGGGAGAAATTCTTAAAAGTGCGCTAGCGTTCAAATGGTACATGCGATTGAGCTCAAATTGGGTATGCATGTTATAAACCACTATCGTAAAACCGGTATTGATTTTGATGTGTATAGGTCTTATAGTTTTTCTACAGCGTTACGATAAAGATTTCTTTTACATTATGGCGTATGGGGAGAAATTCTTGAAAGTGCGCTAGTGTTTAAACGGCGCATTCGATTGAGCTTCAATTTGGTATATATGTTTAAATTATTCATCGATTAAAATTTATTTAAATGCTTGGCAATGATCTTAATCGTAAGTGTTCGGAAAGTCGAGTGGAATCACTCCAGATTTTTTTTTCAGTGCACACACGCATTCAACGAAAACATCCCAAATACACCCAAACATGAAAACATTTGTTTACAACCACTAAACACGGACGGACGCACACATTAATTATACACCTAACAACACACAAAACCACATAATCTCATTAACACAGACGCAACCATCCACTTAAACATCTAATTAACAAACAAATGCAACAAGAGGAGATTCCCCGCCTCCTTTAATCCGGCAAAATAGAAAGAAGGAGAAGCAAATTCTCCGGGACACACGGAATTACATCTCCTTTTTTTTTTCTCTATCTCCTTTAATCGGGAGCTATTTCGAATCGTCACAACCGAGCTGCTCCTGGAAGAAGCGGCTGGAACTAATTGGGCAGAGCCGCAGGTCAGCTCTTGCTCGGCCAGTGGTCGAGCGTGCGTTTACGTTTCAAGGTCCGGCTGGCCCATCGCACACACGCGGAGTTAATCAAGCTCGTGGAATGGAAAAAAGTGAGCAGATGCATAGTAAAAAAAAATGTGTTCCACGGAATCGTGGCGCGTGCAGGGTCTTACTTGTTGGGGCTGAGGTAGAAGTAACTGCGAACTTCTGCATCAAAAAAAGATGAATATGTGTAATCACAGAGTCAATCTGAAAAGATGTTACAGTTACTATTTAGAATAGTGTTCAACCCTTTGAGGCGCAACCCTTTCCCAATGCTGAAAAAAGGGCAGCCGTTGTCATCGCTCGACTTAACTACCGGCAAGAGGGCGGACGATCGAAACGTTGATTGCGTGCCACAGAGACCCTTTTTCTGAGACGCAGCTGGCTGTGCGGAACAGCCAGCTGCGTCAAAAAAGGGCTCTAGATCTGTGGCACGCGATGAACGTTTCGATCGTCCGCCATCTTGCTGGTAATTAAGTCGAGCGATGGCAAGGGCAGCCAATGCCAGCTGTCGTCAAAAAAGAGTCTCTAGATCTGTGGCACGTGATGAACGTTTGGATCGTCCGCCATCTTGCTGGTAGTTAAGTCAAGCGATGGCAACGGCTGCCTCTTTTTCAGCATTGGGCGATCTATCCGGCTGTTCTCGCATTCTTCGATTTTTCAGCAGATGTCAGTGCTGTTAAAAATAATCGTGACCATTTTTTGACGGGAAATGACGTGCTAAAAAGTAAAGGATTCTCGTGGTGCTATGTCACCCGCCACTATTTTTATAGAAATGAAATCTATTCTTCCTGGCCTGGAACAGTCAAAACGTCAGAGTTTGGTGTTCCCAGAGCTGGAACACTGAGCGTTAAAGGGTTAAAAATTAGTTCTTCTGGAACTTCTGATGTTAATGAAGATAAAATAATTAAAACTTTGTGAAATAACTCATACAAAAGGTACTTATCAATCTGTACACGTGTTTCTATCGAAAAAATTTGGATTTTCTTCAGAAGTAGCCGAGAACCATATACAAACCGGGGTAGTCCCCAATCCCAGTCTGCGTATAGACTTCTGCTGCCGACAAAAATCGAAATTATTTCGGCGGAACAGATGTGCTTTATGAGTGTTGTTGTACAAAGTTTTAAGGATTTTAACTTCTAATAATGAATGGATGGAAAATATTTTATTTGGCAAGATTATTGTCAAGATATTGCAAGATATTGTCTATTCTCTTTCCAGATATAAAAAGAAGAAAACTTTAAGTCAAGCACTTCCGTTGTTACGAATTTTATTTGGCAAGATAAAAAAAAAAATTACAGATGCCTACTATCTTTAAAGACATTAAAAAAACGAAATAAAAATTGATGTCCGTGGTTCCGAAAGTGCCCTCGGAAGTCGCTAACAGTTTCTGAGGGGTGCCAATATTCAGAAGCCTCCCAACCTTCTGATAAGGATCCAAATTGTTGTGGGAAACTGTGAGAATTACGTATGTGGCTCTAAACGACACATTCAGCGACGTGATCTGTCCTCTCCTGGCAAGACAAACAAACAACGTGAGGAATCGAGAGTTTTACGCATTTTACCTGGATAGTGTGCACATTAACGGCTTCCCTATCGTTAGAGTTCAAACAATTTATTTCCCACCACCTTCAACTTTCCCCTTCCTCACATACACTATAAATATTATTTTCAAACATGAATACAAATCTCAAAAATTTTCCACTTCATTTTTATTGAGTTACGTTATCTCAATTAAAGTGTTAGATAGGCTCAGTTTAACAATATGAAAATGTTGACAGTCAGAAAAGTAAAGTTCTTTTACAAATGACTTACAACTAAAATCTTTCTTTCCTTTTTACTCCCACGAAGTATAATGCACTTGCAAGCGACACTTCATGCTTCACAAGAAGTTCACAGTTGACTATACTGCGATCATTATCAGGAAAATAAATTCTCAGTTACTCGAGGAAATTAAAAGGTGTTCCTTTTGAGTTTTTTTCGCTCACTTTTTTTGTGAGTGCATAACAAAATCAACATCATGGATTAATTTGTAAGTTCATTAGCATCTCTAACAAAAAAAGGGGGAGGGGAATCCCCCTCTTTTTCCTTTTCCTTTATCTTATTTATTTATTTATTTTTAGAAGAAATCGCCTGGTGTACAAATTTAAATCAAAGGTGGGATGAATTTCATATTAACTTTAAAAAGGTTTGCGATCATTTCTAACGGTAAATAATAACAATTAAACTATACATTTTACAATGTTGTATACAGGGATTTACAATTTTGGGTATACAGGGTTGTCTCATAAATGTCGCGACAAACCTATAGTGAAGGTAGGGCGCAGAAAAAGGATCAAGAATCCCATATCAATGTTGGGTCGGAAACGCCAGCTTCATGTAGCTGTTAATAATCACTTTGGGACAAGTGCTGAAATAATTGTGAACTTTACAAAAATTGTTCGTCAAAAACTAATGTATCTTATGTTATGGGAAGCACTTGACTGCTATTGATAGTAGTTCAAAAATTATATTTAATTTCTCTGATGAAATTTTTAGAGTTAGGCCTTTTGTTTATGAAACTTCGTTAAGAAATGAGACGAACCTTTTAATACTTTCGCCAAATTGATTATTAACAAGTAAGTGAACGCTATGTTTTTGACCCCACATTACTATGTGATTCTTAATGCTTATAATGTTACCTCCCCTAAAAGTTTGCCGCAACATTTATGGGGCACCTTACATATAGGTACTATAATCAGTCGCATATTACCACTTAGGTACCCTAAAATAGAAATTCTTTTTAAATTAAACTCTTAAGATAGCACTCTATGAGATTTAAAGTTATTGGATGTTTTTATAAATTTCTCTAGAAAATATGCTTGAAAGAATTATTGACTAACTGTCAGCTAAAAATAAACAAGTAAGAGGTTTTTTCTTTTTTTACTTCGTGCATGTTAATGACCTTTTATGTCCTTGATACTCAAAAAGCTATACGGAAACAAATACGAATTATTTTATTTCTCAGGTCCGTCGATTCAATTAATCTTACAGATATTTTTGTATGTAATAACCTACGGATAAGGATACATATCTCGTACTTAGTTTCATACTTCTCTGTGTATCCATTATCTTTTGAATATGGTGATATGCATGAAGTCGTAGATTAAAAATAAATTATTTAAAAGATTTTAATACTTAAACAAGAGTAAAAATAAGAAATTTTTTTTAATTAAAATAAGAATTGATAAACATTATGAATAATTAAACTTAATACAAAAGTAATAATAAATAAACAAAAGATGATTTGATTAAGATAAGAAATAGAGGTCTTTTATTTAAGGCACATTGCAATTTATATATAAGAATCTATTAAATCGAAAAATTTGAAAAGAGAGTTTTGAATACTAAAATTGTCAGTTTTGTTTAGGGCTTTCAAAGCATTTGAGACCTTAGTTGGCATTACCGCACGGGGTGCAGATAACGTTAATGGCCCAATATTTCCCAAGAACACAATTTATTTTGCCCAAAAAACTTCCCACAAATCGTAACGTATGTCCATTCTAGTTTAAGCTGCCATTATTACTATACTTAGATTAGACTGTTAGAAATATTTTAAAGTTGTAGAAATATTTTAAAGTTGTAGAAATATTTTAAAGTCCACGTGCTAATCCTATTCTTTGCTCTCCAACGGTGTAAATTCCCGAAATTCACGCTTTTTGAAAATCTGCAATTCCAGTCTTCCAATAATGTCAGGAGGCAACAAGTCAATAGTAGCCAATAGTAGCCTCACTGACACAAAAAAGTCGCCAGTTTAGTAGTCATTTTCTTACTTTTAGTTGCAAAGCAGTAGCATTTTTGCATGATTTTGTAACTAAGAAATAAACGTACGTCATTTAGCTTCATTTAAGAAGTAATGAATAAAATGATAAATTAAACAGCTCCATGCATTATAACAGAGCATATCATACATTTATCTTTATAGTACGATTAAAAATCAGATAAGAATGTTTGATGAACGACCAGTCACAACTTTGAAAAGAAAAAGAACTTGACAAAAGCCGAAATCTGATTTTCAAAATAATTTTTAGTTGAAGTTTTGATTTTATTAATCCGTGTCTAAATCACACAAAAATAATTTTAAAAAAAACTTAAAAGCAAAGAGGAAAACTTTAAAAGAAAAAATTCCTTATAGAAAAATTATAAACTTGTAAAGACACTTTTCTTCATGAAAAAAGCATTATAGCATAGATTCCAGTTTTGACAATATGAGTTCAGTATAGGTCAAATATACTTAAACCACGAACAACAGCTATTTCCAATCTTCTTTGACAAGAAACATTGAAAACTAAAAGACTACATCCTAATACATCGAATAAAATGCTGTTTGATTTTTGAAGTTTTATGAAAGAAATTTCGAATAAATAGTGCTGGATGCTGATAAATCATAGCTCCGACCAGCGACTGAAGTAAAAATCTTTTATTTATTTCTATAATAGATGGCATTTTTTTTCTTATTTTGCAAGATGAAAAAAAATCTCCAATATTTTCGTTCCATATTTTCCTTTCGCCGTTTATGCTACGCGCTAAACGTAGATAAATCGCTCCTGTTATATGATTCTGAAATGCTCGCTTAGATTTCTTAAACTAGGAACTCTCTTTTCCCCCGATAAATGATAAATTTGATTTGATACTTATAGCAGGAAAAAACAAGGCCATTGCATGATGAGGAGTTTATTTAGAAATCGATTTCTATCCTGTTTGCAAGAAAAGGGTTCCTCATATAATTATATTTAGCGATGTTTATTTTTGAAGGGTATAATATGGGAAAATACCTATACATATTATTTATATTTCCTTTATTTAGGATTTTGAACGATACGAATTTCGCTTCAATCATATTTTGAACGAGGTTTTTTTTTATTCTGAAATATAGCAAATCGATGTTGGGCCAATCATATAATGACTTTCTTATAATATGGCCGAGGATTTCAAAATCAAATCGATAATTGGTCAATCATTTGCCAAACAGTCGTGCTGCTTGAGGAAGAATATTTATTAGAAAAATAAATATTGTAAGCTGCAAATTATATAAAGTAATACACAAGGCGTTTTTGTAAGTTTTGCAACTTGGAAATTTCCAAGGCTCGTTCATCCAAGTCTCAAGGAACTCGGAAAAAGTCCCAAATCACTCCACAGAATCGAAATGGAGCCCAGATCAATTTAATTAATTTCTAGAGATGTAAATATATTTGATTTCGCATAAAGCGACTCTTTTTGACCAAATTATTTTGGAAAGAAGTCAATGGTCACTTTACCTAAAGGCAATTTTTCAACGTCTTGCTTAGCTCAAACGTTTTAATATTTTAATTAAAATTAAACACTTGGTATATTTTGGCTGCCATTTAAAGTCTCCTTTTACAGCTTTATTCACTCTATTCGTTTTAGAGTTTGTTTTCACTCCAGAATGATCCACCTGCAGAGAAAATGGCCCACACCCATTAGCCAACTTGAAGAGAAGTCTTTCCGGCATGTATTTAACAAATGGTTACACCGTCTATCATGCTGAGGTCTTAAAACAGCCTGGATTTGAACTCAGATCCTTCGATCTGGAGTTCGACTTCTTAGCGGACTAAAACGGTCAAGGGTTCACTTATTAGTTCTCTCATATCGAACATTAAAATTCAAACGCGAAGCAGCCAAGATATATCGCCAAGATGGCGGCGATGAAATCTCGCCAGCATCGTTATAATCCAATAGTGTACTTGGGAGACATTCCCACTAAATCTAAATGCGCATACATATGCATGCTTCTCAAGTTTTCACGGCTGAAAAATTTATAAATTGAGAGAGTAGTTATTATGAACATTTCTCGAGTGATTAAAAAATACATATATGTTTTGCTTTTCTATTTCGATGAAGAATATCAAAAAATGTATCTTAATTTTCGGTTACGAAGTTAAATTTGTAAAAGGTAAATCCAGATATAATGCTCATACAAAATATTTTAAGTAATTGTTTTTGTACGGTTTCAAAGGCATAGAAATCTAAGCTTTCTTATAAATACATAACCCTAATCAGGTCTTTTGCAATTGTGTATGATCGAAGACATCTAAAAGCAATCAAGTGTGCTGCTGATATTATTAGTAATGAATTTATATTCATCACTTGAGATCCTTTAAAAGTTTAAATAACTCCAAAAAAATATGTATTAAGATAAATGAAAAAATAGGCTATGTATTCAAATGCATAAATAATTAATTATATCACCCCTAATTGTAAGGTGAATTTTTAATAAATGATATGTATTTTACAATGTCTAGTATGGATAAGTTGCTATGTATTTATTAAATTACATTAAAAGTATTTATTAAGTGAATATATTAATTCAGTGTGGAATGAAAGACATCGTAAAATTTTTAAGAGGTAAAATTTTAAAAATAAGTATTAAGCATTTGTAAATGGTACAATAAATTAACTGATGTGTTTTTTAAGTTCGCATTAAAGAATTTTTTTCCGTTCATTGTTTATAAAATATTAAATTCAAATATTTTATATCTAATTAAATTATAAATATGTTTAAATTTTGTATGTTTGGTAAAAGAATCTTCTACTATTGTACTTTTCTAAGAAAATTATTTATTATTCTTTTTAATCTTTTATTTATGATTCATATAAAATTGTTATATTAATATATTCTTTTTTAAAAAGAAATTGAAGAAAGCTAAAATATCTTCTAAATTTTTAATTTTAATTTAAAATTCTAAGACTTAAATTAACTGGTAAAAATGCAACTCAAAAGTAAAAAAATACTTAATACAAATGGAAATTCGAAATAAATTCATATAATGGAGTGATCTTCATTACATATGATATATTAAATTAAGATATTTTTCGCTTTCGAATATTTTGTTGTTAACGCCAAAAGTTTTGTCTGATTAAAAAATACTTTTCCTACGCTGTCATAAACTGATTATTTAAATACAATAATAATTTATTTAAATTCAACAGCATGAATAATCAAGTTAAATACGATATACGAAAAAAAAATTGCATTAAATAATTTGCTTTGAGCAAAATCTTAACATTCAACCCAATTCATATTTTAATTTTTACTTTCTTTTAATAACAGTATTTTCTATTTATATCAATAGATTAAAAACAAAGATAACATTAAAAAAATTCTAATGAAATAGGTTTAGGTTAAATTTTACTATTTGAATTTTTCTCGCCTTTAAGTAAATCGAAATACAATTTGCCAAGCGTAACGTTGCAGAGGCAATGTCATTAGCTCCTCGAAAATCAGACATCGAAGAGATTGCCTTTAAAGCAAAAGATTAGACGAACTTAACTGTGACCGTTAAAAAACGGTGTACGTTATTCACTCAAAAAAAAAAAAAAATAAATAAATAAATAAATAAAAAAATAAAAAAATTCTTATCTTTCAGTATTTTGAATCGTAAGAGAGTTAAAAATTGATTTACATAAAACTAAAACACCTTGTTTCGATAAAAAATAAAATGAAATACACAAGATAAGGTCAGATTTATCACGACAAAGTGAAGAAACAGAATTTGAAAGAGCCGAAATCTTGGGTATACTTCAGAACGATGTTTCAATTTTTTTTTTTACATTAGCGGACCGGCAAAAATGTGAAAAGAATATTTCGCTGATCCAAAATTGATAAAATGATTAAGTATATAATTTATTTGTCAAAATCAAGTGTTATACTAAATATAATTTTTAGTTAGAGCGACATTTGCTGCTGACTGTTTTTTAATAAATTTGATATACGTGTGCCGGTAGTAAAGACTCACGAACCTGAAATGATCTGGGTTCTAGTGGTTGGGAAACACTAGAATCTAAATTTTTATTTTAAAATCAGTTTTTTAGTTAAATTGAGTGTTTTATTACGGTAGAAATTGCATAAGCCTGTTGTCATGTAACGATATGCTATTTTTATTATCTCAGTACTAGGTCTATACGTGTTATAGTTATGTTTTCTAAATAAAAATTTGGTTACCTAACTAAATCACCCTTTTCTTATCTCAGAGAAACTATTTCGGTAACGCAGGAGGCGTTACTACGTTTGCCTCCAATTCTTGCATGCTCATTTCAGTGCATCTTATTACATATTTATGCTTTGCATACTATGTCGGATAAATTATTAACGTATTTCTTCGTTAAATGTGAAATCACTAATATTTGTAAGCGCACAAATCGTTCACAGAGCTATTATTTCAGAAAGCGTCACTCGTTTGGCCGATTTTAATAGATGTCACTGCAATCAGTTACGGACGTGTGCATGCACAAGGGGAGAAACTTATGTTTGAATTAAAGAGATGTGAGGGAATATCGGAAAGCGGGGTGATATGTGTGGCGTCAGAGCTTAAAATTATCTCCATTTTGAATCCGTATTTTAAATAAAATTCATACTTCACCAGTATTTTTATTCATTGATTTCTAAACAAATATATAGCCCATGATAAGCCTTTTCGGTAATTTTAGTATGTCCTCGTTTGTAGCAACTGCATTAAATCAATCGAAAGCAGCGCCATCTAACGTCGGCTAAAGCCATTACGTTTGTATACAATAGATATTCGTAGCCTCTCTACTTATTTATATATGAAATTCGTTAACACAAAAATGTAATAATGGATGTATAATAATATAAAGTTAGCTGTGCATTTAACAACGGAAAAACTGTTTCTCGCAAAATGGCTGAAGTAAAAGTTTGTTAAAACACCGCTGCAACAAAATCCAAAAGATATACTTTTTTTTTTCTTGTTTTAAAAACAGACTCGCCAAGCGTAACGTAGAAAACGATGATACGAGTAGTAGGGAAAAGTAATTGCAAAGTTGATGTCACTTGAGAATCTTTAATCACATACTTGAAGGGATTTGCATACTTGAGAACAAAATATTAAGTTGAAAAGTGTGACAGTTTAAAGCTGGTTAGCGTTATTCATTCAAAACGTTGAGCTTATCTTTCAAGTGCCTAAACTAATGGTAAAAGTTTAAAATGAAATACTATAATATGAAGAGTGTCCTAGAGTTGTTGGACATTTTAAATTAAAAAATCGTTCTAAACACTGTAGCATTCCTAACTGCACTGAAAAAAGTGTTTTGTTGGATAAACAAAACTTTGGTTGGCTCTATTTCAATAAAATATGCTAAATAATCGAATCAGCAAAATTTTTGTTAAGTCAACGAAACATTTTGTTAATTTAACAAATATTTTGTTAATTTAACAAAAATTTCATTAAAAACCAACAGAATTATTTGGTTGAAATATCGCCAACCAAATGTTGTTGGATCAACAAAATTTTGTTGAATTCGATAAAAAAGTTTTTCCGTGTAATTGCATACAAAACAAAATTAATAGATTTTAATATGAAATCCTTTGGTGGCTCGTACAACATCTAAACAATATTCGATTTCTTTCTAAGCATTTGAAAACATGTGAAGAGTTATGGAATGAATAGCAGCTCTGTTTCTCTGTAGATTTCCTTTACATTAGGTCACTTAGTCCTGTAAACAATATCTCTGACGTAAACCCACATGAAAAAAATCGCAGGAGGTTAAATCTGGCGCTTTTGTGGGCACTTTTGAGCATCTCTTGCCAAAATCCTTGACATTTAGCGCCATCTATCAGATTTTTTAGGACAAATTATAGGAAAAGCAAATCTATCACGTTTTTAAGTCGGCCTTCATTCAAATAACCGGTTCGTACTTATAGTATTTTTTAAATTTAATTTTGTAAAGTGTCCAATTAATTGAAGTCTTAACACCATAGGCAAAAAAGAGATGGAAAAAAAAGTTGAGTTACAGTTTAACTAATTCATATCGTAATAATGTTGCATTTACGAAATATTAAAATTGTATTTAAATGTGTTCATTTAATTTATGAAAGTGCTAATATTTGAATGATTAGACTACGTTTAAAAGGTTGCTTTCAGTGAAACTTAACATTTTTTTTTTCGCTTATAATAAAATAAAGACCTGTTTTTTGTTTGTTTGTTTCTTTAATTCTGAAACCGCGTCAGTTGTTATTCTATGTTAATCTTTGGTCCATTTAATACCAGGTGACAAGAGACAAAGCATACATAATAAAGGCATGCTCCTTTTATTTCTGAATAATTTTCTTCAAATATGATTATTTCGAACATGATTTTCAAAGTGCGATTTGTCAAGAGCTAATGAAAATTGAATAATTAAATTTTACATACAAGTTTTTCTGTACCTCCGTGAGTGTAATAGATCACAGATTTTGATGGAGACATGTTTGATTTTATTTCACAGTATTTTTTTTCTTCTAAAAAACAATGACTTTTGGGGAAAAAAATTATCTGTACAGTGTAATTTATTGTTTATAAATTCCAGAGTTATTAATTTAGACCTCTACTCTCGTCTATGGCATTAGCAACATGTCGAAAAAAACATTTGTATGTATAAATCCAGGTATCATTATTATTAAAATTGTCTAAGAAAGGATGTTTTCCCCTCTTGTCAATTTCTGATTAAAATTGTCAACATTTTACCTTTTGAAAAAAAAAAAACAAATGTAAGTATAATCTAAAGTACTATCTTTTACACAATAATGCTCTTTTCCGTGCGATGTACTACATTCAAAGAATATACTTAACAGTCTTTGAATGTAATATATATATATATATATATATATGTAATAATAAAATAAACTTTTCTAATCTAACCTAATTTAATTTACTGTTATTTGAAAAACCCTTCTTTAATCTCGGTTACTCTTACTGTAAAGTTTATTTCTCGGCCATACAAATATTACGCTCGGAGACGTTTTTGAAGTTCCATAAGGAGAAAATTGTTGATTCAGCAGTATCTTCAGTTTTCTGTGGTTTTTGTTACTACGTGCTTTTAGAACTCCTGGGTAAGCAGGTGTTTCTCATGTCTTGATTGACAATCTAGTTAACTAATTACATTTGAGAGTAACGCCTTCGCGATCGTGCTACGCCCTGCCAGCAGGTGTAGTAACTAAGGAGTATTTAAGCAAGAGCACGGACATTTCGGGTGCCTTTTGCTACGAGCTTAGCTTAGCTTTTTAGGAGTTTGGAATGTGAAGCTTTTGCAGGAGCTTCGAGCTTTATCTTTTGGACAGCGATGTACGAAGATAGCCCCAGAACTAAAAGGTCGCAGGCCTGACTCCTGCCCTCTGCCTGAACTTTGAAATAAACTAGTCATCCTAGAACCCCAATGGAGTTGTGTCTATCATTTCAACAAGGGATGGCGTAAGGCCATTTTTTACATGTATATATATATATATATATATATACATACATATTAACTAATTAATATCACTATTTCAGGTAAAAAAAAAGGTCTTTTGATTTTCCTTCTAATACATTTAAAGCATCTGAAACTTAAGCTCAATACATATAGCATTTCTACAGTTGTCAACGAAGAATTTAAGCAGGTAGGGTTATTCTGGCATTTTACTCTCATAATATTTTACTCATATATATTTTTTAATTTACTCATAATTTTACGTTAAACTAAAGTTTTAAGGAAGTGCTAAATTTTATCTTGTGGGAGACAGGGAAATTAAATCTTAAAAATTGCGTTTTATGAAAATTATAACTTTAAATGAACAAATACTGCAAAATATCATGTATTATTCATCATTTCCAATATCACAATAATAATAACTATTATTTTGTTAGAACACAAAGAAATATGCAATCAATTAACAACAATTTTGAGCCATGTTCAAACGGAAGGAATTCTTTCAGCTATTATAAACGCGTCAATGGAAATGTTTTGAGGTAAACTTTAGCTATTCAGTGGATGAAGAAAATGTGGATAAATTAATTTAAAGTTAAAAAAAAATCTGGAAGTTGTTTCAAAATATTAGCCCTTGAACTTGGATGCCGGCATCAGAACGACGTGAATAATTCAACCCTCTCTCTAATTAGAGGAAAGATCTGGGATACGGTTGGCTGGACATGATCACGTGACTACTCATGCAGAAACTGCCATTAGCCACTGCTTGTAAAAGTTCTTCTTTCATTTCCTTTAATCTGAACAATAAAATGAATTTTTCGGACTATTTTTTACCGCCATTCTTTTACGGAAGATGTACGAACAGTGCAATATTTTTATGATGTCAAAAAAATTATAAATAGATAAGGTATTACCGAGAATTTCAAGCGACAATCGAAAACTTAGAACAATGGGATGTATGCATTGCATTAGATTTTATTGTTATATTTTGTAAAAATGATTTTTATTAATGATATCCTCAAGGCATGGTTGAATTTATTTTCATTCGATTTCTTTTAAGTCAATTAAACTGATGAATAGGAATCTGAACGCAAATGTTGTTAAAAATGTTTCATCTATCAATTAGTAGAGTAAACAATAGACGTTATTTACTTTTTCATAGTTGTAAGTGAATTGTCTTTTAGATGAGTGCATTAAACTTTTGTTACCTATGCTATTTTAAGAGTAACGAAACAAACTATAGATGATTGTTTGGAACAAACCAGAAAAGAAATTGAACACTAAAACATAAAATTAGTTTAGAAGCATTCCCTTTTAATGTTTTATGGTACTATCGTTTCAAAATTACTGAATTTTCTTATTTGAATCTTTGAATGAAAACGTACAAATATACTGTAATTGATCTAAAATAGTCCATTCAAGTTTTTCTACATTTTGATTGCTGTTAACACATTCCCATCGTTAATATTCATACACGTATATGTCTGTATATTCTGAGAGGTTGGGGGGGGGGGTGATCTCATAATTCCAAAGTTGCTTAGCGATATTTTTGGTCTCAAATAAAAAGGAAGGACGATTCCTTCCTGTTAAGTTTTTCATGGGGAATCCGCGTCGCATTCTCCAACCGAATGGAAGAAAACCCGGGAAACTTCAACCAAGCAGCTCAACAGCCAATCCAATACTGTTTATCCGTAAAATGCCTATCGGTTTCTTTGTTCTTTTTGAAAAGCGATCGTCGTCACAGGATTTTTCAACAGCTTTAAAAACAAACCACTCAAAAAATGAATAATCCTTCTTCACTCAATGCACTATGGACTACAGTAAAGCTGTACGTCTTGGGAAACTTTCAGAAAAAATTCATAAGTACAAAAATTGCCTTCAAAAATGTGCCGGGGAGTTACCTGTTTAGGAAAATACTGCAAAATTCCGTATCTTTAGCATTTTTTTCTCGAGTGCTTCCTAACTCTTATAGGATCATTGTTTGTAACATTTCACAGTGCCATTTATAAACAGACATTCCAAATTTTTTCGGGCCTCTAGCGGAATTAAGTTCTTTAAAAAGCTGTTCAAAAATTGCACGATTTACGAATAGAGCAGCCTTAAAAACAATAATTCTACCACGCACTCAACGAGAGTTGAATTGGAGTATATGACATGGTTTGAATGTGACGTGACATGAGTACGTTTGAATGCTACTGCTGTGACAGGAACAGAGATCCAATCACCAATTTTTTTTTCAATGAAAAAATAGCAACTCACAATTTTGAAAGTTTTTTGGGGGTACCTTTTCCCTCTGTCAATAGACTTTCCTACTGTCAATAGACGGAAGCTCTATCTTGTTAAAAGAAAGCATAAATAAAATAGTAAAAAAATTTCTAAAAAAATTTAATCTTTCTGTAAATATCAGTTTCAGTGGTCTACTCTAAATTTTCAGTGATCACTTTTCATTGAATGAGTATGTTATTTTGGATCGTAATATTAAGTTAGCATTAAGGGGACTTTTTTCAATAATTTACCCAATACTGTGGAACAGATTATATGAAACATACTTCTACGTTTTATGTGGTATTTTCTGTTGTTATGCTATAAAAAGCCTTCCCACTTAATATTTAAAGAAGCAAGAGCTTCTAAGCGAGAAAATGTCAAATTATTAGAAACCTTTAAAATAGTAAAAAGCACCAAATTTCAAAATTACTGAAATTATATGAAATACATTTTAGCATACCGTACTACTTTAAATCGAAAAAAGTAAATTCAAACTGTTGAAAATCTGACGGTAGGAATACAAGAGTATTTTTTTTTTTTTTAACAATGAATAGAGAGTATATAATATTGAAATTAAAGACGATGACTTATATTAAATCTAAACAGAAAAAAAATAAAACTTTTTTTCTTCACGAGTCCATAGACTGAAACCTTTACTTGAAATAACCAACCAGGAAATACTAACGCTTACTAAATTAGAAAGGAGAGTTTGGACAGTATAAAGCTTCTTAACAACTGATATTAAGAGTAAACACCAAGAGCGGTTGAAACAACATTGGCTTTAGAAGAAAAAAATGAACGGGAAAAAGCCCTAAGCGGGTTACACTGTACAAGGAACTAGTTTTAACAATATGGATTCGATCTTGCGAGCCAATATTTGTTGTGCTACTATGTAAAACAAAAAAAAAAAAGGACAGTTTCTTCTGGTTATTTGAAAAACTGCAAACTATTGCTTTACAGCGTGCAAAATGACAGGTAAAGCATCTAATTATTTTTACCCACCGTAAAAAAATGTATTATTGACAGAAAAAAAAATTAATAGTGGCATATATACCTGGCACCTACTGCACTTATTTTTAATAGCGATAAAAGTAAGTCACAAGGTCAGAATAACATTGAAAAGACGTAGATTAGCAAAACCTACATCCGATGAAACTACAGAGCAGTGGGATTTCATTATATATATTTTTTTGCCGTCTGTCGATCTAGTGAGTTAAAAATATGTACTAGAGACCATTATCGTGGAATATTCAACATGTCCGTCACGTAAATGGGGTGTGAAATGAACTTTAATAGGCACCGTACAAAATGCCATTATGGATTTTAAATGGCAGAAGAAAGGTCAGGATGATTCTACACCAGCCTTCGTAAATGATCCATACAAATAGTTACATTTCAGCGACTACAAAAAAGAAAAGGGATTCAGGATTAACCATGTGTGAATAGAAGTTAAGATGTATTCCGGTAATGAGCGTCTTTCACACCAAAGATTGTAGTGTGATGGAATATTTTGAGTTTGATATAAAATATGCCACATTCTACATTGAATACTTTTATTTTTCTTTTGTTTGCTTTGATGATCACTTCCTGAAGTGTGGGGTGAAAAAAAAAGTCTTTGTGTTAAAATATTAATACTTCAATGATTGAAATGAATGCCGTATCATCAATGCAGCAACCGTACTTAAAAGTTTCACATGGCCCCACCATGGCCTGTTGAATAAGACACTGAACATTGATAGTTGGCTGAAGTGTGAAGATTGCAGGGCTCTGGCCTACGCGCATGGCTGGCGATCTAACGGTTTGGAGTTTTGTGCGGTTTCTTCCAGATGTAACACGAATGCGCGTTAAAGCCTCTAAGAAAGTCTTCCCCCCAAGCACCCCCCCAACTTTGGTATAGATACCCGTCGTGCACCTTAACAAAACACACACATATAGTTTCATATATGAATTTGAAAGTTGCTGGGTATGCAGCATTTTTTATAATTAAAAGTTCCTTTACACATAGCTGTTTGTGTCTACTATAAGGAGCATTGCTTTGATAAAAATATTATCATTTGATGATAATAGTAATATTATGCATTTTGGCTAACACATAATACTAGCATACTAAAAACACGACAAACATATTATATTGTTCAAATAAAAGAACTGAATGATGTTCATTACTTACATTAAATTTGTTATCCTTCTCACAACGACAGTTCTTTTTTATTCAGTGCACCTAAAAAGAAAAGATTTATTACAATAAATATATATCGTTACATTTACATTTACTAAAATAGTATGACCAAAGTACCATGTAGTTACTAGATGAAACTTAATTGCTTTTACCCTGAAAATCGCATTATTTAAATCTGAAAGGATAGATGCATTTGTTTAAACCTAATTCATTTAAATTGATAATATGTAAATTATTGCAGAAACTTCATTATATAAAAACTTAGTTTTATCCAATCTGTAGTAATACATACATATATTTTTTTGTATTCATGCATGCAAATATGTATACATACATTTTAAATTATTGACTATATAAGAATTATGAAAAGGGTAATAATGTACTTTACATACTTTAAATGACACAATACTCAGTATTTGTGCAATATACTGTTTTCAAATATTAAAATGAGCAACATAAATAACGCTTCTTGTACTCAGTTCTTTTACTACTTTAAATGAACAATTCTTTTATTACTTGCTCAGCTCTTTTATTACTTAATTACTTTATTTTCTTACTTTAAATGACACAATACTCGGTATTTGTGCGATATATTGTTTCCAAATTTTAAAATAAGCAACATAACGTCGATTCTTACATTCAACGTTTTTATTATTTTCCAACTAATGATCTTCTTGGAATAAAGAATCATACTACAACTCAGAGCACTGAATCTGTAAACACGCAATATGCTTCGCTTTTATTTATTTATTTATTTTATCTGAACACATTCTTCTTCAAAATATAACTTTATGAAGTGTTTTTTTTTTAATCACAAAAGATGATTTTTATGAAAGTCTTAATAAAAATTCCCCTGGTGCGAGATCTGGTGAACATGGGAATATTGAAACAAGCCCGCTTGTTCAATACATCTCAAGTTCGAAATGAAATACAGTCGAGCCTGCTTAGTGCAATAGCCAATTTGCCACGAAAAGTTATTCTAATAAGCTGGAAACTCCATAATCTGGGACCACAGTGGCAATTTACCAGAGCTTGGCACATTGAAAATTTATTACATTAAGCGGTATATTCTTTTAACCGATATTCCATTAAGTGGTCTCGACTGTATCTCTTTCTAAATGTTTGCTCGTAGTTGAATTGCGTTTTCACATTTCCTGTTGGACGGAATCCGTTTTTTTTTTTTTTTTTTTTTTTTTTGTTTTGTTATTGTGTGCAAATCAAACATATGATTCTAAATTAACTTATTTTATAATACATATGTATACAGGGTGAATCTAAATTCTTGGGCAAAGCTTTAAGGGGTGATAGGGCACATAATAAGGAATCGGAATCACATAGCAATGCGGGATCGGCAACGTCGTTTTCGTGTAGCTGTTAATAATCACTTCGGAAAAAGTGCTGAAACAACAGTACACTTGCCGACCACTGTTTGCCAGAAATTAATGTATTTTTCTCCGAAAACAGAAGACTAAAATGGATAGTTTAAAAATTCTATTTTATTTCATGAATGAAATTTTTGGAGACGAGTCTATTGTTTATGAAACTAGACGGACACTTCAATACTTTTCCCAAAGTGATTATTACAGGTTTAAGTTAAAACTGATTTTTTGACCCCAGATTGCTATGTGATTACGATTCCTTATTGTGTGCCCTATCACCCCTTAAAGTTTTGCCCAAGAGTTTAGATTCAACCTGTATACAGGAAAATCTGAAAGTTGGACACTTGCGGTTCCCTCAAAAAGTGTCTAACTTTCAGAGGTGTCCAACTTACAGGGGCATATTTCTATTATGGGTATATTCTGTTCCGAAGAAAAGTGTCCGCCTTGGAGAGATGTCCAAGTTATTAAGGTGTCCAGCTTGGGAGGTTTTACTGCATATTTATTACAACATCTGTACCCTATTGTTTCCATTTTTATTCTTAATTTTTTTTGTTATGTGCTATCACTTGTTCGAAGGATTAATAAGATATCCATACTACGTAAGTTGTGCTATTTTATATTTTATATAAAGTAATAATAAATAAATAAATGCATTCATTTTTAATAATCATGAAATTCACAAAATGTATGTTGTTATACCAAACAGAATTTTCAAAGAACAGCGCTGCGAAATCCCACCATTAGAATATTCTCACGCCATTATTCGGCAAATTCCTTCTCCTTTATTTATTTATTTATTTATTTTTAAGAAACACAATGCATTTCATTTTATTGCATCTTCGTGTTTTCACTTTCAAAGATTATTTGTGCAAAACATCTTACTTTGCATTATGATTAATTTATGCCACTTTTTTCTCCTCCAATAGAATATTTATAGTGCCCCGAAGACGTTTCCAGATCATTGCGTTTTTCTCGTCCTCTCACACCTTTGCATACCTAATGAGCCAAGGGAGAGCATTCCATATTTAATGCATTCTATCTTTCTTTGTTTTTTTGTTGTTATTATTTCCCCCAGAAAGAAACGATCGCGGATCATAAGTTAGCGAAGTGTTCAATCAAAATTTTAAAAATGCACAGTTATGTGTTTCAATTGTAACGAAATGGAACACGTTACAATTACATGCATCAGATACGGTGCATTAACACGTAATTAGCTCTGGATGAATATTGATAACACTAAGCACTTTCGCAAATGATGTGCCATACATTTCGAACATTAATATTCTATGCAAATACGAAAGCTTTACTCGAGTGTTTTATACATAATTAGGTATACACATTAGTGAAACTTTATGTAACTATAAAGTCAGAAATTATTGAAAAATTTTATTTAATTCTTTTGCTGTCGGATTACGGAAATTAATTTAGTCACAATCAATTAATTAATTGTTTCTTATTGTAAGTTTATCTATGATACCTATATCTATATAATAAACAATTACATGCTTTAGATACGCTGCATTAACAAGTAATTTAACTCTGGATGAATATTGATAACAATAAGCACTTTCGCTGATGATGAGCCATTCATATCGAATATTCATGTTTTATGTAGACAGGAATGCTTTTGTGGAGTGTTTTAAGGATAATTGGGTTTACACATGAGTGAAACGATATTTTTTACACATAATCAAAAAGACAGCATCATTTAATTCGAAAAACTTTAGTGATCCTTATTGTTTGTTAATTGTAAACTGTCTATTACCTATGCACCTCCTATTAAAAGGATTCATATAAGACGGATTCGTATAATATGTCAGAAAATTTGCGTCTATGTCCATATAACTCGCCAAAAAGTGCCTGCATAATGCGGTAAAATAATGAGATATTTCTGTATTGTTTGTTAACACGTTTTATACACTGCTGAAGCTGTTTGTGTGTTTGTACAATCTAAGTGACTCAACACAGATTCGGATATATATAAGAAGAAGAGTATCTACCGTATTACAGGAGGGTCTACTGGGAATAAAAATGAACGTATGTGTGCATATATATTCAGCGTTTACACTTAAACGACTTGACTAATTGGTTTGAAATTTTGCTCACAGATATGCAGACAAACAAAGGAAAAAACATAGGCGACATTAAAAAAATGAAAATCTACCCGTTCCTTAATTTTTTAGCGATATTTAGCTGTTTCATGAAATGAACTGATTGATATTTTTCATTTCATAAAGAAATGATTTGGTGAACTGAAAAAACTCAGAATAACGAATTGAACATTATTGAAACAAGATTTTTTTAAATGTAAAAATTTTTATAAGAACCCCCCCCCCCTCCTTCATTAAAAAAAAAAAAACATTTTAAAAACATTTTGCGGTCTATTTATATTGTATATTATATAAGGTGCAAAGGAAAGTAGTGTCCTTCTTTTACATAAAATTCAAACAATTAAATTTTTAAGAAGTATTTAACTACAAACAAGTTGTGCTTGAGCATAGGCCTCATATTTGTTAAATTTTAAAGCTAGAATTTTATAAATAATTTTTTTTCTTTCGAAAAAAAATATCTACTCTTTGACTTTCTCCACGTCCTTCTTGGAGGATTATATTCCAAATGTCCTGAAACCGATTTTTAGGTATTCCCGAGGGTTGTATTTTACAACAAGAATTGGATATCTTTTTTTTTTTTTTTAGATAAAGCAGGATATATGAAATGCTGTCCCCCATAAGCTACGAATTTGGGAAAATGCTCTGCAGTCTAACGCCTACGGTTACTTGCCAAACCCGGTTACTTGCCAAATTCCATATTATTAGCTTCAGTAGCTTTTTTTAGGCTAAATGTCGGCATACGAAAAAATGACATTACTTTTCAACACACCATATACAGGGTGATTCAAAACCTAAGTCAGAAATGTAAAGGTTGATAGAGGAGACCAAGACGATTCAGAATCACATAGAAATGTAGGGTCAGAAACGTCGTTTTCATTTACTGTTAAAAATCACTTTAGAAGAGCTCTTGGAGTATTTGCCTAAATTCTCAATCCGGTTTAGTGAACAATGAGCTTTTCTCCGACACTTTCAACAATGAAATGAAATAGAATTTGTAAACGTCCAATTTTGGTTAAGCGTTTTCTGTGAAAGATGCATTAGTATTTAACATACGAGGGTCGGAAAGTTCACTGTCACTTCAACACTTCTCCCAAAGTGATTATTAACATCTAAATAAAGACGACGCTTACGACCACAAATTCGCTACGTCATTCTGAATCGTCTCAGCCAACTCTGCCACCCTTTACATTTCTGACACAAAGTTTTGAATCACCTTTTACATGCACATACACTTAAGGAAACTTAAGGAAAATATTAATGAAATTATTTCACATCATAATAACCTAACCGATCTAGTTCTTGGTGGAAAATCAATATACTCTGATTCGCCGGGATACGGTATCGATTCTCGTTTTGGGCTTGGCGTGAGGGGAACGGTGGTTATCTCTTAAACATTTGGATACTGCTCTAAACTGTCGATTCTCAGACGAACAGCATACTTTCTGATACGTTTTAGGCTGCTTCGGCAAAACGTAGATAAAGGACGATTTATTTAAAAGCAGTAAGTTAAAAATTACGAAATGATTGATAAGCTTAAGTTTGAGTGCGCGAAAGTTGAAGATTTCATTTTCTCTTCTTCAATCCACAGGCACTGAACTGTTTATGTCACTGGAAATGGTAGATGGACGAAATGTGAAGGTCCCGGGTTCGTGTCCCATCTTTCGAACTAACGGTCTGGAGTTTTGATAGGTTTTCTCCAGATGTAACGTGAATACACCCCTTGGAAAGTCCTCCTACCAAGGCACCCGCCATCCTTGGCAGACCGCCCTAGCGTAGCGTTGCCGTAATCCAATAAACAAATAAACAATCGAAACAAACAATCAATCCACAGGCACATTTGAACCTAAAAATTGGTCGAATAATTCCATTGATTTTTGAATGCTAATCTTTTTTTTTTGTTTGTTTGTTTGTTTACAACTAGCTGAAGTACCCGTTCTAAGCAGGGAGGAAGCAGGCATTTTTCTATACCTCATAAGTGAAAAAGAAGTTTATATGATTCCCTGAAAATTTCATCCTAGGTTTAACCTGTTCGCTTTCATCATTGAAAAAAAAAGTGCAGCACAGAAGAAATCCTTTCTATGATGAGGGTTGCTTTCCAACATCTCCAATACAAGTCTACAGACAGTCATTGTTCAGTCCATGTACAGAATTTCGCCAGCTGTCGCCACGTTTGGCGAATACTGCCAGTTTTGAGGCCTGAAATAAGTTTTCAAATCGAACTCAGCTTGGGGAACGCGCGTTAGAATCCCTTCAAAAGTCCTCCGCCCAATTCACCCCCATCTTTGGCAGATATACCTCGTGTAGTTTTGCCTTAACAAAATAAATAACTGAGCCCTGAAATATTGCCAAGTTCCCTTCTTGGCGATATATCTTGTAAAACTGTAATGCTATTTAGATATAGTGTCTCACTTTCAAATAAAGGGCTTTAGAAATTTATTTATTTAATAGACGTGCAACGTAGTCGCGTAGCTTCAAAATAAAATTTATTTTTTAATAAGTAAATCTTCATATCTCCGCGTGAGCTATATTTCTTAGCTATCTAGATAGGAAAAAGATAAAAATGTTTTTCCAACACAGATTCATTTTGTTTGAAAGTATGTATCATGTTCCACAGATACATTGATCTTGCGGTTATGTATCTCTTTTTTCCGTTGATTCGTGGAACAGATCAATCATGGCAAATGGCGTGACTGAATTTGAGACAGATTGATTAGACTCCAGTTTCTAAAAAGAAATGTAAATTACTTTGGATGGGAAACATTCCAGAATTAACAGAGCTTGAATTTTATACATTTTAAATCATTGTTAAAAGTTAGATAAGAATGCATGAAAAAAGCACAAACAAAACAGATTAAATTCAGCTTGAAAATTTTTGATATTCAATGTGTTAAATCGAACGTGTGTGAAGTTTTATATGCATTGTTAAAAAAAACGAAACAAATAAGACTATTTTTGCAAATAAAAGTATTTTTGTCTATAACAAAATCCAAGAGAATAGTTTTGAACTGAGCAGGATGAGATGGTGAGAAGTGAGTAGTTTATCTATTTTATTGTTATTCATTTTATTTATTAGAATACACAAAAATTAAAATTTTAAAAGAAGGAAATAAAACTCACGTTATTATTAACTGTTACTTTCATTCTATTTTGATTCAAGAAAATTCACTGGCAACAATCAATCAGCCTTAATGGAAGACATTTTGTAAGTCACGTGGCAAAATCATACATTTAGTACGGCCTGTAATAAAAAAAATTTCAAGATTTTTTTTATTACATTCTGTTACTGCCTGTTGCGCGTAAAGAAAATTTCAATCATCTACTGAAAAGAAATAGATAAGAAAAATTCCATACATTTTGTGTAACATGTTATAAAAGTTTAAAGTGGTTTGGAGTAGATATAAGTTTAGTTATAAGAGTAGGTATATAAGATAAGAAATAGCTATAAGACTAGGGAAAATGTTTTATTTTTCCCAGATCTTTCTTTTATATTTAGGGAAAATATTACGTGTGAAATATTTAGGAAAAATATTTTATTTTTCTCAAGTCGTTCTACGCAGAAAGTTGACGTAATATCTTCAAGTAAATTACACCGATTATTACCTATTAAATCCGACCAATGGTCGAGTGGATATGACGCTAAACATTGGTAGGTAACTTAATTATAAAGGTCCAGGATTCTGGCCTACCGTGCGACTGTCCATCCAATCGTCTGGAGTTGTGGGCGGTTTTCTCCAGATGTACCGTGAATACGTGTTATAATCACCTTAAAAAGTCATTCGCCCAAGGCATATCTCCCTTAGGCAGATGTAACTTTGCCTCAACAACAAACGAAACATCTATCTACAACTCATATTACAAATTTTCACTTTCAGATTAATAAAATTACCATACATTTAACTTAAAGATTGTGGTAAGATTTAGCTTATAGATCGTTACACACGAAACGATATTTTAAAGAAACCCCGTGTAACAATAACTTAAACACGGACTACGAAAAACGATCAACGCATTTGATACCCTAAATTACCCCTTTTTTGGAAGCATCATTAACTTACCCAACAATTCTGCGATTTGAGCGGGCCCATTACAGTGTATACGTCAGTGAGGAAACATCGGCGATTTCATTCAACATCAAGCGGTTTGGAACTTTTTTTTTTTGCTGTTGTTTCGTTCATGCGATGCTTTGCGAAGTTCAAATTCACGCTTGATTAGGTAAGAAAATCGCCCCGCGCGTATACACTATGGAGTAGCGTTCGGGAAATATTTATTTCCAATCAGAGAAACCTGCTGCAACTGAAATCCGATTCGATCTGTCATCGAATTACGTGTAACGTTCCGTTCGATTCCCGATGAGAAATCGATTAGGAAAGTCTTTTGTGTAGAGGACATCTGCAGACACAACTGGCGAACATGAATTGAGTTAATTAGTGCTCGAAAATAGGATGAAGCATAGGATGTCGTTTGCTGTTTTCAGCTGTGCTTGATGTTTGTTTGTTAAGGAAAGCTTACACGTGGGGGATATGCCAATGAGGCAGCGCCTTGGTCGGAGGACTTTTAAAGGGTTCAGGCTCGGACTGGCTACCTTGAGGGGGGGGGGCCCTCGGCTAGAGATTGAAAAGGGGCCTCTTCAGGAGCCGACTTGTCGATTTGGGGGCCCTGGGCAAAAGCTTCATTGGGGGCCCCCTTCTTTCAAAAACTTTTTCAAAATTTACAAATTTTTAAACTTAAGTAACAATTTGGGGGACCGGGAGCTTGCCCCAAATGCCCACCTGGAAATCAGGCCCTGCCTCTTACTGGGGAATTTAGAGGGAATAGACTATAGGAATATGTAATAATTGAAAATTAGGCTTACGTGTCTAAAAGTCAGATTTAACTATTTAACTATAGTTAAATAAACAATTATTATTATTTATTCATTTAACTATAATGAGATCTTGGGGGGGGCCCTGACTTGAGTCGCTGGGTTTCTGGGATCCTCCTCTGCGTCACTACGTAAGATTGCTGGAAAATAAATTATCAAATTACTCTTATTATAAAGTAGTACATCCACTTTTGAATGCCGCACCGGAGCCCTCTTGGCCGGGGGCTCTCGGCGATCGCCGACCAGCCGACCTGGCCAGTCCGGGCCATAAAGGGTTCTAACCAGGGACTCGAAACGAAACTGAACCGAAAACAGGAAAAACCCGTTATTTTGGTCGGAGCGGAAACCGGAAATGAACCGGAAAGAAATATCGGTTCATTTCTTCAATCATTTCTTCAATCATATATCTTCAATCATTTTGTTACTGTAACCAACTTATCAATATTTTCTAATTGAACGTCAACAATAATTATCATCATTCATCATTACGTATACAGTCTGTTTTCGTTTTTCAGAACCTTCCTCCCATGTACGCATTCCCGCATGTCCCCCATTCGATTTCATCTAAATAGAGGCGAGCGGAAGTTTAGAACGCTCTTTTATGTTTCAAACTCTGTTTACTCTTCAACTAGCAACAAGTAGAATAGTTTCTGAAATTCCGAACTGAAATAAAAGAAAATAGAAAACATCATAAAAAGACAGCGAGCAGAATAGAGCTTCAAAAAATACCCGTCTCAACCTATCAAACTTTTGCCGCGTAGAATCGTTTTGTTTGCAGTCGCTTTGCTTTAGCAAAACGGACGATACATTGCTTCTCGATTTTCTGATTTGATGTTCACTACTACTTTTCTGTTCGAGTTTTGCATGAAAGTACTTGTAGAAAGCAGATTTAATCTTGATATTAGAATCATATTTTTAGTATAAATAAGAATATACATAAAATAAAATTATTCCTTTTGGAACCGAAAACCGTTATTTTTGGCGGAACGAATACCGGAACTGAACGGATATGTTTTCTTTTAGTTGAACCGGAACGAATAAAATTACGGTTCTAATCCCTGCTTCTAACACATATATTCACGTTACATCTGGAGAAAGCTGACCAAAACTCCAGAACATTATATCAACAGCCGCACGGCAGGCCCGAACGTGGGACCTTCACACTTCAACCGTCTACCGTGTTCAGTGGCCAATCGACTCGGCCAAATTTTCAGCTGTGAAACCTACGATAATTTAGGACCAGTCTTTCTCAAGCTTTCCCCAAATTACGAGTTTTTACTGCCAGTAACGTAGGTTCAAAGATGTAGTCAGGAAAACATTTCAGTCGGGGCAGGGGGGTGGGGGGATGAAAATAAGCGAAAAGTGAATAAACGAAATTTCTGCACAACATAAAGCTTATGCTAATTATTTCGAAATTTTCTAATCCTCTCCTCTTGTCCGCGCCTTTGATTAAGCTTTAGTGTCATAACTTTCTTTAAAAAATAATTACTGAAACTTGTGTGCATTTATTTAGGAAGAGTTTAATAAGTCGTTTATAAAAACAATCCCTTAAATTAGCTAAACCATTTTTTTCATTCAAAAATATCGAAGGCGTTTTCTAGAAGAGCAAAAAGCAACTATAAGCAAACTTCGAGATCTCAAGTTCTTTTCTTTCCAGTATTAAAAAAAAAAAGAGTTTAAAGAAAGTTAATAAAATTAACGATATAATAAGAATAATAATAGTGGATAAGGCACTATTATTATTCTTATTATATTGTTATGTATTATTATATTATATTTCGCAAACAATAACATCTATAATTGTTTGCGAAAAAGCTTTTATTTAATGCAATTGCATACTCTGATATGCAATGTAATTGTGCTTCA
Organism: Cheiracanthium punctorium; assembly: GCA_038373885.1. NCBI lineage: Eukaryota > Metazoa > Arthropoda > Arachnida > Araneae > Cheiracanthiidae > Cheiracanthium > Cheiracanthium punctorium. The sequence continues at coordinate 199,897 of JAWZYV010005235.1, forward strand.
ATTACATTGAAATTCGTAAAAATAAAATGAAATAAACTCAGCCTTTTCCCTTTTTTTTCTTCTGTCTCTTGTAATTCCGTTAGTTAAAAGAATGAGTGGTGATATTCTAGTTTAAAGACAATAAACACACAATTGAGGCTGTTATTAAAGCAGATGAGTAGAATATGTGCAGATATTTAGTTTAAACACAGGTTCCACCACAACGCATTATAAGAAATACTGCATAAAATGCATTTATGTAAGCGGCTTCGATAAATTTCTTGCTTGGAAACGCATCTCTACATGCTAGCTTTCCGCCTGTCACGTAACGACTTAGTAACACATTTTTATCTCTTTGAGATGACAGAAAATATTATATTGCAGGTACACTGCAAAATAATAAGTTTACAAATAACTTTACAAAAATTGATAATATGAAAACACTCGAAGTCAAATATTTAAAGAAAAAGTTTACTCTTAAAAGATGCATAAAATATTGCGCAATTTCAAATTTTTAAAAATGCACATAAAAAATATTATTTATTTTGTGTTAATCGGGGGGATATTATTTTTCATAAAAATATTACTTTTGCAGATAAGTAATTGGTAAATACTTAAATTATTTAAAAATACTTTTGTTAGACCGTACATGGAAATGCGTTTTGCCATTGCTTACAGAATATCTCAGTTTTGATTCTAAAAAATATATGATATAAAAAATATTATTTATTTTGTGTTAATCGGGGGAACATTATTTTTCATAAAAATATTACTTTTGCAGATAAGTAATTGGTAGATACTTAAATTATTTAAAAATACTTTTGTTAAACCGCACATGGAAATGCATTTTGCCATTGCTTACAGAATATCTCAGTTTTGATTCTTGCCATGATTTTACATTAAATGTAACATAACACTCCAAACTAATTATTTGAATTCAAGAATTTTAGTTATTTGAATAGTGAGCAGTTTAATAACTTATTAACTATAAAATTTGAAATCACCATTAGAATGTTACACCTTTACAAGAATATTTGCTTTTCTGTTCAACACAACTTCATATTTCTAATCAATTTTGCTCATTAATTTGAAACCACCATTAAAATTTTACACTTTTATGCGCATTTTTTGTTTTTCTATTCAACAAAACTTCATATTTCTAATCCACTTTGTTCATAATGTCAAGTTTCATGTACAAGAAAAAAAATTCAAGTTCATATCTTAAACAGTTTCGCACGTATCATATGCGAGTGAAAAAGCACACTTTTTGAATATGATCAAATCTACAAACAGATTTTCAAATAAAAGTTCTATTTCATAATAAAGCTAATAATACTTTTATTAGAACGAGTCGTTCTTTTTTCTCTTCCGTTCTTTATATCTACTTCTTTTAAAAATTTTTCCTATTAAAATAAAATCTAACTATTAATTTAGAAATTTAATTTTTAATGGGTAATTTTGGGAAGGGGTTATACCTTAACCTTTCTAGGCCTAGTTAAATAATTTTTCTTTGAATTAAAAAACTTTTTAAAACACATGAAATTAACACCTTAGTCCTACCAGGCCTAATTAAATAATGTCTCTTTGTATTAAAATTTTGTATAATAATAGAAATTAAATTTGTAATTGAAAAAATGAAAATATAAAAATCCTGATAGTTAAATTTTGGAGGAAAGTTTGTTTTTCTTTATGTGCACATATCCATCCTGTACAATAATACTAAGGCTACCAGAATGGTTTTTTTAAGACTAAATTGATCGAAGCAGGGTTGCCAGATTGGCTTTTTAAGGCCAAATTTGACGAATTCAGTCTTAGAAAAAGCCAACCTGGCACCTTGGTTTGACGTATACCGCTGTAACGTGCGAAATTAAAATAATAACTATCTAAAACTTTTCGTTTGGCCTTTAAAATAGCCAATCCGGCAACACCGGATAGTATAGGTAATTATCATGTTCTCAGTTGTGGACGCAGGGTCTCAAAGGCTTAAAAATCCCTCTGAGAACACGCTAATGCTTGCCAATACAATGTGTTCATAACCCTCACTTGCTTCGCCCATTCTAAGTCACCAAACAGTGCACGCAATTAGTGCCTTTGTTCTAGCTTAACGAAGTTAATTGAACTCGTTCTTCAATCAAACACAGTCTTTCTCTCTCTTTCATCGCTCCACTTTTCCATTCCTTTCTAACTTCCATTGACAGACAGACCTTTCATCTTCGTCTTTTGTGATTCCAAATAAGCCGAGTAGAAGCTCTGTTTGCGTTGCTCGGCTCGATGAATCGGAAATCGCACGATAAGCAATTTAGATCAAGATCAACCAAGTTCGCCACGTCCTCTGCGGCATAGTTTATGAATAGTGTTAAACGTAGTGTGGCGTACGCGAGCGCGTAAAAATATAAATGAATGGGGGGAAAAGATCAGTAACCTCTCAAACTTCTAAGAACAAGGTCTTTTTCTTCTTTTATTGTACGCTTACAAGCCATGGACATATGTGTTTCAAAAATGTTTACAACAAACTGATTCCGTTGCTGAGACTTGCTTCTTACATAATAGATATCGTTAACTATTCTAGGGCATTCAGTCAGAAGTGTGGGTTCCATTATGGCGTAGTGGATAAGACACTGTACATGGTAAACTACTGAAGTGTGAAGGTCCCGGGTTGGGGCTCAGACGCGTGGCTGTAGATCTAACGGTCTGGAGTTTTGGTAGGTTTTCTCCAAATGTAACATGGATACACGTTCGAATCCCTTAAAAGTCCTGCGGCCAAGTCATTCCCCTTCCGTTGGCAGATTCTACTCGTGTAGATTTGCCATAACACAAACTCAGTCAGAGGTGATATTCTATCTATGGATTGCAATTGCCTTTGAAATGGAATTGCAAAGTGATTTTAAAGTTTCTACATAAAGTTAATTGAATGCAAATACATAAAATTATTAAAAGAAATGAAAGAACTCAGATGGAATTTAATTTAGATTTTGTTATGGTGGCATGACAAACACTTTACAAGATTTGTGCCAAAATCCGGAAAAAAACAGCCAGTCATGCATGATGCTAACATGAGTCGCTTCTGTATGAATTGCCGATTCAAGGTTGGAATTACCTTTAATCTTTCAATAACTCACATGGCATTACGTCTTTTTGACAATTAAGTGCACGCCTCTTTAGTTGTCACTCGGTAGCATATTTATATTCAAATGAAAGATATCATTGAAATGACGTCTGCACCGAAGATGAGGCTAGGGTGGAAATAAAAGAGCTACTGCTAAAACGGACAACACAGCTCCAGAAACACTGGAAAATACTTTACTAAACAACTGGAATCTCGGAAAGAAAGCAATAGATTGCCCATGAAATCCCAAATTTTTGGTGAAATGCTGCAAAATCTCAATTAAATTGCAATATATTACTTGCATCAATGTGGAATTTCATTAAAAGTTGGAAAATTGAAAAATGCAATTTCGCAAAACTGTCGACACATTTTCGAGGTTAGAAATTTGTATCACTTTAGTGCTAAAAATATAATAAATAATAAATAAATAAATAAATAATTGGAATATTAGTAAAATACTTTTTTTTCCGCTGCATTGATCGTTAGAAAATATGAACCACACCTGTGAATGAAATTAAGCTTATAATATTTATGATGATAGAATAGCGTCATTAAGCCCATTATGTAATTATTGCTCGCAGAAAGTAATTTATGAGCCCTCTTTTATGCACCATTTAAAAAAGAACTATTCATGCCTCGCACTAAATTAAAAAGCTCTTCCAACAATTATCTTCTATTTAAACCTTCACTTACGGAATTTTGTTTCTATGCTCTTGTAAAAGAGGTTTAGATGCAATTGGTTTTACAAAAACGATGACTTGCCAATTCATTTTAATTTTGTGAGAGAAATTTTATTTAGAAAATATTCCTAGTAAACGTCCTTTGTTTAAATTTTGAAAATATGACGATACTGAAACACTGGTATATGATCGTGAGCTTAAATTTAAATCCAATTTTTTGCTGATGGTTAATGAAAGTGATTCAATCATATATCCATATTCATTTTATTTTACAAGTAATATTTCTGATGTTGGGTTATGTTTCCGAAGAAATACTCCTTGGTGAAGATCTTAAAATTTTGGAATTTTAAAATTATCAACAGGCCAAAACTGGTTCAATATTTGATATTAAAATTTTCTCTAAAATTTAACAATGAATCAATATCTGATTCAGTCAGTAGTTTAATATTTTCAGTATACACCCAATAATGAAAGTATGTTTGAGCTATCGTAGAAACATATCTGAATTAGGACTCAAACATAGAAATCTCATTTGGAAATTGCAGATTTTAGACATCGCAATCAAAGAAGTCTAAAAAACCCTAACAATAGGGTCACTTTTTAAAAGATGCACCAAACTCACTTTTTATTTTCTTGGGATTTCTAATACAGTGGCACCAAATACCAAAAATATTTTATGGTGCACTTAAAAAGTTGTGAAATATTTTGAGTTAATAAGTAAATAATTTTTATCGATGTGCTAGATTGTAATCTATTTGATCTGATTATTATTTTATTAACTAGTGTTTAAATTCACGGTTAAATTAAAGTTTAATTTGCTCACTATCGTCTTTACATCTATAGGAAAAAAATTCATTAAATTTCGTAAACTTTTTCTGACGAAAGGTTGAAAATTAGAGAGAGAGTAAAAAAGATCACACCCAATCGTTTATCATCTCGGAAAAAATCTGGGTATACTGCATACACTGTTTTGAAAAGGAAAAAAAAATATGTTATATTCTGATAAAGCAGCTACATTTATGAAAAACGGTCAATTTCTTAGATCTTCAAAATAGTTATAATATGTGAGTGTTTTTGTTAATAAAATTCATAGATATACGGCAAATGGAAATTGGAGTTCAATGAATGAACATTTTCGTCCCACAGAGTTAAGCTACAAAGACAATGAAAGTTTACAAACTAGAAGCAACGAGTAAGAAAATCAGAAAATACCTAAATGTGAGATATATATGTACAAGGAAAGGATATTGACAATATCATTGCTCTGCCTTATTAACAGTGTCTCTATCAGAAAGGTCATCAGCTTGAAAAACAAGGCTTAATATAAGAAATAAATTTTAAAAATGATCTTTAAATTCATAAACACTAAGTTTGTATTCCTTTAAAAATGCGCATACATTTTTGGGGGCATCCAGTATCGATATGGATCTCTCCTGAGAAAACTTTCGCATGTAAGTAGACTATTTTGACACTAACTCTCTTACATCTCGAACATTTTCTAATTTGTTCCTTCGTTCGCACGTCAAAGATAATGCTTTAGTATCTTTCACCTCACCTAATTGTAGCTATTTATTGACATCACCCGAGGAGAAAAACAGCATGAGCCCTTTCGAGTGAAAAGTATAACTTCCTAGATCACCAAGTAACATAACCACGACAGCGAGCGTTACTAAGCCGTAAAGAGAAATGCACTTCGCACCAGAAAAACAAATGCCTTTCCTCCCGTAAGATAACATGACGAGAAAAATACTATAGCGAGCATCTCAGATCTCTGAAATATAAAATTCAGTTGTCTGATATCTTGTTTTTCACTGCAACGCACCTACATTTTCAGTGAATAAAATACACACATATCAGGGGTCGATGCAGACGACAACTGGGTCCGTTTTGCGGGATCTTCACAAAGTTACAATCGATTAAAACTCAAAAATTAAATCGATTAAAACAGCACTTCATTGGTATTTTAAACTACATTTTAATCTGTTTTATCTATTATTTTAACAAGAAAAGTTACTTTATTAAAAATTGGTATGAAAATTCACAAAAATAAGTGTTGAAATTTACAAAATTAAGTATTGAAATTCACAAAAATAAGCACTTTTGACAAAAATGGGACCCTGGAAAAAATTCCTGGATCGATGTCATAATCATTTTTCAACTTCTTCAGACCTTACGCGAATTTCACATTGCAAATTAAAGAACAGTCTCGTAATTGTTTTTAAAAAGACCTATTACACTTAAAAACGACAATTGGAAAGCGTACTTTAAATTGTTTTTCGTATAAAACCTAAATCTCAATTTCTGTTTCAGTAGTAAAAAGTTGTTATCACCCATAAACGAAGATTGTCAAGAAATTTTTAAAGATAAATGATGCATCCAGTCGAATGGGACCGAAAGGAGAGGTGCACAACTAGATGTTTCAATAATCCTAAATATAAAGTTTCAACATTCTACGACCAATTTTGTTTTTGTGATATGCGAGTTACATAATGTACGTACGTGCAGACGGCATAGAAAAACTGGTCAAAATAGACTAGTATGGTCGGTCAAAATGGGTTGCAGACGCATTTATATGAACGTGCATACAGCGTACGTTGAGATGAATCGCAAAAATTCTTAAAAGTAAATTTAGAGGTAGTCAAAATCGCATATTTCGTAGAAATCTGGCCCCGAAATTTTTCGGGATCACATTACTTCCTTGAACACCGTACAAAGAAGTAAACAAACAAACGTGTCTCGACGTGAATACAACTTTACATTTTAGCCCTTATTCCAAGAAAATATATAGTACTTCACCTAGATGCACAGCAATTGTCGGCATGACCAGAGAGGAAAACAAACACCTTGTGGTTTTTCGAGTAAAACAGCATAACCTGCAGGATGACCATGCAATATAACCACGGTGGCGTGAGTTATTAAGCCGTGGAAAAAAGAAGCCGCACTTTGCACCAGAAAATAACAATTATTTTTTCTTTCCTCCTGGGCACACACAAAGGGCCGACGCACGTTACGTGCACGCATTTGGTCGAAAAAGCAATTGAGATTCGTCATAATTGTAATTGACGTGCACCATGTGAGGAATTTTTTTCTTCTTAAAGATATGTTTTTTTCCGCGAATGAGGAAAATAAATGTTATCAAGCCGTTTTGTGTACGAACAACTGCGCTTGTAGAGGTAGAAGCGTCCTATCAAAAATATCATTCGCAGTTAGAATTTATTTTGATTGAGTTTACGGTAAATGATGCTGATCTATCATCCTTACACATAATTTTTTTTAATACATCCTAATACAGCCGAACCTGCTTAATAAAATAGTTAATTTCTCACGAAAATTTCCTATAATAAGTGGGATATTCCATAATCCGAGATCGCACTGACTAATTATTACGATAGGGGTGATTCCGTGAAACTAGGGACACCAATGGCAAAAAAAAATTTCTTATGAAAAAATAATACTTTAGTCCCCTATGAAGTAAAAATAAGCGAATTTCTGTAAAATGATACTAAAAAAGTTAACAACACTTTTTAAAAAGTTTTATGCACAATGTTTGGCAACATTACTGTTTTTATAGGAGTTCTTGTCTTAAAGAGGTGTAGGAAGTTCATCTTGTTTTATAAAAGAAATCAACAAATATGAATGGAATCTTATTTTTTTTATTGAAATTTAGTTTATATATGAAAAGATCAGACCAATTCAGAAACCTTTAACTGCAATATTTTTCATTAAAACAATTTTTGTAAATTAGGCCAAATATTTAATGTAACATCAGTCACAAAATTCTATAAAAGTTTTTCTTGCTTAAATAAAATTGGTCCCAAAAATATATAAAGTTATTTTCTCTTTCTTTATGAAGTCATCTTTAATATTAGTCTTTTGAATATTTAATATTTTTTCAATTTACGAGTTTTAAACTTATATAAAATATGTAACGTCAGTCACATTTCTGTTTTTTAATTAGATACTTACATAAAAATAGTGGGAAAATCGCATTGTCTACTGCAGAAAGACAGAAAAGGGAGAGAGTTAAATTAAAGAATGAAGGGAAATATGAAGATTTTAAAAGAAAAGAAAAGCAGAAGCAATAAAGAGCCAAAATAAAAAGGAAATGACCTAGCTAAATTACCTCAATCAATTCAGAATACTCTTTTTCAAACATTTTCTCTTATTTCAAGATGAATTAATCTTTTACCTTCTTCTGAATTGACTGAGGTAATTTAGCTGGATCATTTCTTCTTTCATTTTGGGTCTTTATTGCTTCTGCTTTGTTTCTATGATTTTCATATTTTCCTTCATTCTTTAATTTATCTTATCACCTTTCCTGTCTTTCAGCAGCAGTCAATGCTATTTTTCCAATATTTTTAAGTAAGCTTTCTAATTGAAAAACAGAAGTGTGCCTAACGTTACATACATTTTATAATACACATTTACACATTTTTATAACTTTAAAATTCACAAATGAAACTACGACATTTTATGTTATTGGGAGTGATGTTACATTAATGTTAGGGCTAATTTATAAAAATTGTTCTCAAGGCAAATATTCCAGTTAAAGGTTTCTGTGCTTGTGTAATCTTCTCTTAAGTGAACGAAATTTCAATAAAAAATAAGCTTTTAAACATACCGCTAATTTTTTTTAGAAAACGAGATGAACTTTCTACACCTCTAAAGACAAAAATATATGTAAAAATGTTTTGATAACGTTTTAGCATAATTTTACAGAAATCCACAAATGTTTACTTTATAGGGGGAAAAACTATTATTCTTTATAAGAATATTTTTTTTTCAGTGGTGTCCCTAGTTCCATGGAATCACCCTTTAGTGAAATACACTAACAACATTATTTTTTAAATGTTATTAATGTGCAATAAGCATTACTATGATTTATTATGATTAAACTAGATTAATATATACAATTTCAAAAAGTAAATTTGGTAGTTTTGTTTTTAAGAAGAAATAATATATAATTATAGCATGTTTATGTAAATGTAACATCAGTCACAAAATATATGTAACATCAGTCATAGGAATAAAATATTTTCTGCATTAAAATTTTTATATTTTTTAAATGAAAGAAAAATTTTCATAAAGATTGAAGTCTGTACTTAACTAGAAAAAAATTATTTTACTTCTCATACTATTAGTTTGAAGAGGATTTGAATTTATACAAAATTTATTTTTCTCAATGTCTCTTCTGTGTAACATCAGTCACGTTTTTTGATTTCCCTTAATTAAAAAAAAAAAAAAAATACTTGACTTATATTGAATTTGGATGACAGTATTGTACTTATTTATGATACTCTTGATCAATTTAAATAAATAAATAAATATATATATTTCAAGCCACTGGTGAATTTCGAAGGTTACAAATGTAGTCAAATTGTAACGTTAGTCACCACGGAATGACCCGTTGGGTGAATGCAAAATGTATTACAATTAGCGGAATATTCCATTATCCGGGATCACACTGACTAATTATTACGGTTTGGTGAAAGGAAAATTTATTACAATAAGCGGGATATTCCTTCAACCGATATTTCACTAAGCGGATTAGACTGTGTATAATTACGTCGATCACTGACTCACTGACTTAGTCACAATTCCGGTTCAACCACTCCAAGATAAAACATTTACCGTCATTACTCCAAAAAGATTCAAAAGTTAAACACGAAAAACGTAATAAAATCCACACTGTTTGTACGATCGGCTTGAATTTTTTAATAATTATGTAAACAAAATATAGAAAACAATCTGCGCTACTTAAAAAAAAAATCTGCAAATCTACCTCTAATTTTTAAGCGATTTTTCGCTATTTTCAGCTCCATTTTATTTCCGAGAATAAAAAAAGTTTATCATTTACATGGCAAAATTAGCTACTGCAGGTGAGAATGACTTCATATTGATGTCACAATTATTAGAATTTTTCCAGATTTATTAGTTTGATTTTTTTCACAAATAAAATGATTTTATCGGGATTACGAAGGGTACATTATAGGAGTGGACACTTTCCATAGCTGCTTGCTTAGATTTTATTTCCGGGAGTACTAAAAGCTAATAATTTGCGCGTCACAGGTGATATTAACGTCATATTGAAGTCACGGTTATCAGCTTTGAAAGGAAAATTGCACAGTTCCAGTTCGTTTAAAATAATTTTTCTAGATTACTCAGTTTAACTTTTTTTTTTACAAATGACATGATTTCCTCAGCATGAAGCAATGATGTAAGAGGGGCTGTTCCCACTAAACTAAATCTTTTGAATTCGAAAATTTTCCCTGCGTTTTCAGAAGCGAATGCAATTCCGATTTCGGTATGTAATAAAAATAGAATACTAAGTTATTTATTTTAATTGGATTTACATTGGATTGGATTGGATTGGATTGGATTTAGAAATCACGAAGGTAGACTAGAGGATCTAACACTCTCCGTAGCTGCTTGCTGAGAATTGTAGTCACCAAACTACCTTTTAAAGATATAAACATTGAAAATCGAGTAACGTGCAGCGATCCCAGCGGTCAAAGAATAAAGCACTTTCCCATTTTTGCACTTTTCTAACTTCCCAACCTAGCATGTGAACGAGAGTATAAACGTGAGCGCTAAATTTGTGTAATTTTTTTAACTTTGGAGCGGTGCAGTTCACGTGGTTCCCTTAACAGCAATAATGAATAAAAAAAGAGATGTTCCATCTTGAGATGATTAAAATATTGAGGTTATATTTTTTAAGAGTTTGCGTATATTTACGTCAGGAAATGGCTTTGAGTCCATTACTGAATTTTTGATGTAACATGAGCTGAATATTTTAATATGAATTTGAGATTTCACTAACAATTTGAGTCTAGCGGGAATTTTTAAATGGGTTAAAATTTATCGGCGCATGAAATAAAAGTAAATACTGTTTGTTTGAGTGACGTCTTGTAAATAAACATTGTAAATAAACATTTTGTGAAAACTATATTTTCTTCGAAGGCTACTCCAGCAGTTACCGAGTGGGGCGTTGTGCCCTCTTTATGAACAAATAGCTTATCCAACTAATTGTTTTAAAGACAAAAATACACGATATATTCTTATATCGTGTAAATACACGTATATACACGATAAAAATACACGATATATATTAAAAATGTGTTTCAATAATATACTTTGAAACCGTGGACTAAACCTACTTAAAATGACTTTCAACAAAAGGACGTAATTGTTGGAAATAATACAAAAATACACGGTATAACAATGCTCTTTAAAAATGTTCTGAGCATTCTGAGGGAAGTTTAACCTCCTAAACTAAAGGTTTAACTTCTTTGATACACTAACAATTCTTACAAAATAAATAAATAAATAAATAAATAAATTACCAAACTGCGATGCCATACAAAAATAGTTACGGATTTTTGACTTGGACAGACAAGTGAAAAAGAAAAGGAAGAAAAAGGAAAGAAACAATTTCTCATAACTTTTCAACTGCTCTGGGAAATGTTAAAATAAAATTTTATTCAAACAGGAAGCTAAAGTTAAAACTGCGCGGAATCCATTCCGCGTGCTTTTGCCAACTTCAATAACTCTTATTTTCACTTATCATGTGAAAATGCATAATTAAGAAGCGAGGATACCTCCTGAAATCAGAAAATAATCTACGATGAAAAATGCAAGTTACTAAAATCGCAATCCATTAACGTTATTTTCCTTCAATTGTTCACATAGGAAAAATGTATTTTAAAAACTCCACCGAATATGAAAAAAAAAAAAAAAAAAAAAAAAAAAAAAAAATCCTTAACTTCAGATTTAACGATTTTCTGTTAATTATCTTTCACTCCGAGTGAAATTGTTCTAATAATAAACCGCTCGGTGTACATATTCAAAGTTCTATTTTATTATATTTCCTAAAGAACTAAGGTGTACGACTGATTCATCTTCGTTCGCATGACTAGCTTTCGGGTAAAGTGAAGCAAGCTTAACTGCAAAATATTTCTGGGATGTTAGCTTCGTTACAGATTAATATCATTAACTTGCAAGCGTAATGGTGCCTGATCACGAATCGGTTACGCCCTGTTTTGTCACATCGTTGATTGACGTCATATCACCCACGTAAAAAAAAAATAAGCAACGTATAAAAATAATTGATCGAAAAATTACATCATGTGAAATTCCGTGTTCTCGTAAGGTTTATGTAATATTAAGCTGCGGGAAACTGTGAAGGGAAAAAAAACCAAATACATTCTTAGAGCTAAATATTAGCAGCATATGTAATATTATTACGTGAATTTTTTAGTATTAACAACTATTAGATATAAAAAAAGTATATTCTTAAAGCTAAATATTCGCAGTACATTTAATATTACTGCATGCATTATTTAGTTTTAGCAACTGATGATATTAAATGTAAAAACCAAGTATATTCTTAAAGCTAAATATTAAAGCATATGTAATATTATTACGTGAATTTTTTAGTATTAACAACTATTAGATATAAAAAAAGTATATTCTTAAAGCTAAATATTCGCAGTACATTTAATATTACTACATGCATTATTTAGTTTTAGCAACTGATGATATTAAATGTAAAAACCAAGTATATTCTTAAAGCTAAATATTAGCAGCATATGTAATATTATTACGTGAATTTTTTAGTATTAACAACTATTAGATATAAAAAAAGTATAATCTTAAAGCTAAATATTCGCAGTACATTTAATATTACTGCATGCATTATTTAGTTTTAGCAGCTGATGATATTAAATGTAAAAACCAAGTATATTCTTAAAGCTAAATATTAGCAGTTCATTTAATATTAATACGACACTACTTCATGTTAGTAACTGATGATATCAAATACATAAAGAAGAATTCTAAATATGAGTATTTATTTAATATTCGTATTGAATTTACTTTACGTCTTATTTTCGTATTAGAAAGCGCAAAAGAAGTTGAAAAACTTTTGTTTACAAAATTGAGCGGTTCTGTAAGTAAAAATTGTAAGATAACTGCAGTATAACTTGCTGAAGTGATCAGTAAAGAAACCACTTGTCTACAGTGACCACTTCAGAGCAATTTTACTTTACTACGACCACACTTTCCCACATTTGTACAGTGCCCTTCTTCATAAGGTGACCCGTTTTGTTCTTCCCGAGGTGGTCGCATTAGACAGATTCCACTTTATAGCATAGTAAAGATAAGTACCATAATATAGTAAAAATAAGTAAAAAGCGTAAAGAATAGTATTTATAGTAGGGAACCTATTTTATGTATCTTATTTTCACACTGAAAAAGAACTAGTCGTAAAATCACAACATTAACCCTTTAACGCGCAGTGATCCCGCTCTGGGATCACAAAACTCTGACGTTTTAACTGTTGCCAGTCACGAAGAATAGATTTTATTTCTATAAAAATAGTTGCGGGTGACATAGCTCCACGAGAATCCTTTACTTCTTAGCGCGTCATTTTCCGTAAATAAATGGTCACGATTATTTTTAAACAGCACTGACATCTGCTGAAAAAATGGAAGAATGCGAGAACAGCTGCATAGATTGCCCAATGCTGAAAAAAGGGTAGCCGTTGCCATCGCTCGACTTAACTACCAGCAAGATTGCAGACGATCGAAACGTTCATCGCGTGCCACAGATCTAGAGACCCTTTTTTGGACGCAGCTGGCTGTGCGCGCGCACAGCCAGCTGTCGTAAGAAAAGTGGTTTCTAGATCTGTGGCACGCGATGAACGTTGCGATCGTCCGCCATCTTGCTGGTAGTTAAGTCGAGCGATGGCAACGATTGCCCTTTTTTCAGCACTGGGAAAGGGTTGCGCCTCAAAGGATTAAGCAGTTTTGTAAATTATAATTTTTATTTTACTTACTAGGCAAGCTATAAGGGTCAGTTCAATGAAAACGAGACAGATGCGGGGGGGGGAAAAAGTAAATAAAATATTAATTATTTCAAAAGTAATCGCTGTAACTGTTAATACATTTATGACACTATGACACAAAACGGTCATGGAAAAATATTTGTGGCAGCCTAGGGAACCATAATTGTACACAGGTGTTCATCTCTTCGTCTACAGAAAAATAGACGTCATCATGTCCAAACGGCCAGGAATGTTGATGGACGGCCATCATTCTGCTTCAACTGAAGACCCTGTGGGTCCTATCCAGACTTCAAAACGATTACGATAATGCCTAATCGATTACATTACAATTACTTTTCTTATTCAGATGGCGACTACGATTAGATTACGGTAATCGCAAATATTAATTTTGTCGATTACGATTAGATTACAATAATCGAAACAATAAAAACTTTCGATTATGATTACGCAGGGTAAGATCACGATTAAGTTACGATTATAAAATATTTTTTGTGAACATTCATAGATTTTTAATTGTGCTTTTTTTACGCAGAGGACAGAAACAATTAACAACAACAAAAAAAAAACACTGAAAAGAAACTGGTGTTTAAAAGATAAATAATAAAAACTTTGTAAAATAACACGTACAAAAAGATCCTTAAATACATTTTTGACCTGCTTAAGTAATTCCCTGCAATAATACAATAACTGAGATTTTCTAATTTCTGTCTCCAGCGTTGCTTCCCCTCTCACAGATCTCGAAATGCCTTGCTGGGCCCAGACAGGACCGATAAGAGGAAGCAAAGTTGGCCACAGGAAAGATAACTATTGGCTGTACGCCTTTTTAACAATGCGAATGAACATGTTAAACCGGAGTTCAAGATTTTTTCACCATTATTAAGAGACTGTTAAAAGTAAGAGCCCCGAGAAATTTAACGAAGACTTCATACATAGTTTAAAGAGTTGTTTCTATAGTGAGTATGTTCTATAGTTTCTACTTATTTGACGTAAAAACTAAAACTGAGTGAATGTAATTCTGTAATCGTCTCAAGCGATTATCATTACGAGACGCTTAGATTACGACTATGTTACAATTATTTAATCGTAATCCAGAAATTTAATTTTCTAGATTACGATTGAACGGTGAGATTTAAGTTTTCAGATTACGATTACTTTAGATTATTTATAAAACTAAATTTCTAGATGATGACTTAATTACAATTACACAAAAAAGTATAATCGGTTACGATTACACGATTACGGTTACACGAAGTCTGGCACTGTCCTGCCTAAATTTTGCTCGGAAGCCATCATACAGTCAAAATCTCTTCCACTTTCCGTATTTTTAAAGCCCTCAGGCATACGTCTATTTGCTTTGGACGAAGAGATGCCTGTTTGAGTACAATTATGGCTACAAAGTTAACCACAAACATTTTTTCATGAAGATATTGACCGTCCTGTTTCAATGATTGCTGTGGGATAAACTTTTGAAATAATTAATAGTTTATTTACTTTTTTCCTTCTGTCTCGTTTTCATTTGAATGGCCCTTATATTTTAATACGGAGGTTTAATGTTCACTAAACTATCTAGTGAGCAAGGAAATTTCATACCTAGGGTCATTGGAAGCAGAAAAAACAATTACCAAATTACAAAATATTAGTTTGTATAGGAAATTTTTAAGTTAGTCAAAAGAAATATGTTAATGCCTTTCAAAAGTTAAAATTTGTAACAAAAAAAGGTAAACATTAAGCCTTATACATAGGTTCAAACAACTTACGCGCATGTGGGGCTTCAGGTGATCCGTCAGCCCTTCTGCAAATAATGGGCTTCGTGGAGATGCTGCCACGCACGTGAAGGATATAAAAATGCAAAATTACTAGAATATCTTTAAATATCCGAGTATATTTAAAGACGCAATAAGTTAATGTTCTGTTTTCCTTCATACTTATGTATTTTCATTGTCTAAGAACTTTAGAAATGATTCCATGCTTCTAGAATTTATGTTTTCGTCGAATTTAACAGTAATGGATTACGTTTCTACGGCAACTGCAATGTTAAAAATAGAATATGAAATTAATCATTTATTTTAAGTGGACAAATGCGTTGAATAATTTATCTTTAGGGAAATAGTATTTTTTTCATAGCACGCAACGTGCGATGCACACAGAAAAAAAAATGTTTACGTGTTTTGCTATCGTAGAAAAAAGGGAAAGTCATCTGAGCGAACCTTTAACCAAAATAGTAACCTTAAGGGCAAATAACCCAGACCTTCCTCGTGAACAAGGCAAAAAAGACGTCGGTCCTTCCTCTGATAACTGAAGCGCGAAGTCAATTAAAAAGGCGTGGGGGTACGTGTGACCCTTCAGGATGTTCGTTTGTTTGAAAACGTTTTTTATTATTAAACGGCAATTAGTAACTTAAATGATCTTTTCTTGAAAAAAGAGAGTATAGAATCGTGAACATCGCATTTCAATTGTTATTGGTTAAAGAAAAATGCTAATGACTTAAAAACTGCAAGAAAAGGGTTTTTTTCTGGGTAGCTCAGTGGCGAGCGCTTTCTGAATGAAGCGGAGTTAATTAAAAAGGCGTGGGGGCACGGGTGACTATTCAGGATATTTGTTCCTTAAAAACTTCTCTTATTTTTCCACTGCAATGGTCGCCGCTTCTTTCGGTCCGTGGTTAATCAGGTGAGCCGCTTTTTCCGGTGAAAATCGGCATGAACAAAACGAAATACAGTGAAACATCGCTGAGCGGCCACCTCACCGTACCGAGAATATTTGGCCGCCCAGAGAGGGTGGCCGCTCTGAAGGGTTTTATTTACTATAATAAAATAATTGCTGTAATGCGTAATATAAACAAGTCTGACGCATATTTCTTTTTGAAAATGAAATTTAAAACTTATCTAAAGAGAAACTAGTACTTTATTTAATGCTTTCTTACATTTTTTGAAAAAAGGATACAATTTGTGTCTGTTTTAAGTTTTTATTTTTCTCTGACACAGCTATTTTTTCAAGTTTTTTTTTTTACTTTAAAAAGCAGATCTCTAACCGATTCGTTTGTAACCGCTTCGGAATTTTCGATAATTTCATCGGTTTTCCCTAACGTCGTTTGTGTTGAAAGTTTAGCTTGCTCGCCCTTACAAACATCGGGAAATTCCTCGTCAGGGACGGAATTAGGGCCTTAAATGCACAAAACTTTATTTGTAAGAACGTTTATATACACAAACATTTTGCTTAGTTAATTTAAATCTACCTCAAATTAATTTTACATTTGATTGAAAGGATTTAAAATACGCTTACCTTCGCCAGACTCCAGTTTTTCCGCTCAAAATTAAAGCATGGAATGAGTATAATTTTCCGAAAAATGAGATGGGCGATCCCACTCGGTGGCCGTTTAGAGGGGGTCGTGTGGCCGTTGATAGAGGTTATTTTAACATTAGGTCTATGAGCCGAAAATTCCGTACCATTAACAATTGGCCTTTTAGAGGGGTGTCCGCTATACAGGGGTGGTCGCTCGGAGAGGTTTCACTGTAATCAAATTGTACCGGTTTTCCGCCGGTTACCTCTGTAGTGAGTGCTGTTTTATCCGGTATTTGGAGATTATGGAAATTTCGTATTTTTGTGGAGGTGTTAGAGGTAATTCAATCAAAACAATTGATAATACACTTAACAGAATTTTAATAAAAATAACGATCAATCCTACTCCCGTAATCAGTGAGACACCTGATGATGACGACGACGATGTGCACCCGAACCGATTGCGAGTCAAAAGAGTAGATTTGCCGAAGGCTGTAGACTTTTTACGTAGAGCGTTTGAGGAGAACAATGTAAATGATCTCATGACCTCTTTTCAATATTAAGTGAGATTCAATTTGCTATGCCCCTAAAACAGCCTTTAATTTCGAATTTTCCCACCAAGAAGTAATTTTTTGTAAATATTTTTTTTTTCACTTGTTCACTTCTTTAATAAATATGCGCATACGGTAAACTATACTGACTAATATAGTTCATATTTATGATTTAATCTATTGATTTTTTTTTTCTTAATTTTCTCTCACTTTTACTTTTTACCGTCGTCTTATTTCGGATTCCAGTTATTCCGATCAATTTCGATCCGTTAGGTTGTTCTTCTGAATAAGCGGCGACCAATGTATTATTAAATGGTAATTAGCAACTTAGCAGCAATTTTTGAAAAAAATTTAGTGCATGATCGTCAATTGATCGTTTTATTTTTCATCGGCTGAAAACGAGTGAGAATGACTTCAAAACTGTAAGAGAAAAAAGTTGTTTTTTTCATCACCCCCCCAATTTCACGCTGGATGCGATGAAATCGTATTCCAGTAAACATGCTTCTCTTAAAAGGGGGGGGGGTGTTAAAGATGTAATTTTTATGTTCAAAGGAGCAACTGATGTGTTAAAAATCGAAAATTCCCCCCCACCCACATCCCATGTGAACGCCACTGACGTAGAGAAATTACTTCAGCTTTTTAATATTTATTATTTTTACAAAAGGAACGTTTCACAACATCTTAGATATTCAAAGAGCCTCGTATCCTGGTGACTTAACATTTATGTTTTTAAGAAAATGAACTTATACAATAAAGATTTTTCAATAATTAAAAAGTTGAAAAGTAGATTATTAGGACTCCGAAAACTGCCGAAAACTCCGAAAACCTTTGGCTGTTTGTTCTCCGAATGAAAAGTCCCGGATGAAGCGAACTATTTCTTCTCATAGCCGCTATAAATAAGTAACACAACCTAAAATATTCAAGTGATGAGTGCTTTTTCGAGTTAATTTCTAATATAAAATTTCATCAAATTAACCCAATAACCTTATTTTCAGGAAACGCAGAAAGTTATTTTCAGTTGCTCTATTAGGTAATATTTTAAAAATAAATTCAAATGACGGGAACCGCACTTGAAATACACTATCTCCAGTGAGGTAACCTAAATTGACATTTCACGCTTCCTTAACATCGTGAATCTTGTTGAAAAATTTGCGTATTCCACTTATGAAAGTTAAAGATATTCAGCATTTTCCTGACAAACTAATTTTGCGGATTTAAATTTCTCCTCATATCATAATATGTAACTCAACAACAACAACAAAAAATTTAAATTAGTGCAGCATGTTTTCTTTTGTCTATTTATGCTTTCATTTATTTTATTCTTGCATCCTACAAAATTTTAAGTAGGAAACTAGAGCACAATAATGAGTATTCTTTACGAAGAATAGTAAAAGCACTTATATAGATGTTCATGAAATGTAACGCAAGTTAAACGAAGTCGTTTTTTCAAAATATTGCTTACTCACATACGCAATCGTTTACACACAATGTTTTTTGTTCGTATTCCATATTTTTCTGTTTAATAACTCATTGTAAATAAGTATCAAAATAGTTTAAACCCGTATATGCATAGAATTAATTAAAACTTTGAGACATTATTATTAGATTTTATAATTACATCAGTTTACAATAGTTAAAATTAGTTATTAACACATTTCAGATTGCTTATAATTTTGCCTATTTCTACAATGTTAGTCATTTGACAAAATTTTAACAACAACCATCTTTAAAAACATCGTTATATACAAATTAGTTAAACCAAAAAACTGCTAAAAAGGATCCTCTAAAAACTATACTAGTGTTATTTTAAAATTTACTAATAAATTCCTCTTATACAGGAGCATAAAATATCACCATAATTATATTAGTTAACTACTAATAATGATTAAAATATACAACTTAATTGCAAAAGATCTTTATTCATAAATTTTATTCAATAAAAAAGAAAGAAAAAGAACGTTAAATGCTAATAAAATATAATATATTTTGCAGCGAAGCTTTCCTTAAAAGCTACCATATTAAGAAAAGGGTAAAAAAAAAAGGTATTATTTACAATCTGTTAACGATGTGTCAAATTCCTTCAGGACAACATATGGAAGAAAAAAATGTGTTGTTGAGAAAACTTCGTGTATTATCAAGGAAGAGACAAATTGCGCCACATGTTGCTGAAATTTCTGCGTTCGAAAATAAAATAAAACGAAACAAGAGACCAGAAAGTCTGATAAAAAAAAGGTGAGACTAAAAAGATTTAAGATTTTTTTCAAAGAGAGACGGATCTATTTTTTTCCGCTAATTTCTCTTTAATCTCCTGTTTTCGAAAAATAGCGAGTTCATCAAGAACTCGATTTGAAGGGTAGAATTTTCTTTTTGGGAAGATAATAACTTTGGTAAATGTGTATACCGGTTTGGTCCAAAACAGGTGTATACATTTACATTTTCATAAAACTGGAAATGAGAGACGACGCAGTGGGAATTCTGATTCACATAATTAACAGCTGTAATAAATGCATGAACTCCTAAATTCAAATAATAACTTTTATTCTTGGTTTAACGTGAATTAATGCATCTTCACGTGAATGCTTAAACTAAATTTTTATCCCGGTTTTAATGAACTTCTGTTAAATAAATTCCCTATTCACAGACTTGTTACTGAATAGCAAAAAAGTTTGTAATTAGCAAATCATCCCGAATTTTTTTTTTAAATTATTTATGCTAAATTTAAGATATGAATATTATATCAGAAATGTAGAATGTTTTGATTCTTTGTGAGGAAAAATTATGTGTTCAAAATACGTGGTTCACTAGTGTTGAGCACCAAGCTGGTGGACACCAACCAAAATAATGCTTTTTGGGAAATTACTACAGGGCCCGTTTTAAAGACGGTTAACCTACACATTTTTCCAGGGAGCCAATATTCTAGAACTAAAGGGGGCATTTTGGTTGTGATTATGAGAAAAGTATTGCTATGTGAAAAACCATCGCAACCAAGGGATATTTTCCTAGCACGACCTTTTAAAAAATAACTGGTAAAAACATGACACACAGCTAGTAATTTTACTATGAAAGACAAAAAAAATCACTTACAAGTTTTGAAATTTTGTAAAGCCTTTTACTAAAGTTCACTTTAAACATTAGGTTGAAAACAAAAGGTTTGTGAATGCCTACAAATTTTAACAATAAATAGTATATTTAATAGGTTTATTGGTTAAATGATTTTCTGAACAAAAAGCGCATTTAGGAGAATTCTTCAAAGTATATTCAAATAGCCACAATCTCTTTATTTAATCGTTGTACTAATAAAAAGTTTAGTGAGTGTTCTTTATGCTGTCTTGGCGAAAATTACCTTTTTTTAATCTTCGTTTTAAAATTTGTAATATTTAGTAGCTATCAGAATATAATCTTATTTTTTTGTTTGTTTGTTTATTATTTGCTCACTTATTAAATTGAGATAAAGTCTGGTTAAAATTCATCTTATTACTGTCTTCCAACTCTGTGCCCCCAACATGAAAAATACGAAAAATGTCCTGACAGTTCTGATTTTGGTCCAATAAAAAAATCAAAACACCGCTAGAAGAAAGCACAAATAAAGAATTTTCAATCGTAATTCACTACAAAACAAACAAAACCAATGCATTTTGAAGCGTTTCCTCTTCTACGGATTCAGGATATTTTATTTATTTATTTATTTATTATTATTTCTTTTTTTTTCCTGATTGGGGGAAAAATAAGAAACCTACGTTTCGGAAATTCTCACACGCATCTTACTTCGCTTAAATATTTCCTAGATTTTTTTTTTTTCCGAAAAGAGCCCGTTTAAGCTAATAAGGCCTTTTATCTTTTCATAATACACTCGCATGTTTATCAGGTTGGGGAGGATGCTTATGCAGGTTTTGAAGAAAACGCAAAGTCGAAGTGATTTGTCACGCAATTTGCGTCTTCCACTCAGTTCCGTGGAGAAGGAGAGAAAAAAATAAGAAATCGCGGATCAAAAAATGGTGTTTTGAGCAGAGCCTTACGTGATTTAAATGCGAAGAAATCCATGTAATGCGCTGGCAAAATGATGGCCATTACCATCAGCGTTCCAGTTTATACCCAGGAATGATGTGTGGGGAGGCAAGTAGGTAACTAGGCATAAAAAAGGTGGCTTTTTTTGTTGTTGTTGCTATTGCAATAGGAAAATCCACCTAACGAAAAACTGTTTTGAAATGTTTGCAGTAAAAGAATAAAGATATCAATTTTATCTACCGCAAAAAACATGGTGAAAAGTAAAAATTGAAAGCGATCATTAAAATAAACGAGTATGTGGTCTGCGGGGCCGGCCTAAGGACAAAAAAGCTGCTGGGTTTGCAAAAATGAGTTGTTGCTGCTGTTAATATATTTGAAACATTTATTTTCAGACTTGTGTGCTTGGTTTTCAGGAATCCGCTTATAAAGCCATAATCGAGTAAAGTGGACAGCGAAGTTTTTACTAGCACAGAAAAAGGAAATTTAATCGCGGTGACCTTTTCAGTAAACACCGTTCTCATAAGAACACTGAAAGTGATGTCCTCCACCAAAGTCCTCCGTGTTTAACGCTGCCTCTAAGTGTGCCAATTTCGGACGGTTGATCCCTCATCTGGAATTGGTTCAAAATTCGGGGACTCTGAGCTAAGTCGGACTTCCTCCCACTTAATATTAAAATGGAAGTCGCCCCTTTCGCCCATCCGTCCAGCTCCCCCATAGCCCATCTCTGTGGGGGAGCTGGAACCGCTCTGCGATTGCCAGAGGTCATTAGCAAATACAACAGCAAGAAAATTTAAACAACCAGGGGAGGACTGGGAATTGAACCTATGACCGTACGCTTAGGTAAATTGGCGTGAAGGCTAGGTCATAATAACTTCGAAATCACCGGTCCCTTCAAGAATGAGTTTTGGCAGCCTTTTAGAATGAAAATGCCGCCCAGGTGGTGTAGTGGCTAGAGAACCATTCTATCACGCCGTGGGTCCGGGTTCGAATCCCGGCTTGGGCATGGATGTTAACTTGTCCGTCCCTTCATAGGGGGCAGTGCTGTCCGCCCACTGGGTGCTCCCATTATAAAATGGACAGTGGATCGGGCCTTTGTAGTGGCGAATGCTTGATGAGCATTGGAAAAAAAAAAGAATGAAAATAAGGTATCGAAAATTCTCTAAGAAATGGTTTATGTGCTCTGAAATTTGTCGAAATTTAATATCTGAAGTTAGAAATTTAACGGGATTAAAAAACAAAAACTGAAACTAATAGGCTGTAACAACTAGTAAATATTAACGAGTAAAATAGTTAGCCCCTTTATGTTATTTTTTTAATGACCACTTCGAGCATTAATTATTTTAATTGACTCTTTCAAATTTCAATAGACGCACTTCATCAGGGAACTATACTTGGGCAAACAGCAAACTCTTAGCATTTTTTTTTCACTGATCAAAAGTTATTAACATATTGAAATAGCTAATTTGTATTCAAACTTACATAAAAATTAAAAATTTTAATGTATTATTTTTTTTTCCTTATTTGGCACCCTTCTCAAAACCATAAGCGTGCGACAGCACACGTAACACCCGCCTTAGACTGGATCTTAAGGTGAAGAAAAAAAAATCTAGATAGTCAAAATTACTCCTACCTTACTTTGTGTAAAATTTTGATATTACTTTTTATGAACTATAAGGAATGCTGCTAAAGAAAGTCTTTTAAAGCCTTTTACTGTCCTTTTAGAATATGTAAGGGTGAGCATATTCTGGGAAAATTGCTCACAAGCTTCCAAACCAAAGGCTAAAAGTTACTTTCATCAGTACATTTTGAGGAAAGCAATCTGTGTTAGATCTTTGCATCACTCCTCACGGCGCATTCTGTTTGTCATTGTGTAGTGAAAAGTGTCTATGAGCAGATATAGGCTTTCAGCCTCTGCCAACTTAAAACCCCAAGGGCAGAGCGAACAAATGTTAAATGCTAATAAAACATGCAGTTAAATGAAATAAAAACTTTAAGTTAACACTCATGAAAATATACAGTACAACCCTCTATAACACGGGTTCATATGAAACAAATTCGCATAGCACGGAGGAAATTTTGCGATCTTTTTTTTCCATAAACACACTAAAAAGGGCTCGTACAACAAGGTAAATAAATGAGACAGATGTTTCTGTATTGCCTGTAAACGTTAATGATGACGCTCTTGCGTTTGTATAATTAAGTGACTCCTACAACACGGATGAAATTTTGCGATCTTTTACCTTAAACACACAAAAAAGGGGTACTACAACAAGGTAAATGAATGAGACAGATGTTTATGTATTGCCTGTAAAAGTTAATGATGATGCTCTTGCGTTTGTATAATTAAGCGACTCCTACAACACGGATTCATATAACACGGAGGAAATGTTGCGATCTTTTTCCTTAAACACACAAAAAAGGGCTCGTACAACAAGGTAAATGAATGAGACAGATGATTCTGTATTGCCTGTAAACGTTAATGATGATGCTCTTGCGTTCGTATAATTAAGTGACTCCTACAACACGGATTCATATAACACGGAACTCAGAATTAAACATTTCTAATATTCCTGTCTTACTAAGTATCTTTAGGTATTTTTTACGTATGTTATTTTACAAAATTATTAATCAATTTTACCTTTTTATCAAGAATTCTTTGTTAAGTGTTCTAGTTAACACACTAAAGAGTTTGTTTTCAATTATTGCTGTAAGGGTTAATCTATAAGAGCTATTTAACCTGCTGTGCGTACCATCTTTCAAGGGATGTTGTGC
Organism: Cheiracanthium punctorium; assembly: GCA_038373885.1. Lineage (NCBI taxonomy): Eukaryota > Metazoa > Arthropoda > Arachnida > Araneae > Cheiracanthiidae > Cheiracanthium > Cheiracanthium punctorium. The sequence continues at coordinate 224,110 of JAWZYV010005235.1, forward strand.
GTACAGAGGTGCCTTTTCAAGGGACGTTGTGCGCACCCCCGGTTATTTTGACCGAGATGCCTTTTTTTCAATTGTTTTGATTTTTTTCACGAGAAATAGTTTGCTAATCATAATAAATAATAGAAGGGATGCAAAAATAATGAACGGGGGGGGAAGTAGGGAGGCACCCCAGTCTAAATGACTGCGGTACACGCAGCGGGTTAATATGCCAGCGTCCAAAAACTGTAAGTGCAAGCATACGCTATTTTCTGCAGGGATCACTTTTTCATAAGCCTCAAGAACGTGCATTAATTTAATTTTCTTTAAAAAAGATGGACATCTCTAAAATGTACTTTAAGTAATTACTGTCCGCAGACCACTATGTGTTGGAAATTATTCACATGTTCCAGTAAAACACACATAATTTTATTAACAGCGTGCTTGGTATTATACATAACAATAGCGGTACCTGCAAATTATCCTATCGTCCGTTTTAACCAATATTTGTTATTTCACATGCGATGCTGTTCATCGACATAACAGAAAACTACTACTCAATCACCAATCATTAAAATTTGCTAACCGTATTTCTATGTATGGAGAAGCCGTTCGGCTTCTTTAATATGCCCATTTATTCTCTGCCCATTTTTAATTTTTCCAGCTGTAAACAGAGGTTTGACTGATAGAATGGTTAAAGTATGAGCCTACCTTCGGGACACTTTTTTTTGTGAGATTTTAATAAATAATCCACATTTTTAATTAAAATGCGGTATAAATCTAAAAAATTTTATCCAGGTTTAGTGAAATTCTATGTAAACTTTGAAATATTGGCAAATTTAAGTTAAATTTCACCAAAATTTAAAAAAATTGAATTTAAGCCACACCTCCTGTAAACAGTTTTAATAAACATATTTTAATAATATTTATGCGGTATATAACTAACATATTTATGTGTTATGAAGTAAAAAAATCTCCCAAAGTTCTGGTAGTTATGAAAATATTTCAGTCTTTATAAGAAAACTTATTACATTTTTAAGCATTTCTTTTAAGAAAAAAAAATGGTCATAAAATCAACGAAATCAATAAATAAACACAGAAATATTTTATTCTGATTCAGAACACACCTACTAATGATAAAAATATCCTGACAAAATTTTAACTCAGTATCTTAAACCCGTTATGAAATATGGCATATATCGTAAGGAAAATTTACGAAAAACACTCTTAAAAAAAAAAAAAAAAAAAAAAAAAAAACGTGTTTAAAGATTTGAATACAGTACAAAATCTGACCCTTCTGGTTCGTTATTTCTTGTATAACTCGGCTTCTAGTTATCGTAGAAACAAAAGTAAAATGGTTTTGGAATTCTAATCGTGTTACCTATAAGATAAGCAAATATTTTTTTCACGAATTTTTTGGGTAAACCAGTTTGCAGAGGTCAGCAGGCTAATACCTAAGAACCTGCAATAAAATATACGCATTTCGTGGCAGTCCATGCATATATAAGCTAGTTAGAGAAACAAGCACACATGTATGAACGGACATATCGAAATACTCCAGAATAAAAAATAGATAGATAATAAACACGGGGATGACATTTGCTAGGAGTTTTCCCTTATCATTTTACAGATTGTTGTTTGGTTCAGATTTTCCTATTTTCCCGATAAGGCAAAGCTACACGAGAGCTTTCTGACTAGAGGGAGGAAGGAGAGTGGCCTTGGGCGGCGGACTTTTTATAGGGTTCTAACGCGCATCCATGTTACATCTGGAGAAAATAGCCCAAAACTCCAGACCATTAAATCGACAGCCACGAGTTTGGCCAGAACCCTGGACCTCCAAATTTTGGCCATCTACCATGTGCATTGTCTCGTCCATGTTTGGCTCTGTTTGGATACAAAAATAAAGTTAATGATGAAACAGTTTGATAAAAGGAGACAATTTTCTTACTAGAGATGAAGAACATTGTTAAGGGTGCTCCTTTTGAAAAGCGTCACGAAACTTTTGAACGGATTTAAAAATCAACTAATGATGTTAATCACTCGAAAATAAAATTAATAACACTTCATATCCAAATTCCCTGTGGATTAATATCAACAAACAATTTATATGTGTCACGTGACTTTTAGAAAAAAAGTACAAATATTGCTTTCAAAAATGGACCGAAGTATTACGCATTTACGGAAATATTGTAAAATTTCTCACGTTTAGCATTTTTTCCTAAGTGTCTCGTAACTCCTATAGATTCATTGTTTATAATATTTCATAGTACAACTTGTAAAGAGACATTCTAATTTTTTTTTAAGTCCAACGAAATTGAATTCTGTAAAAAGCTATTTCAAAATTGCGTGATTTCCTAAAAGAACAGCCCAATATCTTGCAACTGAGAAAGTTGAATCATGAATTTTCGTTTTCGACAGCCTACATAACAGTCTTACTTAAAGGCACAATAGGAACGCTAAATTTGGACTTCTAAGACACTTTTTTTCTAAATTTTATTTTCCCACAAGTAAATCGCAAGATTAGACAAAAGAATGTATAAAATGTTTGTGTAAAATACGGTGTACATGTTTTTATGAATGTACACGCATATCTGAAATTAAGGTTATACATTGAAATTTGCAATGCCTTAAGAAGTACTTGGTTTTCTGTAACAAAATTTGGCACGGAAATATATTATCAGGGGAGAAATCATAGCAAGATAACAAATAAATGAAAGTGAATTGTTAGTTCGTATACAGGGTTATCAAAAACGGCCAAATCATGTTTTATTATACTTCGTGAAAGGTCCACCTAAGATAGCGTGTGGCTATCGTGCACTGCTATACAAGCCCCACAACAAGTTGTCATTCTGTTAAAGAGGGTGTAGATTATTTAGGTGTCACTTCGATTAGTCCCATTTTTGAAATAACCTGATGTTAACTAACAATTCATTGATTTTTCATTGTTATGTTCTGTATGCTTTTTCCTATAATAATATGCTTATCTCTGCGGCAAATTTGTTACACTAAAACCTAGTCTTTCTTCATGCACAGTCGAGCCTACTTAATGGAATGGCAAATTTGCCACGAAAGATTATTCTAATAAGTGGTAAATTCGGTTATCCGGGACCACATCGACTATTTACAGCAGACATTTACTACATTAGCTGAAATATCCTTTTAACCGATATTCTAAAGAGAGCACTACTACTACTACACATATTTTGTGCTTGTAACCTTAATTTTGAGCATTAGTTCTTGTTAAGTAAAGGAAATAAATATGTTAGATAGACATAATTCATTTTAGTTAATTAATAAGGCATAGTTCGTTTTAATTAATTTACAATAATAACATTTAATCCTCTTTTTTAATCATAATTCTAACCATTTACTGTTTACATATTCCAAGGAGAAACATATTTCTTTAGTTCAAAGAATTAAATAAAGGAATTTCAACCAACGAGGCATGTTCAAGTAATAAGTGTCAGTTCATACTTTTATGCAATTCATTAATTCTTTAAAATGTCTATGTTTATTAAAAAATAATTAACTCAATATTTTACTGTTAAATGCTTTGTTAAATTCATTGGGCATTTGTTGAAAATTGATTTAAAACAAAATCTGTACATGAATTTTTGTTGTAAAACGATGCTACTAAACTTTCAAAATTTATTTTGATGCACTTAGAAAATAATAATGAATATTTAACAAATAAAAAAGGTTGAAAACCGGATATCTTTAATTCTTCTGAAATGGTGAATATATAAAACAAATATTGTTTGCCTTCTACTTTTTATTTATTTATCTATTTGTTTATTTATTTTACTTTTTTAGGGGGGGGGGGATCTTAAATTGATCAATTAGCATTTTCAATAGCTTAAGCAACTGAAAATACTAAGTATTATTTTTCTTTTTATAGCATAGCAAATGAACTTTTCCTTGTATTATACGAGTATTTAACAAATTTTCTTCAACTTTCATTTACTTATTACATTTATTTTTCAAAGATAGCATAAAGTTAACTTCCAATTGATTGTATCTTAACTATTTCGCAAGTTAAATATTTCTTTTTATAAAGTGTATCATTATTACTTATTTAAAAACAAAGATCAAAACATTATATTTTATTGCTGTGAATATCAACACACGCATTTTAAAGAAAACAATTTTTAAAAAAATTGTCAGGATTTATCTAAGTAGAACGTTTTACATTCTGTCAACATTTTTCGAAGCGCTTAAACAAATATTTTCAATTTGTTAGTGAACATCTTATATTTTTTTATTCAATAAATATTCGAATTTCTACAGCATAACAAAACATTGAATGTATTTGAACATTTTCAATATTTTCCAAATACTTTTATGTTGTTTTTTCAGAAGCACTGAATTTCTTAAAAGTCGCATTGCCATCGCTCAAAATGCATGAACATGAACTAAAATACTTCCTCATGCCTTACGCGTAGTCTGTTTCGCTTAGAGTTTTGGAGATAGTCAAAATGTTTTAGATAGTTTCCAATGCACCAGTGGGTGGTCAAGAATATTAAGTATCAGGACTTCGCAATATCAAAATTGCAAACCGGACTGTGTTTTTCTTTCTGTTTACATAAAATATTATTCAGTTGGAATGCTCGGAATTTATAGGATTTGGCAAAGTCTAACACGTTTATATGTGTGTATATGTATGTAAACACACACACACACAAAAAGTTAATTCAGACTGCATAACCACTATACAGTCTTGGGTGTCCTGATTACTAATTAATGTACGTAAAATTACGAGAAATGACTTTTTGGTATGTACAGTTTAAATTTTTTAACATAAACCTATATTAATTTAAAGACTGTTTTATTAATAAAAGAAGACATCTGGTCTTCTTTTAAAATTATATATAAAATCTTAATATACAGATATAATTATATATTATATATTTCATTTATATAAATAATGAAATATAAATTATATATGAAATCATATATAACAGTAAGTCAAAATATACATTTTGCATTTTATTTATCTAAAAAAGAAGTGTTTACAAACGAGATTAAAAGTTATAATTTACATTTTCACGTAATGATTAAAAATCCAAATATAGTTATTGATCACAAATATTAGAGTAATCAGTTAAAAAAAAATTATTCTGATCTCCACCTTGAATAAACCATTATATCGAAATCAATCATTCTACTGAATCGCGAACATTCGCTTTAATATTTCCTATGAATTTTCAAAACATTGTCTTCTATAGATTTGTCTTTAGACTAGATAAGTCCAAAAACCCCAAAACGAGTCAAATACTAATTTTTAACTGCTCGAATGAAAACGACAAGGAAATGAATCTCCAGTTTCACGGGCTAAGAAAAGAGAAAAAATGTGATATCTAGAAAGACTGAATGACCTTAAAAAGGTAAATGCACTGCTGTATAAACGGGATTCAAAGTGTTCCCGTGCACACCTACCAGAGCAGTAGCTGGGGGCTGGACAGGTGGGCAGCTGCCAGGGGCGCAAGCCTCAGAAGGGCGCACTTTGCAGACTTTTCCTACATAACAGCAACTAAGAAGAAAGTCTTAGGGGCGCAAAATCATATCTTGCCAGGGGCAGCCATGACCCGACGACTCTACGTCGAGTCATGGGCCGGCAGAGCTACAACTCTGGCACCTACCACACTAAACATGATATGAAAATTAAATTAATAGACATTCCAAAAAAAATTCGCGGTATCACTAAACTACTTCACTACTCTCGAACCCAGTCAACTCGATTTTTATTTTCGAAAGTCAACAAACTGTTGGAATCCCCACAGACGTCGAATCGGGAAATATCTGCTGCCACCGATGACCGAAACCATTACGAATTGTTGAAGTAAAAAAAAAAATGACCGAACAAGCGAAGAACGACAGTTATTCCTTTTTCATCACGAAAAACGCTTATTCTGATTATTAAAGAATGAAAAAAAAAAAAAAAAACATCATCTCTATCTGGATTAAGGAAAACAGACCATGACCAACTTCTGGTTTTCGGAAAGCGAATCATTCGTAAAAAAGATGACGTTGACTGCCTATATTTGTTTCCCATTTTCAAACAACTGCTCAGAGATTTCTCCGTTTGCAATGGCGACCTATGAAAAATAAGAATGATTGCGTTTTTCAGAAAGGAAAAGTACCTTTGAGCCGTCCTTTGAGACGCAACCCTTTCCCAATGCTGAAAAAAGGGCAGCCGTTGCCATCGCTCGACTTAACTACCAGCAAGATGGCGGGCGATGGAAACGTTCATCGCGTGCCACAGATCTAGTGACCTTTTTTGACGCAGCTGGCTGTGCCGCACAGCCAGCTGCGTTGATGACGCGATGAACGTTTCGATCGTCCGCCATCTTGTTGGCAGTTAAGTCGAGCGATGGCAACGGTTGCCCCTTTTTTAGCATTAGGCAATCTATCCAGCTGTTCTCGCATTCTTCCATTTTTCAGCAGATGTCAGTGCTGTTAAAAATAATCGTGACAAATTTATTTACGGGAAATGACGTGCTAAAAAGTAAAGGATTCTCGTGGAGCTATGTCACCCGCAACTATTTTTATAGAAATCAAATCTATTATTCTTCGTGACTGGAAACAGTCAAAACGTCAGAGTTGGGTGTTCCCAGAGCGGGAACACTGCGCGTTAAAGGGTTAAACAATTGCTGCTCTGAAAATTTTGCGTTCGAAACGGCAACTAGGGATGGACGCGAGACGACTTTTTGCGAGACGAGACAGAGATTTACAGCTTTTTTGCGAGACGAGACAAACATTTTTAACATTATGATATAGGGATTTTTGCGAGACGAGACAAGCTTTTCGGCTGTTTTGCGAGACGCGAGACACCAATTTTTCGTCTCGCGTCCATCCCTAACGGCAACCACTGAAAAATAGATAGCATTTTCCAGAAAGGAAAAAGTCTGGCAGCCATTACGCCTGATTCGTGAAAATAAGTGTTAAACAAATTCTCGCTGCTAGGTGTCAGTATTTTGAAATGATGATTGTTCACTTTACTTTCTCATAAAATGAATTTACACGATCTTAAGTTATTTTTTCTTTTCTTCTTTGTATACAAATTACCTCAATAATAACTTTAGGTTGTTGAGTTTGTTTCTCACTACACACACACACACATTGTCGTATGAGCATATCTGCAGTAAATTACATTTATGAAAGGCGTTTGACAAATCTATGTTAGAGGACTCATTTAGACATGAAATCACGGTGTGACAATTTTGACTGTTTTCAGTAGAAGTGAGTTATATAAATTGGGATAAGTGGCTGCACTCGGTAAACAAGACCATCTGTCTTTCATCGAAAACATGAAATGGCGCAGGATTGAACGAAAAGACAATTCTATAATTTTTAAGTGCTTTTATTCTTCATCTGTGCACAAATTACCTCAATAATTACTTCAGGTTCTTGATTTTGCGTCTCGGTACACACAAACACTTGCACCACAGCATGTGTAGATTTTCGCAGAAAATTCCACCCATGAAGTAAATGCATTGACAAAACTGTGTTAGAACACTATTCCTCATTTAGACATAAAATCGTTGCGTTCACTGCGACAGTTTTGACGGTTTTCTCCAAAAAATGAATTACGATATGCGAATTGGGTGACTGCCTGCGCGGGGTAAACAAAGCCGTTGAAAACAGGGGAACATTTCAAATCTATCGGTCCACGATAATGGTTTTTTCAGCAGTGCAACTGAATTGTTCATTTATTATAGAGGAAAAGGTGGTAGCTGGATTTTAATTTTTTATCTATTAGAGATAAGTGGGCAGTGTAAATTTTAAAAAATATTCAAGCTAAGGTCAGAAATAAGACTCCGCTAAGAAAAACTTCCTCTCGTTAATTTGCAAAAAGTTACACTTTTCTAATTTGCACATGGCCCCCGTAAAACATTTCCAGTTAGTAAAATGTGCTTCATATACTGAGAAGGTGATGTACCACATTTGAGCCTATCGTCATACAACGTCGCAGAGATATATTTTAAGAAAGAGGACCCGGGAACTATACATGATTTTGAATATAAACATTTATTGCTAGAGTGGAAAAAAAAAAAAAAGATTTCTGTCGTAATTTCTGTGCGATCCCTGAAATGCGATCATTCGACGTGAGTTTTTCCCTTCGAGAGCCATGGAAAAGTGGTTTAAGTGAGCGTTATATTTATCTTCATAACTCTGACACATTTTAAGGTATAATTCTCAAATTTCGCAGGATTATGGCACCCAAGAAGTAGAATTTTAGCAGAACTACGACTCTGAAGTATGGGTAGTAAAGCCAATATCTTTTTTTTTTCTTTCTTTCTTTCCTTTTTTGTAGCATGAGTTACCAAGAAATTTTAATTAATATTTCAATGATTAGTTATAATATTTTTAAATGATTTATTGAGAAAAAGAAAACAATTCGTCATCAGCATGAATTTTGTTGAATGAAAATAAATCCATTTTTTATTATTAAGCTAGTTTAAAAATGCTATTTTTTTTTAAATGTAGCATGAGTTACCGTGGAATCATCCAATGTCATTTTTTTCGTATGACAATATTTCTCCTATCCAAAACTACTGACAGTTAATAAAACGGAATTCGACATGTACGTGAGTTTTTAAAAAAATAGGTGATAGATCAGGCAGCATTTTCCAAAATTTGTAATGTATCGAGAGGTAGGGTCCGAATGCTTCCTTTTTACATATCCTATGTTGTCACAAAGAAAAAAATTAATATCTATAAAATTCTTGCTGAAAAATACTATAATTACGAATATCTAAATATCAATTTCATAACATTTTGAATATCATTCTCCAAGGAGGGTTGAAGTGTAAGTAGGGGAAGGATTGCCAGATTTCACCAAAGAAAAATAAATTATTATCAATAAAATTCTTGATACGTAACAAGTATGAATCCTAGACACAGCTTGTTTGTAGTTAAAATCTTGTTGAAAGTTAATTTTTTTTTAATTTCATGCAAAAAATAACATTATTTTCCGGTCTCTTTAATTTGTAAACTATTTGTAATATTTTTATTTTATTAATACCGATTTTTTTAATATATCCCAAACAGTGACTGGCTTTTTTAGCAAGAAAGGATTTAGTTCTCTTTTAAAACGAAACATAATAACATTTACGTTCATACTCTAATAATTAAATTAATTATTAAGTGAGATACATTCTTGATACGTAACAAGTATGAATCATAAACACAGCTGGTTTGTAGTTAAAATCTTTTTGAAAATTTATTTTTTTTTTCATGCAAAAAGCGACATTACTTTCCGGCCTCTTTAATATGTAAACTATTTGTAATATTTTTATTTTATTAATACCGAATTTTTTAAAAATATGTCCAAAACCAGTGATAGATTTCTTAGCAACAGTAATAGATTTCTTTGACATTTAGAAATAATTTAGTTCTCTTTCAAAATGAAACAAGTAATATTTATGGTTACTCTAATAAGTAAATTAATTATTAAGTGAGATACATCTAACACATTAGCCGTGGATCAAAACCCAATTACATCTTATCATAATGGTAGAAAAATTGTCACTAATAATCCGAGGTCATAGGGAGGTTCTATGATCAGCAAATGCAAGAACAATCTCCTGGCAGCAAAATAATTCTTATTTGTATTAATGAGAACCACAGGCAAAAAATTCTTTGTTCACTTATAGTAAAATTAAAAAACAGTTCTATATACTTTTTTTAACATCGCAATTACCGCAGTAACAGAAATACAACCTTCAGGCAGCAAAATAATTCTTATTTGTATTAAGAAAACTATGCTTGATAAATTCTTTGTCCTCTTAAGATAAAAAATTATTATTATAATCTTTCTTAGCATTACAGTTACTGTAGTAACAGAATCCATTGTTGCTTCTTAATTCGTTAAAGTCAACAAACAAACGAATGCAGAAATCTGTTCTACAGTTTTTAGACACAGAAAATGGGCACGCATAAATATGAAACAGATAGAACATTGACATACTAACACTTTAAAAACACTCCAACTTTTAATGCTATTGTAGCTACTTTGCATTTTATTTCTTTTGCATATGTCACAGCATTTCTAGACCCCTAGCAGAGGCAGTGAAGACTAGTGGCGGAAAACTTGGAAAAGTTTTCAGAGCTTCAGGCCTCTGTAGGTGACACTTATCTTTAAATATTATCTTTAAAGAAAAATCTTAATAAATAATCTTATCTTTAAATATCTGATTTAATATCTTGATATAATATATTAATAATAATATAATGATTTAAATATCTTGATTTTAAAGATAAAATCTTATCTTTAAATATTATCTCTAAATATTATCGTTAAATATTATTTTTAAATATTATCTTTAAATATAAATATACAATTGGATTTCACTGCTGTGATACTTTCAGAACCACAAAAAGATGCCATAAGCGAAGCGTCGCGATAACGGGAGTTACAGAAAATCATGTTTACAAAATCTTTACTCTTTGTGAATTTAAGATGATTTGAAATGCGTACGTATTCTTGTTTTTAAGCAATAATAATAATAATAATAATCTAATAATGAGCAGGCCGTTTATAGAAAAAATATCGCTTATGCAGACTCTCAGATCAGAAATTCAATTTCCACTGCTGTTTTAATATTTTTAGAAAAAACAGCAATTCATGAATTGTTTTACAAAACTGTTAACGACTTTTTTTTAATTTTAATTTGTTACCATTGCATTTACAGTTATTTCTTCTCGTGGTTTTACATAAAAGTGAGTAATACTGGATTAGATGGGGTAAGTTGCCTCCCGAGATAAACTGTGTGGCAATATCTAATTAAAAAGGGCTTAAATTTTTCAAATTTCGTTTAACTTTCACGGTTACAAAAAATTTTCAAATTTTACGATTCTAATGGCTTTTGATGTTAAAAAAAAACAGTGTGGGATAGACTGGGGGGGGGTCGCACGTGCTGAATTGGCATTTTCAGTTGAAGTTGAGGTGAGTGTTTTAAACTTGGGGTTCTAGAGTATGCTGTTTTTTTCATAAATGCAAAATTCCACAGTAATACGTAAATTCCGCTGCTAATTGCACCGTATATCAAAAAAATTCTACCACTACTTGCATGTATTAAAACATACTATTCTGATGCACTAAAAATAGTTTCAACAATTTTGTGTTAAAATAGATAGTGATTAGAGAAACGGGGTAAGTGAATGGACGGGTGTCTTTTAGAATCAAAAAAGTGAGTGGGTCTTTTAGAATCAAAAAAGTGAGTGGGTCTTTTAGTTTTGAAACAAACAGGTGGACGTTTTCGACTTATTTGTATGAACCATGCCAAAATATGCTCTATTTGCAATTACGTTGCACGTTTTAACTGTTATAAAAAAGGAACATAAATTTTACATGCAAGAGAACATGTACATTACAAGTTTACATGCATCATATGATTAAAGCATTCGGCTGCCTATTTTAAAACGATCAACTTTTGTAGAAGTGGATAAAACCACTTAAGATGTAATAATAATAAAAATAAACTCAAAATCTTCCTTGAAGTATAAGTGAAAAATAAACACTTTGTATAACCACGCATAATACAGAAAAACGTGTCTGCACTCAATTTTCCGATGGTACAAAGAACCCACTCCTCACCAGAAAAAAAAAAAAAATTAATAAAAATCAACAACCTATACAAAGTCAGGAGAGTGAACAACTAAATTTTGAATTGTTTGCTGACTTTGATTGGTGATTTTTCTACTGATGAAAACGGAGAGTGTATTTATGACTTTAAAATAAATCGACTTTTGTTTTTGTTAATGATATCTAGATTTACTATCAATTCTAATAGTTCTGATTATGCAAACTTGGAAAAATAACTGGAAAAATTACTTATTGCTTACTTAAAATGATATTTTTCTCTTTCTAAAGATGTATGCATTCTCTTTTAAAGATGTATGTCATTTCATTGGTTATATTAGGAAATAAAATAGTCTAACAATTTTGTTTGAAAAATTACAGAAAATTTGTAATATTTTTAGAGATTTTTTTATTTTGAATCATGAGTCTTTAAAAGCGAAATAAAGCAACTCATAACATATATATATATACACATATTTTTAATTTTGAGCGGTTATTTGACTTCATTCAAAAACTATAAACTAAATAAATTTGATTTTAGTGATATTCTAAATTTTTAACAATATATTTTTCTAATTTATAAAGGATCATATTTTGTACATTATCAATCATTTATTTTAAATTCAACACGGCTGTTGTTAATAAAAAAGTTTAATGTCAAACTAAAAACACGTGGTACATTTTTAAGTAAAAAAATAAAGTAAAATTGCTAATTGGTTTGTTTAAAATACTGTGTTTGTATCGCTAATTTGACAATGCTACGTATGTAAAAAGTCTTTATAACACTTTAATTGATTTAGTTTTTCTGGTTTTTTGTATCTTTTTTTTAAATTAAAGTCTGTTTTGTAGTACTTCACAAAAATCACTTGATTTACGTAAAACTTTCTCACTTTACATATTCAACATTGACTTCCAAAGTGCAATTTCTCTATAATCTTATAACTCACTTAACTTCTAAACTATTCTTCCGTAAATGCACTATTTATGATTAATTAATTTAATAAAAGAACTGTTTAAATTCATCCTGCATGTCTTAAAAATTGTGCTTAAAAATTTGATAACTCTTCGTTGGAACTGCACTATACAAAAATCGAATTATGTTTCCATGACTTCACAACAGTTAAAAATGAGTTTTAAGCTCACTAGGGTTATTTAAAAATAGTTTCCGTCATTAAAAGTTATGAAAATATAACTTTTATAAGATTTTTATAAGATTTCAAAAATAGATAGAAGTACGGAATTTTCGCAAATAAAAAAACAGAAAAAAAAATGAAAGTTTCAAATTTCCCTAAGATTCGCACAAACTACTTGTATAATATAATATATATATATATAGATATATGTATATAAATTTATATTTAATGTTATTTAAAAGCTACATTGTGGTCGTTTCAACATTTCATCGTCACAGAGTCGTTCTTCTTTAGTCTGTAACGACCACATTTTAATTACTAGAAAAGTTAATGGAAAGGTTTTCAAACGTGGTTTTTAGCATTGTGTTTAGATCCAAATCCCCTGACTTAGTTATCAAGAGTTGCTTTCAAGCCTTCGAATTTGTTCCACAAATGGTGAGCGAATGGGTAACTTGAAATCTTCTAGTTCTTTAATTTCATTCTATCGGTACAGCTCAGATATAAAGCTTATTTGAAACTTGAGTTTACGTTTGAAAGGTCCTTAAAAGCAATTTTATTTCTTAAAAAAGCTATATTTTGCACCTATTCACAAAGATAAGAAATTTCAGCATAAATTACCGTTATTTAAAAATGCTTATATTTCACATCTATTCGCAATTATAAGAAAATTACGCATATACTTCATAAAAACGAAAAATCTGTACCTTTAAAAATAGATTATTTTGCTGATTTTTCTCATTTTAATATTTTATGCAAAAGGAAATAGCTATAAAAATGTTTTAGAGTAATATTAACAGTAATGGTAAGATTTTGCATTACACACACACACACAAAAAAAAAAAAAAAAAAAAAAAAAAAAGCAGGAAAACTATTAGCTGAGTGAAACCAGTTCTTAAGTGCATCAATATATTATTTTTTCTCTTCAAAAGCTATGATTTCAAGTGTAAAGTAGATAAAATTCTATTTTTATGTGAAACGTTTAATAATAATGAATAAAATAAATTGTTAATAATATCTACTAAGTATTCAATAAGTATTTATTTTATTTAAGAATTTAAACATAAGAATAAATTAATAGCTTAGGTTCGTTAATGCTATTTAAGTTTAAAATTCTTCGTGAAAGATTTTACAATTCTCATAGTCTGTGTGGACATTTTACTAGCATTATATTTGTCAAAATTACTTTGAATTTTTAACTAAGCTGATCCTTGATGATTTCCTCGAGTGCATTTAGTAAAAACTCCGTCAAAGCGCAACACTTAAATTAATAACTCAAATTTACTCGTCCAGAATTAAAATAAAATTAATATAGAAGTTCTAAGACAGTTAAGTTTTGTATAAATATTAAGAAACTTTTTCAGTACAAATGTTTTTAGCGACGAAGGGCAGAAATTTTAGAGGGTATATCTTTGCAAAAAAGTTTGCACTGTGAAATATTAAAGCAAATTATTGCAAGTGTTTATGCCCCCCACTCCCTTACTTTGATATACTTTTAATGATAGAGAGAATGACACAAAAATTCTTCCTTCTTTTTTTTCTACATCAGAATTCTGTAAATGGCAACATGTGCATGTATGAGTCTTATTCACTTTGATATATCTTTAAGTATTTTAAAAGTCGCATAACATGATTTAAAGAGCAATTAAATAAACAAAAAATAAATAACGTCTGCATTTTAAATTAACTCTGACATTTTGAATTTATCTATTTTAGTTACATTTTTAAGGGGTAAAAAAGTTTAATTGAAACTGGTCATTGGAAACCCAAGCAAAATCTTTGATTTTTTAAAAGTTATTTGCAGTTTTAATAACATTTATTCAGGCTATATCACAACCAATCAGTTGTAAAAACGTTTTTCCAAAATGATGGGGACAGAAAAATAAATAAAATTTCGCGAGAGTTTAGCTGTCAAAATTCTTACTTGAGTTTTAATATTGATCAGCCATTAAATAAATTTAGTTAAAATAAAAGGAGGAGGCAATCGTCTACTAATAAATATTATTTGAATTTTAATGTTAATCAACCATTAAATACATTTATTTAAAAATATATGGAGGAGGCAATCGTCTATTAATAAATATATACCAAAGATCAGAGATGCTCGTAAATGCTTCAAGGGAAAACAAAATAAATAGGTGTGAGAGCAATTTGTTTGTGCATCATTCTTGCTGCTGATATACCTAAAATATGTATGACAAAGTTTGCAGATGGTACTCGCATTAGTAAATAGTAGCATTAAAAATATTTCGTAATTCGGCTAAAAATTACATTCTAAAAAATCTCAAAATAATCGCTTTTTTTTACCCATATCGTTTCTTTTATATTCAAATAATAATATTATTAATGTATTCAAATGATATTAAAAAATTAATGTAGTTATCAAAATTTGTTGACAAAATTACGAAATATTTGGGAAATGAATCTTTTGCACTATTATTGTGCAATGCATTGTTACCCGCCCCCCAAAAAAAACCACTTTTATTATTTTTTTAATAGTTAATTAATTAATTTTATTATTTATTTATTTTTGTGGCTCTTATTTTTTTTTCAGCACTGATAACTGTTTCATATGATACAAATTAAACAATATCAAAATTAGTGAGTTATTAAAAACTCGCAGATTGTATTAGGCAAAACATTAAAGCAAATCAATAATTACCCATTTAACGAATAATTAACATTGAATTAAATGTAAGGTTTTGTTTACCTTTTGTAGAACAAATCATCGGAAATATGGATCAATAAGTTACATTTTAATTAAAAAAAAAAAAAAACAGCTGAGAGAACTCTCTCGATGCACATGTGAGCTTGATAAAAAGTTAAACAAAAGTTAAAATTATCGGCACAATTTTTGCACGCACCCTCAAATTATTATATTATATGCAATCTCGTAAAGAAAAATAATGCAATTTTTAGTTCGTGAAATAATAATAATTTCAAATAAAAGTAAATAAATAAAATAACTATATTCCTTAGTATTTATTTTTGTTTTATCCAAATAAAACTCGCACGGCACCCCATAATTTGCACTTTCCGAACTGCATTTTTATTTCGCAAGCAGTGTATTATTATTATTTTCCAATTCTCACTTCGTAAAAATTATCTAAGAAAAATCGTCTGCTACTTTCCCACAGTTCAGAGAGAGAAAAGTACAGTATATCTCAACTTACCTTGATACTTCCCACAATCGATTTCTCTCTCTTTCTCCCCTGCAGAGGGACCACCACTGTTATGATTCAGGTAAAAGATGCAACACATTCGAACGAAAGGAGACAGAGGGGGGGGCACCAACCCTCACAAACCGCGGAAATTTTTTTCTGGCGGTCGCACTTATCTGCAATTCCGGTAATCACGTGGTCTTGTTTTAATCTTATCGCTCCGCAGCCTCTCCGATATAACTGTAGGCTCGCAAGTTGTAGAGTAGTACACAGCGGAATCGGGGATAACTGGTTGTCATCAAACGGAGAGAGAAGGGAGGCAGGGCAAGAGCATCTCGGAGATTCTTCGGATCAGTGGATAAGTAACGGGTGACGCCATCTTGCGGGAGGAAATACAGGCGCGTTCTTTTTTTTCGAGTGATGTTTTTGTTTTCCTCCGATTCAATCGAAGGAGTGGACCGAATGAATCGATTTTATAGAAGGCCTGGCAGTGGCTGTTGAACCGAGATCGGAGCTAGATATATATTTTTTTTAAAAAGCATTGTGGGTCGTTATCGTCTACCACTTTGTAGTTAATTTCTTTTTTTTAAACGTTTTGGATGGAAGTGCAATAAAGCGAGCCATAGACATAGCTTCGCTGAAAATGTTGGGCAGAAAAGGAGATTTTCTCTTCTGCTCATTTCCAACAAATTTTTCAAAATCATAAGATTTTCAGACAAAGTTGGGGGGTGGGGAGGGAACATGCCCTCTCCCTACCCCGATACTACGCTTAACCCTTTAACGCGCAGTGTTCCCGCTCTGGGAACACCAAACTCTGACGTTTGGACTGTTGCCAGTCACGAAGAATGAATTTGATTTCTATAAAAATAGTTGCGGGTGACATAGCTCCACGAGAATCCTTTACCTTTTAGCACGTCATTTCCCGTAAAAAAATTGACCCGATTATTTTTAACCGCACTTACATCTGCTGAAAAAAAATGGAAGAATGCGAGAACAGCTGGATAGATTGCCCAATGCTGAAAAAAAGGCAGTCGTTGCCATCTCTCGACTTAACTACCAGCAAGATGGCGGACGATCGAAACATTCATCGCGTGCCACAGATCTAGAGACCCTTTTTTTATGACAGCTGGTTGTGCCGTCCGCCATCTTGCTGGTAGTTAAGTCGAGCGATGGCAACGGTTGCCCTTTTTTCAGCATTGGGAAAGGTTTGCGCCTCGAAGGGTTAAGGCTCGTTCAGACGGTGCGGGCAATTTTGTCCGAACTCCGGGGAGTAAGGGGAATTTTTTACTTGCAGGGCATTGTAATCGAAATATTTATGGTCTTTTAATGACCAGTCGAGATTCACCGACAAAAGCTAACCCATGAAACCACAAAACCACGCCAGAGACGGGCGGGATAATAGATTGATTTACCATTGGTGTTCACGACATCACCCGCACATCCACCCGGACCTTTACGTGCATATCTGGAACCGAAGTTCAGTAGAGGGTTTGTTTGTTATGGGAAGCCTACAATAGGGCATCTGTCTTCGGGTCAGGGGTGCCTTGGTCGGAGGAGTTTTTTAAGTGGTTCTAACGCGTATGCAAGTTACATCTGGAGAAAACCGACCCAAACTCCAGACAGTTAGATCGGCAGCCGCGCTGCCGGTCCCGAACACGAGACCTTCTCACTTCATCCTTCTACCATGTTCAGTGGCTTATGCACTCGGCCATGGTGGAGCGCTGTTCAGTGTTCAGTGGAGAGACTAGTAGGCTTCAGCCTCCCCCACGCTAACAAAAAGGGACATTAGGATAGACAAAATAAAATTTTGTTCTATTAAACATTTCACTTAAATCAAAACTAGATTCTTTTCGGAAAAAAATATATGTTATGGCCAAAGCCGGAAGTTAGGCCATCCCTAGTAGCACAATTAGTCCAAAAGACGTTTAAAACACGTTTTTTAACGTCAAAAAACGTGTTGCTAACGTAATTTGAACGTTTTTTGAACTAGTTGTGCTACTAGGGAGTTCACGATTTGGCTGGCCGATTCGCGTTTTGGCCAAAGTCCGAAGTACTTGCAATTAATATTATGTTTTCTTCTTTGGCTGGCCATTTCGCGAAGTGGCTGGGAATCCTTGGCAAAAGCCTGAAGTGATAATGGTAGACTGAGCGGTATCTATTTGCCTTTGCAAAAAGTTTCATATTTTTTGAAGGGATATTTCGGGAGACAATGTTTATCTGGGATCTTTAGCACTAGGTCTTTTCTGCAGAAAAAGACTAAGGATACCCCTTAACCCTTTAACGCGCAGTGGTCCCGCTCTGGGATCACCAAACTCTGATGTTTTGACTGTTGCCAGTCACGAAGAATAGATTGGATTTCCATAAAAACGGTTGGGGGTGACATAGCTCCCCGAGAATCTTTTACTTTTTAGCACGTCATTTCCCGTAAAAAAATGGTCACAATTATTTTTAACCGCACTGGCATCTGCTGGAAAATGGAAGAATGCGAAAACAGCTGGATCGATGGCCCAATGCTGAAAAAAGGGCAGCCGTTGCCATCGCTCGACTTAACTACCAGCAAGATGGCGGACGATCGAAACGTTCATCGCGTGCCACAGATCTAGAGACCCTTTTTTGACGCAGCTGGCTGTGCGCGAGCACAGCCGGCTGTCCTGCACATGTCGTGCACAGCGTGCACATGTCGTGCACGCACGCAGTGACGCATCGAAAAGGGTTGGGTCGAACCTCTCTCTCTACGCAGGAAAAAAAATTCATACATTTATAATTTTTAACCTATCAGTTACTGCTTTTAACATAAAGATACTATAACCCTCCATTTACAATAGCTTTTCCTGCGCATAACCATTCATAAGTTATCAAGAGTTTAAAAAGGGACGTCGAAAAATTCGAGGTAGTTAACGCTTTTACTGTTCCTCAAAGGAAATAAATAGCTTTCTTTCAACTTGCAAGAAGTGTTTCGGATCGAGTGGGCAAATACTATGTCAAGGCAAAGTTTAGTATCCTAAAATTCTTTTTTAAGAGAATCTAAACTTACAGTATTTATATTTTGAGCCTAATTATTGAAACCCTGAAAAAAAAAAAAAGAAAAAAAAAAGAAAAAAAAAAAAAACAGGGCTTTAAGGAAAGCGCCGCAACATGTAGAGGAAAAAATATAACGGTGTGAAAAAAGACGTTACTAAACTATCTGGTACTCATTAATTAAAGAGTTTTTTTTTCTTTTTTTAGATGGTTCTGTGCAGTTGCTGATTTTGCCACCCATCGTAAATGCTGTCCTATCTAACATTTTAAAATAGAACACTTGCGGTCTGGAAGGGATAATTGCCCCCCCCCACACACACACACCTTTTCTTGCATAATACACTTAATTTTAACAATCAAGTAGTTAGGGAGTTTAACCCACTATTGAACCCATAGACCAACACAGTGGAGCGTTGTAAGGCCTAAGCTAGGAAACAGTACTGGTCAAAGAAGGAGAATCATCTCCATTGCATCTCTTCAATAATGAAAACGAACAGGCTAAATACGGATTCCCGACTAAAAGTTATTAGGGGTAAGGAGCATTTAATATATTTTTCAAAAAATTACCCTTTTCTCATAAAATCTTTCGTCATATTTATCACCCCTCCTTTGAACTATTTCTGGATCCGGTACTGTATGGAGTGATGGTACGTTGGAAACGTTATAATATCAGCTAGAAATGAAACCAGTTTCAGAGTCAGATTAAGTTTATAAACGGAGCAGAGCTCAATAATATTTATTGATTTATAAATTTATTTATACCCCCTCTATTGTTTCTAAGTCACTTGCACGATGTTTCGGAGAACGTGCTTTTCCATAATGGACCGCAAAATGGTGATCGCAGTTTGGACCTTGGACTAGATAACACGCCGCAAAAATCAATTTTTGAGCATAAGAATTTGCACAGTAATTTATATATTGCTAATAATGGTTCTGTTTAGTAAGTATTCACAAGGAAACCTTAATATTGAGTAAAGTATTAGCGACGCAATGGAAATAATTTCCAATGGGTCCTCAATATCGAGTACGAACCGCGCTTAATGGAAAGAGAAAATTTATCTCCAACATATATTCTAATAAGCGGGATATTCCATTATGCGGGATCCCATTGACTAATTATTATGGTTTGTTGCATTGAAAATTTATTCTAATAAGCGGTATATTCATTATCCGGGATCCCATTAAAACAACCCGGGAACATTTTCCGGGATCACATTAAAAAACTATTACTGTTTGGTACATTGAAAATTTATTACAATAAGCGGGATATTTCGTTATCCGAAATCACATTGACTAATTATTACGGTTTGGTACATTGAACATTTATTCTAATAAGCGTGATATTCACTATCCGGACCCTGAACATTTTCCGGGATCACATTAAAAAATTATTACGGTTTGGTACATTGAAAATTTATTACAATAAGCGGGATATTTCATTATCCTAGATTACATTGACTAATTATTACGGTTTGGTACATTGAAAATTTATTACAATAAGACGGATATTTCATTATTCGGGATTACATTGACTAACTATTACGGTTTGGTACAATGAAAATTTATTACAATGAGACGGACATTTCATTATCCGGAAATGCATTGATTAATTATTACGGTTTGGTACATTGAAAATTTATTACAACAAGTGGAATATTTCATTATCCGGCATCACATCCACTAATTATTACTGTTTGGTATATTGAAAATTTATTACAATAAGATGAATATCCCTTTAACAGATATTTCACTAAGCGGGTTAGACTGTATATATTCCTTAATCCATCCCTTCAATACTGCCGCAAAATTCCGAACCGAGGTTATTTTTCTGCAGATTTGCTGCACGAAAAATACGAAACCCAGTGCTCAAAATTTCAATAGTTCCTTGCCCTTTAAGGTATTTTTTTTTAAACAGACTTATCCTGGCGCGTTCGTTGAAAGCGAAATTCGTAACAAGTGATACTCGATTGGGTTTCAGCTGACTGAACCGTGACAAACGTCGTATAAAAACATTGCTGCGAAAATGGTAGTTAAAAACAAGAAAGGTCCAGTTATGCCGAACGCATGTGCCATAGAACACTTTCCAACTCGGTAAACTCACCTGCGCTTACGAATGGTGGAATGGCTGACACATTCGCTCCCGTCGTTACGAAGACATGACGTCAGCGATTCGTTCCCTTCGTTCTTTGCCGTTACTTTGCGGGATGTGTCTTAGCCATGCAGAAAAACAAGATTGTTAACAGAAGGGGAATCGCTTCCGCCATGCCTTTGCTATGGTAGGAGCGCATAGGTTACAGCAGATAAGGCACAAAAATATGTATTTTAATCTTTGCTTTACAACGTACGTCGATGAAAGTTCTTGCATTATTTCCACAGAGCGTATTCTTTTGTAATTTTTGCTAACAAATATATATACAGGGTGTCCTAAGATGGTGGTAACACTCTTTAATTTTCTATCTATTAAAGATAAGCCGGTAAAGTAAATTGAAAGCAGGTTCAAAATAAGGTAGTAAAACAAAACTAGAAAAAATTTATCTCGTTAATTTCCAGAAAGTTAAACTTTTAAAATCTGTATACGATCCCCGTACAAAAAAAAAAAAATCCTACTTAGTAAAATATGCCTCATACATTAATGAGGTGATGAACAAAATTTAAAAATTATATCCTAAAAAGTGGCAGTAGTGTGGAGATAAATAAATATATGCTGAACCACTTTTCAATGGGAAAAAAAAATTCACGTCGGACGATCGCATTTCCGAAGTCGTACAGAAATTACGAAAGAAAATAATTTTTAAATTCTATCCATAAAGTTTGCATGCAAATTCATATATAGCTCCGATCACCTTTGTTTAAAGATATCTCTGAGACTTTTTATGATGAAAGGCTGAAATTTTGTGTATCACCTCTTTAGTGTATGAGACATATTTTACTTATTGGGATTTTGTTTTTGTAAGAGGGTAGGATACAAATTTCAAAAATGTAACTTTTTGAAAATTCACGAGAGGAATTTTTTCTTAATTTAGTTTTTTTTTTTCCTACCTTCTTTCGATCATTTTTTTTAATTTACATGCCCACTCATCTCTAATTAGTAAAGAATTAAAGCGTGTTACCACCTTTTTGGGACACCCTGTATGTATATTGATTTGCTTGAAATGATTGAACGTTCCGAAACGTTCTTGAACAATAATTGCCATAAACCTTAATGTATTGAAAGACCTTTGTGCATCCATGATAAACTGGCTTAAATTGTTAATAGAATAATTTAATTTTCATTCTTGCCTCTGAAAACACTGGTGTTTGGCATAACTGTTATATATTCGAAGACTGGAGGTTTGAAAGGTTTCTAAAATTAGGATTTCTCTTTAGAACTTCCGACAAAATTGAAGTGTTCATAGCATTTGTTTGCTGCTTTTCTCCACGCTCTAAATGTGAAAAAGATGCATTAAATATCGTCAAATTTGCGCATGTTCTTCGCATTTCATGTAGCACGTTTTCTATTGAAAATGCAATACGTTACATTTATTGGCTTTGGACGTTTTATTAATGACTATGTCATTTTATCTCTCCACTCCTTTATTGAAAATTATCCCAAAAATGTGTCCCAAAAATGCGACATAATTTTATATATATTTAAATTCTATACGTTCACAACAGCTTCAATCTATTGTTACAATATTTCGTAAGCTATAGAACATGCATCACATGTATTTTTTACATATATTTAAATACTATTAGTTCACGACAGCTTTAATCTATTGTTACACTATTTCTTAAGCTGTAGAATATGCATGGGATGTATTTTTCTATAAATAGGTTACGATCATAAAAATTTCGACATAGGGTTACCAGGCGAAAGACACGAACGATGAGAGATAAAATGACATAGTCGATTAATATCGTTTTAATATGGCAATAATGAAATTAAAAAATTAGGGGGTTCAGGGGGTCTCCCCCTGACGAGGCTCGAACAGCCGAGTTATTTTACTTATCATTAATTAAAATCTTGTAACGGAAGTATCATTCACATTTCCGTAGAATACCTTATTTTTAGATTAAAAATTAACAATAAAACAATTTTTTGAAACGTATCTACAAGCATTTACATTTTCTATCACCTGCCATTTCAAAAAGTTTCTTATCATTTTTTTTTCTTATGGTTTTTCTTTTTTTTCCCTTTCAGCGTCCTACTGGAGGTTTGACCGCTACAAGGGCCACAGATACAGGTGTTGGTCATTTCAAAATGAGGGAACCAATGAGGCAGATCACCGTTGCTCCTATGAGCGATCTCTAGACCTCCCACATGAAATCGACAACCCAAAAAGGACAACATGGAGGACATTAAGGCTACAGACAGATTTTACGTGCACCAGCTCCCATTAGCGTACACGGCTCCACAGCAGCCACGCCGAGAGAGGTTTTCACCCTCCCAAGAATTAGCCAAGCCGGTGCTGCTGCACTTTCCGGGTTCTTATGGGAACGGAACTTGGCAACTAGGCTACTGAAGGGACGCCATTCCAAAAATAGTAATTTTCATTTAAAACTATTAATCATTTTAATAAAATAGCAGTAACGAATAATTATTTACATGTATAATTGGAAATTTGCTGTGAAAAACATCAACATGTAGTAATACAGTTGGAACACGCAAATCGACAAAGAAATGAAAGCCGATGGTTTAAAGCTCTCTTAAATTTCCTGTTCTCAAACAAGCATTACCTGCGCTCAGCAGCTATATTTCTTTTATCTACAGTCAGTCAGATTAATACCGATGATTACACCAAAGAAAAATCAAAGCCAGTTCACTTTCTCGCGATTTAAATCTGTCCAGACTCACACAGATAACCTGCTATTTAAAAACGCTTCTGAACATCAACAAAAAAAAGGAAAAGAACAATGGACAAAAACCCATCACTATCCACATATTTTCTGCCTTCAGACACCCCCGCCGGCAACCTTGGGCCATTACAGGTGGCACCCCCCAAGTGGAAGATGGATTCGAACGGATTGACTGGGAAAAATAGACTGCGGAATATTCAGAGCAGAACATGACCGTTTGCTTCTCGGCAGAAGCTGCGAAAGATCGAGTAAAAGTTGTAGTATATAGTGGCCGACCTGGATTCTCTTTCTGAGGAACGTTTGTCGGCGGAGGGAAAAAAAAAAAAAAAAAAAAATCATTGCAGAAGGAGTAAGTAGTAAAACTCCTCAGCTTCTTCTTCCTCTGTGAGTCAGTCCGCCAGTGGGTTACGGTGGTTGTCGCGTAATTGCAGATTCGGAAAAGAATTGAATGTGTATCCTGGTTGTTTTATGGTGTTGGAAATCGCCAGGTTTCGCAACACGTGACTCGTGATTCCGATTGTCGGGGTGAATTTTGAGAAGTTATATATTTTGTGATGATTTATGAAGGTGAAATGGTGAGAAAGTTACCTAATCATTGGATTTAGTATGAAAGGAGAGAAATGTAAATGACGATTGAAAATGTCCGATATTATACTATAAGAGATAAGTCATATTTCACTTGTGGTATTCACTGAATTAAAGCATGATCTACAAAATCTATATTAATATCGCTACATTCTGTTGTTGATTCTTATGCCCTCTGCCAACCACAGAGGTGTCAGATCCTCCATAAGGGACGGCGAAGGGCGAAGGTGAGCCTCACCATGGCACAGTGGTTATGCCTCTGAAAATGGTAGATGGGCGAAGTGTGAAGGTCCCGCGTTCGGGTCCCATCGCGTGTCGGTAGACCTAACCGTTCGGAGTTTTCCGTGGTTTTCTCCGAAACTTAGCGTAAATACGGGTTAGGACCCCTTAGAAAGACCCCCCACGAAGGGCACCCCGCCTTGTGTTGTCCTTCTGACGAGGATTTACAAGCGGACTTCCAGCCAAGCAAACAAATCCGATATACATGTTCACAACAACAGGGCGAAGGTTGCGGCTTGCATTAGAGTGTGCTCCAGTGGGAGGAAGGCCGTCTTAGGAAGGGGTCCTCTCATTTTGAACCAATTCCAGAGGAGGGACCAACCCCCAGAAATAGGCACCCCCCAGAGGTAGCGTTAAACCTGGAAGACATTGGAGCCACGACGGAATATTACGGGCACCAGCTCGCATTAGCGTACGCGGTCCCACAGCAGTCGAGCTGAGATTCTTGGGAAGTTGACCCTCCCAAGCACTGGCCAAGCCGGATGCTACTTCACTTTCTGTGTTCTTATGGGAACGGAGTTTAGCAACCAGGCCACTGTGGAACTCTGTCTATACCCTTTCTCTCTGAAACAAACGATCGACAGTTCATTTGTTTGGGTTTCCGGGTAGAAAACCAATTACACTCAGTAGGATCTTGCTGATGAGCCTCAAGAATTTCAGGGGTTCCAATGTAGAAAATAAAAGCGAGAAAAATAAGAGAATCGAGTATTTAAAGTTATTTTAATGCTCAGGAGCCTCTGTAATTCGAAGAAAGTAATCTGATAGGATTACCCATATAGTGGCGTGTACGCAAGAAAGACCTGTTGGAATTTTTGGTTATTTGTTTGTAGGAGTTCGAATTGATGTGTGTGTTGGAATAAGGAAACTTCCACTTTATGCAAAATCTTCCAGGCATATGCATTTGACTAATTATGATGCATTTTTTCACTGCTCGATGAAATAATAATGCTTAGCACTCCATCTAGCAGAGTATCCATGAACATAGGAAGTATTTTAGACAAACTCTACATGAGGCTGAACCATCATATTTTAATTTAATTAAAAAAGGAAAGAAAACAGAGACAAGATTTTTCTGTTCTGGAGGAGGCCTCATAAATTTCATAGCCTCAGCGACTTTATAAAGTGTAACCCGACTGTGCCCTAAAATACATTTAAATTTAAATGGCCCCTTCAAAAAACACATATCAAGGCCAATGATCCTTCAAATTACAATGCAACGCATTCCGTTGCAGCCGAACTTCGTTAGTAAGACACCTGGATAAAACGTCACTCAGCATATTACGTCATCTTTCAGTCCGACCTTTTTCGTATGCCTTTTCGGCCCCACAATGGCCGAGTGGATAAGTTAAACGTGGTAGAAGGGTGAAGTATGAGGATCCAGAGTTTAGTTACCGCACAGCTGTCGGTCTAACGTCGTGGAGTTTTGGTTAGTTTTCTCCAGATGTAGCTTGAATACTTGTTAGACCCCTTAAAAAATCCTCCTATCAAAGCACCCCTCCCCACAGGAAGATAGCTCTTTTGTACCTTTGCCTCAACATACTATAATTTTTCGTATTTCTGTAAGTTATCGTATTAAATATCAAATGTCATTAATTATTACTACTGAACTTCATAGTACATAAAATATTACTTTTCTTATTTTTCTCTTTCGTAAAAAAGTTCTTAGCTGAATAAAATGTCAATCCTGCGGGATCCCGCGGGATCATTAAGTCTCAATCCTGAAATCCCGCGAAATGAAAAGCAGTGCTGGATTGCATTTCCTACTTCCTTCCACTGGAGCTCGTTAACCCTTTAACGCGCAGTGTTCCCACTCTGGGAACACCAAACTCTGACGTTTTGACTGTTGCCAGTCACGAAGAATAGATTTTATTTCTATAAAAATACTTGCGGGTGACATAGCTCCACGAGAATCCTTTACTTTTTAGCACGTCATTTCCCGTAAAAAAATTTTCACGGTTATTTTTAACAGCACTGACATCGGCTGAAAAATGGAAGAATGCGAGAACAGCTGAATAGATTGCCCAATGCTGAAAAAAGGGCAGCCGTTGCCATCGCTCGACTTAACCACCAGCAAGATGGCGGACGATCGAAACGTTTAGCGCGCCACAGATCTAGAGACCCTTTTTTGACGCAGCTGGCTGTGCCGCACAGCCAGCTGCGTCAAAAAAGGGTCTCTAGATCTGTGGCACGGGATGAATGTTTCGATCGTCCGCTGTCTTGCTGGTAGTTAAGTCGAGCGATGGCAACGGCTGCCTTTTCTTCAGCATTGGGAAAGGGTTTCTCATCAAAGGGTTAAAATTTTAGCCGCTCCCTTTCGCCCTTCGTCGTCCTGTACGGAGCATCTGCTACCACTGCTCGGTTGCCAGACGGTGCATCGGTAACAACATGTTGCTGCTGTTATAATGCATTGCATCGGTTATTTAGAATGTTTAAATATACATTTCTTCGTTTCTTCGAAGTTAAATATCGCGGAAGGATGCGTTAAAATACTTTGCATTGATAAACAAGCTATTTATCTCTGAAATGCACATAAATATTTATGTAAAGATAAATTTTATTTCACAGACAGGATCGGAATTACGGAAAACGCGAGCTTCATCTTCAAGATATGGAGGTCAACATTCGAAATTGCGTTAATCAATATTTCTGTTTAAAATAGCGTGAAAATTTATTTTTATTCTAATTTTATTATCTAAAACAGTTGAATGAGATCGAAATATAGGATGTTGCATTTAAAAATGACGCTGTCTCACATTTTAATGTGCAAATGACATTGTATACACAAATGATATGCTCAGAATTTAGAATTCTCGGAATTCCAAAAACAAATGGTGCATACAACTCCGGTCTAAAATGAATAAGCGATTATCAACTTCTAAGTTTGTTTAATGTGTTCAGGCAAAGCTGAGGAGGGGGGGGGCGGCTTCGTCTGAGGACTTTTCAAGTTATTCTAACATGCATTCGCGTTACATCTGGAGAAAACCAACCAAAACTTCAGATCGTTAGATCGACATCCGCGCGATAGGGGCAGAACCCGGGACCTTCACACTGCAGCCATCTACCATGGTCAGTAACTTTATCCACTCGAAGACGGGCTAAACAGTGTAATTATGATGGCACGCTATATGTTACGCTACTGTATGGCGTGTGGAAACTTGAACAATCTGATCCAACAAAAAAATGCTCTGTTGAGCTGAGTTGACAATTCAGAAATTGCTGGACATTTCCTTATCAATAAAAACTGCAAAAAAAATCCAGACCGTTAGATCGACAGTTGCGCGGTAGGCCAAAACGCCAGACCTCCACACTTCCATTTTGAGTGCCTAATCCACTCGACTAGGTGGACATTAAATTGTAAAGAGGACCATTTTACAGCAAATTTGCTACGATATAGTTCTGCACCAGAGCTCGAGTAGGATTCTTAAATTAGTATGCCCTATACCTTTTTGGGATACCCTCCTGAATTCCAGGCGTCCTTTTCAATGACACTGGGAAATAATTAAATTGAAAAACTAAAGTAAGTTTTCAATTACGCCTTAGGTCTTAAAAAAGTGGATTCTCAGGACCCATGATGCTTTGAACAAAAGAAGGTTCTTTGGGAACGAGGGGGGTGCGGTAAATATAATTCGTGGTACAGGGTGGTCCCTGTATAACTGTATAGAAAATTGTCAAAACTTTTGAAAATAGGAACAGTAAGCTCTAAATATAATTTTCAATCTTAAAGTTTTCTTCACACGTGTGCCATTATCGTCAGAATGAAAATGTTGTGCTGTAGTGAAAACTGGATTTCAGGCTCAGAAAAAGTTCTGATTCAGTTCTCTATCAAAGTATCAAAGTTCTCTATCAAAGTATATATAAACTCGGCTGTTCAAGCCTCGCCAGGGTGAGACCTCCCTGAACCCCCCTAATTTTTTAGTTTCACTATTGCCATATTAAAACGATATTGCTTGACTATGTCATTTTATCTCTCATCTTTCGCGTATTTTGCCTGGTAACCCTACGTGAAATTTTTATGATTGTAACCTATTGATAGAAAAATACATGGGATGCCTATTCTACAGCTTACGAAATAGTGTAACAATAGATTAAAGCTGTTGTGGTATTCGAATGTATGTAAAAAATAGATGTGATACATATTCTACAGCTTAAGAAATATTGTAACATAGATTAAAGCTGTTGTGAACTAATAGTATTTAAATATATGTAGAATTATGTCGCATTTTCGGCACACATTTTTCGGACAATTTTCAATAAAGAGGGTGAGAGATAAAATGACATAGTCATTAATATATCATTCCAAATTTACGGCAAACGAAAAATTATTTTTAAACGCAGACTTCAAATAATTTTCTATGTCACATTTAAAAATGGGATATGGAGAACTATTTGATGTCTGCGTTTTTAAAAATTGGGACATAGACAATTATTTGAAGTCTGCATTTATGAATAATTTTTCATTTGCCGCAAACCTGGAATGATCTATCATCTATACAGTAGTGTGCGATTGTCAGGACGAAGATTTTTAAGGTTCTGGCCAAAATTTGCAGTTTTCTCTCACTTTTTCTGTTAAAATAAAATTTCCTGACTACCTAAGGTTTTATCAGGTTTCCCTTGACCACTGGCAACCTTGTACATCCCAAGAAACCTCACTGGGTTCCTAACTAATAGCGCGATCTTTATCAGCGCCCGCATTTCCATGGAACCACGCAACAGAAATTTTGGTGCATAATTTAACTGTCAAAGTTATTTTTATTGCCAAATTAAACTGTCTTTTTTTCCGGCACTGTAATTTTGAAAATGTATTATACTTTTGCAACTTATAGTCTAGATAATATTTATTTGATTGACATTTATCTTTACGTAAGTTTGTTTAAATACATTGCTAAACAAACATCAATTCGGATGTTCATTTGTTTGCTTAAAATCTCTAAAATTGCCATCCTAGATATTAAGAATTTTATCCTTGAGCTGTTCGATATTACACAGCAAATAATACTTCGTATTGCTGTACTAATGAGTAACACCAATTACGAGAAAATATTAATTAGCACCTAGGAATAACATGAATTATTTAACTTTACTGACAGGTGGCAAATGTTACACAGCAAATACTTCCCGAGAATTAAAAAGAAAAAATTGATGCTCAAAAAACTTGCAAGCATAATGCACTACATATGTTAATAATAATAGCACGTGCAATCCATAATCATTTATCTGTTTTTCAGATGACAGACATAGTAGGCTAATAGAAATGAATGCATATATTTAACCCTTTAACGCGCAGTATTCCCGCTCTGGGAACACCAAACTCTGACGTTTTGACTGTTGCCAGTCACGAAGAATAGATTTCATTTCTATAAAAATAGTTGCGGGTGACATATCTTCACGAGGATCTTTTACTTTTTAGCACGTCCTTTCCCGTAAAAAAAATGGTCACGATTCTTTTTAACAGTACTGACATCTGCTGAAAAAAATGGACGAATGAGAGAACAGCTGGATAGATTGCCCAATGCTGAAAAAAGGGCAGCCGTTGCCATCGCTCGACTTAACTTCCAGCAAGATGGCGGACGATCGAAACGTTCATCGCGTTCGCGTGCCACAGATCTAGAGACCCTTTTTTGACGACAGCTGGCTGTGCCGTCCGCCATTATGCTGGTAGTTAAGTCGAGCGATGGCAACGGCTGCCGTTTTTTCAGCATTGGGAAAGGGTTGCGCCTCAAAGGGTTAAATTATTTTCCACTTCCAGTGCAATAGTAGAGTGGCGATATTTTCCCACAAATACATATTTTTTAAGTTAACAACTTTTTTGTTTGACAGGAGAGGACAATTCAAGTCACCAAAGGCTACAGGTGTCTTTCCTGGAGTTTCAATTCGGATTCTCATCAGAAGTAGGTATTCTGAACATTGGCTCATCTCTGTAATTCCTAGTAACGGCCGAGGGGACTTTGGAACTACGGATTTAACCCATTTGTGCCTGGATATTTTTGCGACTTTCTTCGATTTTTACTGATATCAGAAACAATAGATAAATTTCTGATGTCAACTTCTTGAACAAGGGATGATTTCTTTTAAAATCATCATGCATAAAAATCGAAATATCAACATACTACTTGGTCATATTAAAATATTTTGTAGAGTTGAGGCTCAATACTCATGAATAAAGGCTAGGAAAAATAAATAACGTTTTCGACTAATAGCGAAAATGCCGTCCCAAAAAAGGGACGCTAGGCATAAATGGGTTAATGTGCACGTAACTGCACACATACGGTGGTCTTCAGTGGCATGTCGGACTTGAACCTTCCGTTCACCAATCCAACGCCTTAACCACTGAGCTATCTAAGCCCAAATAAACAGCTAAAGCATTAAATGATCCTGAACGTGTCACTTATGAGTCCCTTTCCAATATTTTCATATTTGCATGCTTACTACGATTTATAAATTTATACTCTTCTTGCTGAATTTATTCAATCCCCCCCCCGAAAAAAAAAACTTAAACCCGTATCCTGAACTAAAAAATATAGGACCCTTCTTTATTTTTCCTTCAGTAGTCCTTTTCTTTCAAAAGCTAGAAATAATTTGTATGTCACCTAACAGAAATTTACACCTAAATAGACATCGAGAACCAATAAAACTACCGATATTGACAATATTGTTGCAGAAAACTGTGCTTGTTTCCTGGGTTCCTGTACTACCGATATTGACAATATTGTTGCAGAAAACTGTGCTTGTTTCCTGGGTTCCTGTACTACCGATATTGACAATATTGTTGCAGAAAACTGTGCTTGTTTCCTGGGTTCCTGTACTACCGATATTGACAATATTGTTGCAGAAAACTGTGCTTGTTTCCTGGGTTCCTGTACTACCGATATTGACAATATTGTTGCAGAAAACTGTGCTTGTTTCCTGGGTTCCTGTACTACCGATATTGACAATATTGTTGCAGAAAACTGTGCTTGTTTCCGGGGTCCACTAGGTGTAGAAAGTCCTACTAAAGAGTCCACTTATCCGGATGGAAAACGAACTTTATTACTTCTAGAACTTCGTCGAACAATCAGCTGTACACAATTCACAAGCACAATCAGCCAGTAATGTCATTTGAACAGTCCGCTCAGTACAGAAGCTTTCACAGAAGCTGTATTTCTCGCACAAAATAAAACACTTCCACAGGCAAAAATTCAGCGAAAATATACGAGGGATTTCGTAAACAGTCCCTCACGACACAGCAATGAAGAATTTGCACACATCACTAAAAAACAAAGCTTCAAAAATCCAAGCGAAAACACCGCTTTTATAGCACAACACAGAGCAAAGTTGCATACTGCTCGATCCACACTGACTGGGGTTGTCTGTCATACCTGTATTTATAAGTGACCAAGGAGCTGCTAGAAGAATGTATTTCTCGAAGATTCCATATAAAGCGGGAATTTGGATTACGTCATAGAAGAGTAATATTAGGCTATTATGCATGTTAATGCAGAAAAACCAACTTTACAAGCCCCATTAGGAAAATCGCGCCAAATGCCCAAAATGTCGGCAAGCTTGGCGACTTTTGGCAAAATATCACCAAATTCGGCGCCAAAAATAAGTCCCCAAAAGCGAGGTTAGCTAAGGCCTAGGACCTGTATATCTCGAGATTTCTATAGAAACGCCATTCTAACGAATGAGGAAACCTAAACCTCCCTATCTCCGGTTCTAGTGGACCAATTTCGATGCAGCAAAAAGCAAAATTTAACTATCTGAAGAGTAGAATACGAATTTTGAACTATTTTAAACCCCCAGAACAGCGGGTAGCCCCGAAAATTCGTAACGGTATTATAAATGGTTAATTTCCGATGTACATTCGATGTATGGTAAAATTCCGATGTACATTCGAATTTCCATTCAGTGTCATCGGAAATGTAGACTTTGACCCTCTTTTCAACGGTTTTGCCAGCAAATCCATGTACGTTTACAGACAGACGAACAATTCAGAATCAAACGATCTTCCGGCTTGGTTAAAGAGCGTAAAGAAGAACGTTTTTGCGCGAAATCAATGTTTCAAATTTGGACTGCAATGAGAGTAGCCTTCCACACATGCATGAACTTATTTAAAAATTTTATTACTTCTGCAACTAAGAAGTCTGCGTATTCAAGGTAAGTCTGCGAGCAGAATATAAGAATAACGGTCATTGCTATATTTAAGAATATACAGGGATGTCCCAAAAAGGTAGTAAACGCTATAATTCTTTATCTATTAGGGCAATATAAGTTGAAAAAACTGTTCAAAATAAAGTGTGAAAAAAAAGACCAAAGAATGAAGAAAAAGTTTCCCTCGTTAGTTTTCAAAACATTACACTTTCTAAGTTTGTATATACTACACATGTACAAAGAAATTCTCAATACGTGAATTATGCCCCCATTCACTGATGAGGTGGAGAACAAAAATTTCAGCCTTTCATCATAAAACGTCTCAGAGATATCTTTCAGTGAAAGAGGTCAGATGCTATACATGAATTTGAAAGCAAATGTTTATTGCTTAGGCGCAAAAAATTATTTTTATAGTTAATTTCTGTACGATCCCTGAAATGCGATCTTTCTACATCATTTTTTCCCTTCGAAAGCCATTGAAAAGTGCTTTAAGTCAGCATATTTTTATTTTTACATCTCTGACACATTTTAGGGTGTAATTCTCAAAATTTGTACTTCCTCTCAAAAGTGCATGGAGCACATTTTACTAATTGGAATATTTATTTTGTTCTGAGGCCGTATACAAATTTAAAAAATGTAACTTTTTGAAAATTAACGAGGGACAGAGCCTGACTGTAACATTTTAGTGCCCAGAGCACTTTTAGAATGTCGTGCCCCTGCACGTAGCTAACTCAAATTTTGTGCCCCTATACGTAGTTCTTAATTTTTTTTTTCCTATTTTTGCATGCGTGCCCAGTGCACTGGTCCCAACTGTCCGAGCGATAATGGGGGTTTGAGAGGGAAATTTTTTCTTAACGCAGCCTTCCCCCCCCCAAACCTTTTTCATTTATTATTATTATTATTATTATTATTACATTTTTTTTTCAATTTATATTGCTCACTTATCTTTAATAGATAAAGAATTAAAGGCCATTACCACCTTTTTGTGGGACTACACACTTATGAGATTAGCGGTCACTGCTAACTGAGTTGAAAATCGGTCAGTGGACACAAAAAAAAAAACGTAAAAAATGCATCCGTCATAATGTCACATGCCCGAGAAGTTTCCAAAAATCGCGTGCACTCCAGTGGCGTGACAGCTCGCAGTTTGTTTGTCAAAGCAGACGTCGAAAGATGATTGCAAGCCTCGCTTAATTTCTGATGATCTCCAACCGTCATTATTGCCAATTTCGAACAAGGACGCTAGGTATATTCTGGATGCATACGGTAATGGCGAATGTCATCTTGGAAAATACGTCGGTGTTCGCATGTAATAAAGTATCGGCGACATATTCTGAAATTTCTTTTGTGTGTGTTTTCTTCTTTCTTTAAAACTGTGCGGCTGACCAAGTCACAGATGAAGAAAATGACCAGCTGATTGTTGAATAACGCGTGATTTGCTAAATAACCCCCATCAATGACGTTATTAAAATAACTTATACATAATTACATTTTTTTAAATGTACTTGTTTTATGAATTACTTTTTATTCTGAACTAATGGTAACAATAGATGATGAATTTTAGAAACGGTATCTTAGAAGGTTTGTTACGATAATACGGATTAACCCTTTAACGCGCAGTGTTCCCGTTCTGGGAACACCAAACTCTGACGTTTTGACTGTTGCCAGTACGAAGAATAAATTTGATTTCTATAAAAATAGTTCCGGGCGACACAGCTCCACGAGAATCCTTTACTTTTAAGCACGTCCTTTCCCAAGAAAAAAAATGGTCACGATTATTTTTAACAGCACTGACATCTGCTGAAAAATGGAAGAATACGAGAACAGCTGGATAGATTGCCCAATGCTGAAAACAGGGCAGCCGTTGCCATCGCTCGACTTAACTACCAGCAAGATGGCGGACGATCGAAACGTTCATCGCGTGCCACAGATCTAGAGACCCTTTTTTGACGACAGCTGGCTGTGCCCGCGCACAGCCAGCTGTCGTCATAAAGGGTCTCTAGATCTGTGGCACGCGATGAACGTTTCGATCGTCCGCCATCTTGCTGGTAGTTAAGTCGAGCGATGGCAACGGCTGCCCTTTTTTCAGCATTCGGAAAGGGTTGCGCCCCAAAGGGTTAAAGCACACTATACCGTATTAACACATTTCCGGTGTGTATTTTATTTCGTGTATTGTTGAGAGTTTCAGATTAATGACTGTGTACCACATCATCATCACGGGTAATAATTTTAAATGTAGACGTAAAGCGCAACGAAAAGGCTTTCGATTCCTTAAAAATCACTAATTTAGATATAGTTTCGTCTAACTATACGATTACACTGGGAAACACATTTACTGACTAAACATTTACGCGATACATCATTACCCCCGATTTACTGATACATGAAAGGCGGTTTTTTTTTTTTTTTTTTTTTTTTTTTTAACCATGTGTCGGCCTATTCTGCAAAGGGTCATCAATCATCCCTTTCTTCGTTTCTAGGAATTTTATTTATTTTTTTTAAAGGGGGTAGTCAACGATAAGTAATTCTGATTAAAAAATCCCGAGCTAGTTTCGGCAAAAGACATCACCTGAACTTTTTAAAAATTTTGTTTTAAGTTTCGAATTCATTATCGAGTCATTTAGCAAGTATTTAACAGATTCCTGAATCAGTTAAGGAGAACAGACAAATAAGAAATATGTAGCTCAATGGTGGTCTTTAGTGTATTACTGTTTTAAAAAATAATTTTTAAAAATGCCATAAATGGCAATTACGGCCCGATAGGAAAACATAAATCAGCCCTTTAACGCGCTGTGGTCGTAGTGTGAAACAACATAACCCCCCCCCAACTCTTTCACTACTAGTCGCAAAGAAATGTTAAATGACCCCCAACGTTGAAAAAGTGCAGTCGTTGCCATCGCTCGAGTTAACTACCAGAAACATGCAGTCGATCGAATCGCTCAGTGTCGTGCCCACACAGAACCAGCTGTTAAAAAAAAAATAATTGAGCTCTGTGGCAGGAGATTGGTGATTTGATCGACCGCCATGCTGCTGGTAGTTAACTCGAGCGACAGCAACGGCTTCAGTTTTTCAACGTGGGGCAGAGTAATCCAGGATCTATTATATATACATAAAAAAATATAGTCGCGCTTAAAAGGGTTAATATTTTTTAAATTTTGATTAAAAATAGATACAATTCAGAATACTCCTCGAAATCAGAAATCGATTTCAGAATACCCCTCGCGTGGCACAGCGTTACGCTTCAGAAAGAAAAAAATTTCGTTGTCTCTAAAAAATACAGCCTGTTTAAACTCAAACCATTTCACTCAAGTAAGTTAACTGCAGACATTTACGGCTCAAACGAGCGTTTAGTAAAAATACCCAACGCGTGTAGCTAATTTTACATGAAAGCATCGTAAAAATAATGTTATCAGCCATCTTCCATCTGCTACTGTGGCAAGACAAAATGTTTTCCCTTAGCCAGAAGAGATATATATATAATATAGTATATTTCATGGAAAATGTGATGGAAGTAAATCTAGGCTAATGCATTTTGATGAAAGAAGTCTCTTTGCATTCACGTGCGCATTTGTAATGCTGGAAGCTACAAAAGCTTGTATATCTTATATTGATAAGATATCCATCTAGCATCCACGCGAAAAGAAGACGGAATCGATACGCAAATAATGCACCACGCAGTAGCGCAAATAGAGGTATAACTGCAAGAACACAGACTAAATAAAAAGCTGGATTTCTATTCGATATGATTATTAATTATAAGAATAATGTATACCGGAGGGTAGATGAAGTTTGATTTTATGCGTTTTAGTGATAATTGCGTGCGCGGATTTGACAGTGAAATTGCACGCGCTGATTGCGGTTCAGTTGACAGAGCGGGGGGGAGCCGGAAAAATCCGGAAAACCGCACTGTGAAAAGGCGAAGTTATGTTTCCCAAAATAGTAGTTGTCAGATAGGCAATGACATTGTTACTCTACAATATTGAATGTAATCTCGATGTTAACGGGATCCCGCACAAATGTTTGCGGGACTAGTCCCGCGGGATTAGTACCATAATCCCGCAGGATTGAAACTGAGAAATAAATTAGTTTTTTTACAATTTTTCGCCACCTTCCCACTCATCAATTGGGCCAAAATTTTTGCATATGTATGTATCTCTCCTCACTGCCCATTAATCAATAATTACAAATTTTGGTACTGACGTATTATCCCGGCGGTTCGTCAAGACGAGCGATTTTTTGACAAGAAAAATACCGGACACATGAAATTATTGATGGTTCGGAATACGACTGGCAACCGTTTGCCAGCACATTTGACGACAAAATAGTTTGGCGTAAATGACCGCCGGGATAATGTGTAAGTACCCAAATTTTAATTTTAAGTTTTAAATTTTTCTGATTATATTGTAATCTAAATTTTTCACTAACTTCCCAATCTCCAAGTGAACAGAAATACTTCATTCTAATTTTTATCTCAGAGGACAATCACGAATCAATTATAAAATGTTTTTCATTTTAGATTTTAATTTTTTTTATTCACAGTTTTAACTATTTTACTAAAATTAGATCATGACTAGAAAGGCGATTGACTCACACACATACACATACACATTTTTTTTTTTTTTAGCAAAGAACTAAGTATATTATTTTGAATATCATAACTATAATTTTCATATTTCTGTAAGTTATTGTATTAATTATCAATTATCATTAATTATTACTATTAAACTTCATTGTGCTTAAAAATATTACTTTTTCCTATTTTTCTCTGTTTAAATGAATTCTTAGGTGAATGAAATGACAATCCCGCGGGATCAATAAGTCTAAATCCCGAAATCCCGCGAAACGAAAAACAGTGCGGAATTGCATTCGCTGCTATATATAACATGCAAATTTTTTACAAATTATTTTCATACTGACTAGAAGATCTAAAATTCGATGATCAGTGTTTTTATAACCCTTTTTTATTTTAAAATTAAAAAAACGTTAAAATACAAAAGAAAAGGGGTAATTTTCATCTAATAAAAAAAGAAAAAAAGATAAATACTTGAAGTCAATCAACACCACACATGCGGGAAAGGGTGTACAATGGTACAGTGG
The DNA here is from genome assembly GCA_038373885.1 of Cheiracanthium punctorium. Lineage (NCBI taxonomy): Eukaryota > Metazoa > Arthropoda > Arachnida > Araneae > Cheiracanthiidae > Cheiracanthium > Cheiracanthium punctorium. Next base: position 261,903 of record JAWZYV010005235.1, read on the forward strand.
AACATGGGGCACAGTGGTACAATAGATATTCATTATTAATCAAAATGATAAAATATTTAAAAAGAACAAAATCGTCTTCAAAAATCGTGCCAAAATTTTACCTGTTTAGGGAAATATTGCAAAATTCCGTAGGTTTAGCATTTTTTTTTCTGAATACAGAGGGTGTTTACACATTTTTAGAACGATTTCGGGGCCGTTTAATTAATGTTTAAAATGTAAAGACTATTTTTTTAAATGTTCGATCTGTTAGCCTTTTTTCTGGACTATAAGTCTGCATCGTGATTTCCATGATAGAAGAGCTTTTCGTAAAATTTCCAGGGGTATTGCTTTCCATTCCTCTTCCACTACTTTCCAGAGTCCATCTATCGTGGTGGGTTTGCGTTTAGAAAGAGCTCTTTTTAACAGACCAAAGGCACCATAGTCCATAGGTGAAACGTCAGGGGACTTTGCAGGAATATTTTGAAACGGTATATATGCAATAACTGTATCAGTCTTCATTTTTTCAAGGAATGCAGTAGTAGTTTCCGAAGTATGACTTGATTGAGCCACATGTCTCGGCAAAAGCTGGTGAACATTATGTATTTTAGCTTTTTTAAGTTGTAAATCTTGGTTTATTATTTTATTTATTGTTGCTACAGATGTATCTAAAGACTTTGCAATTGATATCTATGTTGGCGGATTTTCTCTTGTTACTTGCGATTTCACTTTAGAAACATTTGAAACAGTACATACCTTTTTCGGATATTTGTCTGGAGTCTTCTTTCCATGTAGAAATAATGATTGACGGTTTTTACCTTGCCGATTAATAATGTTGTTTATTTTGCACTAAGAAATTTTAATACCATGCATTTCACAATGTTTTTGAATTATGGAATAAGAATATTTCTCTTCGGAAAGCGCAAAAACATATCCTTCAATCCACAGCTTGTTTACATATGACATGTTGAAAGAAGAATAAATTTAAAAGTAGCAGACGATATTTCTCATTGCAAATAATAAGCTGTTGCCAAAAATTTTTATTCTGAAACATTTACTTTTTTTAAATTCTTTATCGAAATCGTTCTAAAAATGTGTAAACACCCTCTGTATTTCATAACTCCTATAGGTTCATTGTTTTTAACAATATTGCGTACAGCTTATAAAGAGACATTCAAAATTTTCAGAATCTCTGGAACAGTTAAATATTTTAAAAAGCTGTTCAAAAGCTTCATGATTTTCAAGTGGAACAGTCTTATAGGGTAATGGAATCTTAATGTCATAAGGATGTATATTTCTGTTTTCTATAAAAGTTCTAATCTAAGTATTCTCAGATCTTTTCTGCTTGTTTTTGTTTTTTTTCCTGAGAATTTAAATTCATTAGCATTCGCTTGAACGGCTGTTTAGAACGAGGTATATTTTATTAAAATTTGTCTGTTACTTTCAGTGTCGCAACAAAGAGATCACTTGACCCTGGGGGCAAACCTTAATTTTCACGCTTCTCTCAGCATGGCCCTCCACAGTTACGGAAATTGTTGCACTTCAAGTAATCTTGTGATAAAGCCGTGTTTAATATCATTTTCGAATATCGTAAGTTATGCTCTTTAAAAGTTTTATCTTTCTTTTGCTTGGCACGTACTTTTAAAACGAATTTTACATGATTGTATTCCTCACAGTTTTACTCCAAATGGTAGACAGATGAAGTGTGAACGTTCAGTGTTTTGGCCAATCACGCGGCTATCAATCTAACCGTCTGGAGTTTTGATCGGTTTTCTCCTAATGTAACGTGAATAAGCGTTATAAACCCTTAAAAAGTCCACCGATCAAGGCATTCCCCATCCTTGGCAGGTAGCCTTTGAGTAGCTTTCCCTTAAAACAACGCCAAAGCAACAGCCTCACAATTTTATATTTTAAGTGGTACATCATGTATGATTTTTACTTGTTCAATAATCTGTTCACGTAACGCCTATGTCTAGCTGTGTGCAGAATTTCATATTAGATCCTATATCTTCTGTGGAACACTATTTACTAGAAGTCCGTTATGGAGGCGATTACAACGGGCGCTAGAAAAAACATTCGACGAAAATACGTCTGCGCTCAATATATTTAATCTTCGTCAGCCTAAAATGAATAACCCCAAATTCAATTTTTATTATATACCCAAATCGAATTTCATGCCCTTCTAGAAACGTGCAGTAACTTTCCGCGTTCGAAATCTTTCATTTTGTGTACACAGCCATTCTTATATCCTTGCAGACGATTTATTTGTGAAAAAAAAAAAAAAAAATTAAACTTTGTATAAGTGAATTGGAATCCCAATTGTATGACGTCATTTTCATTTGAAGCAGCTCCTTTTGTCACGCAAAGGATTCATTTTTTTGACTCTCGGAAATAAAATGGAGCGGAAAAGAGCGAAAAGTCGCTTAACATGATCATGAAAAGTTTCAAGCGGATCGTACAAGTGGTGTGAATTTTATTAAAGCTTTAGACAATAGCGTTTTAATTTGTTTGGATTAATGACGGTAAAAGTTTTGTTTTGAAGTGGTAGGATCGGAATTGTTAGAGAGTCAGTCAGGGATCAGCGTAACTATTTAGCAGGATTATAAAAATGAAAATGTAGGATTGCGGCCAATTATCTGCGCAAGGGATTTAGGACGAGCGTGGAGTTGAACCCACGTTGGGAAACTTCCTAACCCGTGTAGTTTCGGAGAAAACCACGCAAAAACTCCGAAAGGCTAGGTCGACGCACGCGACCTGGGTTTGAACCAGGCACCTTCCGTCTCCCAGTTGGGAGCGCAAATGTGCTCGGCCAGTGGTGGGACCTAATCTGTATTTACATTTTAAGTGGTAATGGTAAGATTTTTAAACGTTGCTGTTGTTGTGGGATTACGGCCAATTATCTACACGTGGGTTCTAGGCTGATGGATAGTGTGCTTTCAGTGGGGGGTCTTTCTAAGGTGTCCTAACCCTTAAACGTTGCAAAATGAGAAAGCCTAACAATTTGAGTCATGGTGAAAGGTCAGGAAAAACGCAATTCTCAGAAACATGTTTGAATGACTTTTTTCGATTTTTAATATTCACTGTCTAAATGAAAAATCTTAAAAGGTATGATACTTTTTAAAAATTGTCAAAAATTGTAAAGTAAGAACATTGATATTTATTTTTATTAAAATGTATCAGTGGTTTGCTTGCTATAAAATATAGTCGGCATCCCCCAATTCTAAGAAACTCGAATTATTTTTTTTTTTTCATTTTTTTCTCCTTAATAGTGCAGCACAGGTTTAGTGTGTTCCCAACTTTGTCTATTTTTTTTTAACTTCAAAATTTAACATAAACTTTCTTAACTCTTGAATTCTGTATTCTTCACACACTCCTTTTACAAATATATATAAAAAAGAAAAAGAAAGAAAATCGGTCATACTACGGCAATGTGGTGTGTGTAGATATTATTTTTCTCCAACATTTAAAAAAAATGTGTTACAATAAAACTTTGCTTAACGTAATTTTCTTTTCTTTTTTTAATATATAAAATCTATTCTCCTTTAAATGTTCAGTAGGTATGGCAATGTCTTTTCTGCATATTACGCTAACCATCCTGAGACCGCTAGGGTGTTTTTAGATTTCGTATTTTTCCAGTAAATTAATGAAAACAAGACCTTTATTTGCGTGAGCCATCGAAAGGTCGAGAGAGAACTTTCCTTCCAGATGACTACAGATTAATTTTCCTATCATAAGATGCCGCTGCCATCTATTGAAACCTCAACAAGTTTAAAATAGTGCTGACATCTATTGGAAACATTTGAAACCAAACTTCTTCATTTATCATTTTTATTATATTTTTTCTTTAACTGTTTTAATAAATTGCACACGTATAGAAAAAGAAAAAAAAACGGACACGGGTGTTATTTCATCCAATATGCATTTATCAATTGGATATTTTTTTAAACTTACTATATTATCATTTTAAGATTTACAATTTTCGAATTTAATTTACCTCATGATACCATTTGGCCAGGGGCGGCCCTAGGGCCGGACAAACCGGACCCCTGTCCGGGGCGGCAAATTTTAGGGGCGGCATTTTGGCTCGAATTTGAAAAATACATTTTGTATTAGTAAAATAGTTGTTAAAAAAATATTCCGAAGAATATCATTCAGTATAACTTTACTAGCTGATGTACCCATCCGTCATTCATGGGTTTTTACTAACCGCGCGAAATTTCGTTTGCATTGTACGAGTACAAACAATGGAATTAGCATACTGACAGAAATATAGAAAGCAAAGTTGTAACTCTTGTGTATTGTTCCATGATTACAGATTAGAGAGTAACAAATTACTGAAACAAACTGTCAATCGAGATTCAAAATTAACGTTTTCCTTTAGTGGATGAGCTTCCTACATCAAGAAGTCATTTAAATTGTATTGTTGCAAAAGAAGATGCTAGTAATGAATATTAAACTGAAAAGAGAATATCTGGAAAATTCTTTGTAATGGCAAGTAGCCTATATTTAACACTACAACGTCCGATTGAATTATATTTTGATCATTTTGCATGATGCGCGAAAAACTTTATCAAAGTTTACGTCATACCTAAAAAATAATTCAAATTTGTAGAAAATTAAAAACCTGAAATTTTAATTTACCAACCGCCTACTATTTAACAAAATTTCATTTCATTCCCTTTTGTCTGACCACTAGTTGTTTTCACGAAGTGGTCGCAGAAAATTTTCTCAAAATAATATATATATATATTATATATGTAGGAAGTTCAATGCAAACTCCTTAGCTAACGCCGTTACATTATGTGTGGCGCGGCAGTCGCCTAGCAAGCATAACATGTTCCTTTCCTACTGCGTAATCGAGAGAGACGTTAACTGCAGCCGACGAGAGAAGACGTCTCCGTCGCTCAGTCTATCTAAGTGTTTGTAATTAATTGTCCGTGTGTAATTGTTGTATAATAAAGTACCTTGTTTGTTAATATGGTCGTAGCCTTTTCCCCATATTTTGGGGGCTCGACCGTCCTCTCACACTCCAGAGAATTCCTCTAGACATCAACAAGCCAGTGTATTCCCTAATAGATGATAAGCTTCAGAAGCTCTCTTATTGACGAATGCAATTTGACGAATTTAAATACATGGTTTGAGGTGTGGATTAACTGCTGGACTGCTCCCCATTTCAAGTAGGCTAGATTTTTCTTTTAATTTAGATCGTTATTATCCTTTTAAAAAATTGTGCAGAATTTCTCTAGTTTTTGTTTACATTCAGAAACTGTATTCTTTTTCAAAATGTCGTTAAAACTAGGAGACATACATTTAATAGCAAACTCATTGAAATTTGGCAAAACTCAAACTGTTAAAGCATTAAACACCATACTTGGTTTTAAAGAATTTGATCGTTCTTCCCGTACCAAAATACGTAATTTCTCTTCCTTCCCAATCGAATTAGATCTAGAAAAACATAAAGAACAGATATTAAAAGATTTCTCCTTAAATGAGTTTATTTCCGTGGCAAATTTATTACATTTGGAATCAAATGCAAACGAAAAAGATATTTGCAACAGCATTTTTAATGCCCTAACAAATTTGCAAGACTTTCAAAATTCTCTCGACACCAGTTATCTCTCTGATTTAGAACATGACCATCCACTTATTAACACATCGGCAGAAGCGAGTAGCAAGAATGTAGGTCAATTTTCCCCTAATGGTGCCTCTGATATAAACAGTGTTCCTGCGATGCAAAACCCAAGCTCTGTTTACCTTACCCAATCGAGTAATGCACAGTTCCCCATTCTAGGCCCCAGCACAGTTTCAGATATGACTAATCAATTCTGGTATCTTTTAAGAGATATATCTGCAAATAGTAGAAAGTTTTCAGGAGATGATTTGTATTCAATTAAAAGTTTTTTTATAGACTTGGAGGAAAATTTCCAATTATTCCCTTGCATAAGTGATCAACAAAAATTAGTGTTTGCAAAAAGATTGATTACCGGTTCCGCGAAGTCATTTCTGTCGTCGCAAAGAAATCTAAATGCATACGATACGTTTAAATCTGCGTTAATTAACGAGTTTTCAGACACAGTCACGTCAATAGAAATTCATCGGCAGCTTGAAAAAAGAAAAATGCGCCCTAACGAAACATTTACTCAATATTTTAATTCCATGCGCGAATTGGCAAATAGATGCGATTGCGCTATTGACGAGTGTTCTGTTATTCAGTACGTCATAAACGGTATTGAAGGTTCCCGCTCAGACAAAATTATCCTTTATGGGACAACATCATTTTCCGAATTTAAGACAAAATTAAGAACTTACGAAACTTTTGTTAATAACATGCGAGCTAATAGATCAAATTCGTCGAATTTTCGTCACTCACCTGACAGCTCAAACCGCGGTACAGAACAACCAAACCAACAACGAAAACCCTCAAAATTTAATGTTTCTGACACAGCTAACACCCTGCAACGTTGTTTTAACTGCAATGACGTCGGACACAAGTCTAAATGGTGTCCTAATCGCTCTCGAGGCCCGAAGTGCCTAGCATGCAATCGTTTTGGTCACAAGTCGACTGAATGCGTCCGAGCTATGCGAAACGATAGTTCTACTTCACCAGCAAAAGTAAATACCGTACGTGAATTTCCTTCTGTAAACATGTGTAAGGAAGTTATTATTTTTGACAATAAATTCCCCGGATTAGTGGACACAGGTAGCAATTTGACGTTGCTTCGACATTCTGCATGGGTACAAATAGGTTCTCCACCATTATTGAATAACACTAAAGTATTGACGGGTTTTGGTTTTTCGCGAACAAACGTCATTGGTACTTTCGACTGTGATGTTACTATTGACGACCAAATTTTTCCGGTTACTATTTCTGTAGTGCCGAATGCTTGCACAAATTATGACCTCATAATCGGGTGTGACATAATACAGCAAACAAATTTAACCATTTCCCCTGCAGGCGTAATATTTTCAAAACTTCCAACGGCATCTGATCCTGTAGAACCTCAAAATTCTATTATGTCAATTTCTGACGATTCTCCCATCTTTGACATCGGCCCGAATGTCACCAGTCAAACACGCGCTGACGTTGAGAAGCTGTTGTTGGCTTATGCACCCAATAAGACGAAAACTGCTAACGTTGAACTTGACATCGTGCTCACTGACGACGAGCCAATTTTCCACGCACCCCGACGTTTGCCATTTGCTGAGCGTGATATAGTAGATGCACAAATTGACGAATGGGTCAAAAATGGAATTATTGATCCATGTTCATCTCCCTACGCAAGCCAAGTGTTAGTTGTAACAAAAAAAGACGGAAAACCTAGAGTATGCATAGATTACAGACGATTAAATCGCAAAATAGTCAAAGATCACTTTCCCCTTCCGTTGATCGAAGACATTTTAGATAGTCTTCAAAATGCCACAATATTTTCTACACTCGATTTACGAAATGCATTTTTCCACGTTCCCGTAAACGAAAAAAGCCGTCCTTATACTAGTTTTGTGACACATAAAGGCCAATATCGCTTCCGATTTATGCCGTTTGGCCTTAGTACATGTCCATCTACCTTTATGCGTTATATAAACGCCGTTTTTCGTGAACTTATTGCTAAGGGCATTGTACTCCCGTACATGGATGATGTTGTCATCCCAGCTACTAGTGAGTCTGAGGCTCTCGAACGCTTAAAAATTGTCCTTGATGTAGCCCGTGATTATGGATTAGACATAAATTTCCGCAAATGCCAGTTTTTACACACTAAAATAGAATTTTTAGGCCATGTAGTAGAAGGCGGTAAACTGTCTCCTTCCCCCTCGAAAACTAAAGCTGTCCTAAATTATCCGGATTTGAAAAATATTAAAGATGTACGCCGATTTTTAGGTCTCGCCGGATATTTCAGAAAGTTTATTCCTTCATATTCTGCCATAGCAAAACCTCTTAGCGACCTTTTGCGTAAGGACACCCCCTTTCAATTCCAGGCTGAACAAAAAGCCGCATTTGAAAAATTAAAATATTTACTTTCACAGCAACCTGTTTTAAGTATTTTTAATCAGAACTCTCCCACTGAAATTCACTCTGACGCGTCAATAGATGGCTTGGGGGCAGTCCTAATGCAAAAATCCATGCAAGATAACTCTTTTCATCCTGTATTTTATACGTCCAAAAAGACCTCTGATAGTGAACGAAAGTATACAAGTTTTGAGCTGGAAGTCCTTGCCGTTGTTGAAGCCCTAAAGAAGTTTCGGATTTACGTTTTAGGTACTCACTTCAAAATTATCACGGACTGTGATGCCTTCGTCAAAACCTTAAATAAAAAAGATCTCAACACCCGTATCGCCAGATGGGCCTTATACCTTCAGGACTTTAACTTTACTATAGAACATCGCAACGGCTCAAAAATGGCTCATGTCGACGCACTTAGTCGTAATCCCTGTTGCATGATCATTCAGAACAGTGTTCATATTCAATTCCTTAAAGCACAGCAGACTGATGAACAGATCACAGCGATAAAAACGCTTCTTCAAACCGCAGATCATGACAACTACATCGTGAAAAATGATCTTCTGTATAAAACAGTGAATGGCAAAGACCTCCTAGTAGTTCCCGAGAGCATGCAAGCCAACATCATCAAAGCAGCACATGAACGTGGTCATTTCGCTGTTGTCCGCACAGAAGAGATCCTAAACAAGGACTATTTCATTCCACACTTAAAAGACAAAATTAAACAGTGCATCCAAAATTGTGTTACATGTATTCTCAACAACCGTAAACGTGGAAAGCAAGACGGACTGCTACACCCGATTGACAAGGACGATACACCTCTACATACCTACCATGTCGACCATTTAGGACCTCTTGCCACCACTTCCAAGCGTTATAAACATATTTTCGTGGTAATAGATGCCTTTACAAAATTTACATGGCTCTATCCAACTAAATCAACGGACGCCGCAGAAGTAATCAATCGGTTAGAAAATCAAAGATCGGTCTTCGGAAATCCATCGCGTATCATATCGGACAGAGGACCAGCTTTCACCTCAACCGCTTTTGAAGAATACTGCGCCAAACAAAACATCGTTCATATCTCCATCACGGCAGGCCTACCGAGATCTAATGGCCAGGTTGAACGCCAGAATACTACCATTATAGCTGTTCTTTCCAAATTGTCTATTGACAATCCAGAAAAATGGTATTCCCATGTACCCGCCTTACAGCAAATCATAAACTCGACATTCCAAAGGAGTATAAACACCACTCCATTTGAACTCCTTTTTGGCACAAAAATGAAATCTGAACACGACTTAAAAATTCTCGAACTCATCAAAGACGAGGTAAAAGCTGCATTTGAACAACACCGCGACGACCTTCGTAAAGATGCTAAACAACAGATCTCAAAGGTTCAAGAAGAAAATCGCCGAACGTACAACCTTCGACGCAGGCAAGCTCCACAATTCCAGTTGCATGATCTAGTTGCAATCAAACGAACCCAATTTGGTCCTGGATTAAAACTGAAGCGAAAATTCCTTGGACCCTATAAAGTCACAAAAGTGAAAAACAATGACACATATAATGTCGAAAAATGTGCTTTCTTCGACGGTCCATCCAAAACCTCCACCTGCGCAGAGTTTATGAAACCTTGAACCAGCACTGTCGAACACATAACTTGAACTGTGTTCAATATTTTTTTTTTCTTCACCGAAGGACTTAAGACTATATTGAGAAACCTTTTTTTCCCTTTACCCTTCGAATGACTTTAAAATTTAATTATTATGATTCATTTTCTTTTCTTTATTTTAGCACTTCTTAATTGCAGCATTATTCCAGTATTCAAGTTTTGCATTATATTATTCTTCCTGTGGTAATGTATAACTGTATTCTCTATATTGTTTATTTTATTAGGAGGTACTGTTCATTGTTAAGCTCCTTTTTTTTTAAATACATAAGCTATTGATTTGTTTAAAAAATAAATAAATAAAAATCAACTGTTCTGTAACTTCAGGCGAGGTCGCCTTAGCGGTCATGATGGCCGAATGTAGGAAGTTCAATGCAAACTCCTTAGCTAACGCCGTTACATTATGTGTGGCGCGGCAGTCGCCTAGCAAGCATAACATGTTCCTTTCCTACTGCGTAATCGAGAGAGACGTTAACTGCAGCCGACGAGAGAAGACGTCTCCGTCGCTCAGTCTATCTAAGTGTTTGTAATTAATTGTCCGTGTGTAATTGTTGTATAATAAAGTACCTTGTTTGTTAATATGGTCGTAGCCTTTTCCCCATATATATATATATTTATTTAAATTCAAACAATGTTATTTAACTCAATCTCCTCGATAGTAACTGAATTTTGTTCTTTAGAAATTTTAATATTGTGCCTGTAAAAATTTTGCACAATTTTCTCAAAATTGAAAAAAAAATAATAATAAAAGAAATCGACGTAATTTGTTTAAGTCGGACAGCCACCTATTGTAGTACCTCCAGATGCCTTAAAGTGACGCCCTCCCCCTTTGTCCCCGTCCCCTAAAAAAGAAAAGAAAAAATACAATGCAAATTTTACAAACTTTTTCAATTTATTCAAATCTTTTAAAAATTTCGATGATGCTTTGTTACCCGTCATATGACCTAATTTCAGCCTGTTCTCTTAATCCGTTTTTGATGGATGCCAGAACTTTTTAAGCGACTTTTACAAAATTTCAAAGTCTATGAATTATTTAAAACAATTTTGGTACTTATCGTTTCAATTAATGTACTATTCAATATAATTCCAAATTTCATTCTATTCCATTGAGCCATTTTTTAACAAAGGGTGGACATACATTTACACACAGTTTTCAAACAACAGTTTTAAATCTCAAAACTTTTAAACGAATTAGAAATATTTTAGAACCTGCAGTTTAAATTAAGCTGCCACTTTTGGTGCTGCTAAAAATTTCATTTCATTCGCTTCAGTTGTTTATATGTGATGTGCAAACAAATATTTACACATTTTGCATAGATTTTTCACAAGGTTTCCAGTTGGTTTCAAATTACACTTTGTTAATAAAATTCAACAAGCAAATACCATTCCATATTTCTGATTGCATTCCTGATGCCAAAAATATCGAACAGATCGCATTCTTGGTAAGGTATAAAGGTATTGACAAATCTAATTCTAATGATAATGAAACACCTTGAAGCTACCGTTAAAATTGATGAAAGGATTTTAAGTTTTTATTCCAGTGATTTGGCTTCAGAATTACTTAACTCTCTCAAACAGTTCATGTTTCTATGCTCTATTATTATTTGGTACAGAATCTTCAATTGCTTGAATCCGTTAAGAAAGCTATTTCAGTCAAAAGACAACGATTTACCACCTGCTCTCGAACTCTTAAGGAACTGTAAAAATTTTTTGAAAGGATCTTCGATTGGATGTGATTTTAAATGAAATGTTCTGTTATGCCAGAGAACTGACCGACGAGATGGAGATAGTATTCTGCCTAACATTGAGTTTAAGCAGCCATGTAACATATTAATTTTGATTGCGAAGCACGAGATGATCTGGTAAAAGATCCTAAATTAAAATTTAAGATAGTTTATTTTTTTACAGTACTAGGGGCCACGGCCCCTAGACTCATTAAGCTCGCTTTTCGTATGAGGCATTCGGGCCCCTAATAGGGCTTATTCGTATAAAAGGCATAATTTCAACAAACAAAACCCAATCGTTGGATCAGCTAGAATGTTATCGAGCTACACATTGCTTGTTTCTTGCATGTTGCTTGGAACATAAAAATTTAAACTTCGCACTATTTTTAATTACGTGAAACCCATGAAACACCTTGCGTATTAGCCAATCATGGCGAATTTTCATAATTTGGCGACTTGCGTATACGTATAGTTAATAATTAGCTTTAAGAAAACAGTACTTTATATGTTTTCTTTGTTAAAATCTACGTAAGAGCTTGCCATCAACGGCGACTTTTCATTATTTGGCGATTTACACATGCTCACAACCTATAATTACTGCTCATGTAAGGTTCCCGGAAAACCGTTATCCATATTTTCATATACATAATCCTTTGCAGATTGGCGTATTTAGCACCTCGAATTATATCATCTCGCCGCTCTGGCAAATATCTAAAATGCAGTATAACTGCTATAATGGCATAGTTAACGCCACCAAATATTTCTACTGGTAGCAAATACTCCAGCTCGACCGAACCGGCTTTAAAGTAATCTGCATTTTAATTATTTTACATTTTCGAGATATTGGCGGGTTCTAACATTTTTTGAATTCGCGGTTTAGATTGAACTTGTTTGGAAAGATACCATTTTGCCAGATAGCACCAAATGCCAAAATGGCGCAGTCATAAAATCAGTTACAATTAGTTATTCTGTTTTGAAAAAACGAATAATTGCTCATTCTAAACTCCTGTTGTGTAAGCGAACTTACTATTTGAAAATTGTCAACTTTGTCTAACACACTTTGAGTTATTTATTTCATATACTTTTTAATTTGGCGTAAAATGGGTGTCATTCTACTTCATGTTTGTCAATTTCACGATTCTACATACTTTGAATTGCTTTTTTGCAAAGGAATGAATGATTTTATGCCAAATCTGTCAGCCATTATGTTTTATTTTTTCAGTTTTTTTATTAATATCTTCTAAAATAATTCGATTTGCAAAATTTAAGTGAGCTTATCAGGTTCCTCGGAATTTTCCGAATCCGTGGACATGTTTCTAGAAATTCAAATCCCCACGGTTAGGTGAAGCCGAAGAAGCTTTTGACAGCGGCCGTCACTTTTTTTAGAATAGAGAAAAACAAAGCGATTAATACCTTAGAGTGCAGATTTAATTTAATAAGCACCCAATGTAATTGTTTTAAATTTTTGCACGACATATATGAGTTAAAAGACACTCCTAAAAAGTGCTAATTAAACATTGTAACACGTGTTAACACTGTTTATAGAGTAAACAATTGGAGTTAATGCTGACCGATGGGGAACCAGGGAATATAAACGCGCTTGATCTAGTAAATGAAATAGTGAAAGTCAGGGCCTGATTACTGAAAAGGCTCGGGAAGCTTGAGCTTCCCCTCACAATTTGAAGGGGGGCCTGAAAATGACTGAAAAACTGCTATAAGAATTCAAAATTTTGTTTTTAAATGATCTTTTAAGTTATTGTACACATTTTTAATGAAGAGAAGTTGTGCTTTTCAGAAGTCTTGATACTTCATATCGCAACATTTATAAATTAGTTGTTTGCGATGTCATTGCCTGGGACACCTGCTGCAGTTGAGAGCTTTTTTCTATTATGGGGAATATTTGGGCAGCAGAGAGGGGTAAACTTTTAATATGTAATGTTAAATATATTCTAAATGTCAAAATTAATTCTCAACTTCTGTGTTGTGATTTTTATGATGTCATCAAAACAAACAAAGAATTCCTGAAAAAACCCATGTCTAATGAAAAATAGGACTAAATTAATAAAGTTTAATGTTCCAGTAAGGTAATGTTTTTAGTTATTTGTATTAAAGTAATTTCAAAAATACTGTAAAATCCCGTTACACTATTATGAAGATTAATGAATAAAATATTTTTATGAAAGGAAAATTTCAAATTAATGAATAAAATGTGTTTATCAAAAGAAATCATTAGAACTAATTAAATCAATAACATTTATTTTTTATGAATAAAATATTTTTATGAAAGAAAATCATTAAAACTTTAATTTTCCCAAACAAAAAGGGGATGGGGGGCCCGAAATGAGACTGAGCTTCCCCTCACTTCAGAGGTTAATCGGGCCCTGGTGTCAGTTACGGCCTCATTAGGCAAAAAGGAAAGTCCAATTGAAATTTTAAAGCTAATTTCAACTCTAGATTTTACACCACATCTTGCTCTTGCTTCGAGAATTCCGCTTTCTTTGCCGATAATTGTGGCAAGTGCAGAGAAGAGTTTCTCAAAATGAAAGTTAAAAATTTCTTGTGTTCCACAACTCTTCTAGACAGGTTAAATAATTTAATTACATTGGCTATCCGCTATCGAACATGAATTAGTTGCAAAATTTATTTAAGAGAAAAAGTCAGGAATTTTGCGGAATTAAAAGTCAGAAAAAAACTCTTGATTTCTTTCTCTTTCTTTTGGTTTTTAGCTTAATGTTTGATTTTTTAATAAATATGGTTTTTCTTATGCTGTGTTATGTTTAAAGAGCTATTCCAGTTTTATAGGCATGAAAACAGTATCTGTGAACAATTTATTTCCTTTAATAGTAATTTTACTGTGGGGGGGCGGCATTTTATATTTTTGTCCGGGGCGGCAAACCTGTTAGGGCCGGCCCTGCATTTGGCGTCTCAAACCAGTGGTTGAATGCCACTGATCTCTTCGAATAGAAAATTGTCGCAAAAGGTTTGGTTTTGTGTGATTATGGCAACGCCACGCTAGGGCGATCTGGCAAGGATGGGGGGCGCCTTGGTACGAGGACTTTCTAAGGGCTTCTAACGCGTATTCACGTTGCATCTGGAGAAAACCTACCAAAACTCCAGACCGTTAGATCGACAGCCGCACGATGGGACCCGAACGCGGGACCTTCACACTTCGGCCGTCCACCATTTTCAGTGACATAACCCCTACTCTCTTTTCATAGTGCTTATGCAGCCCGTCTCGAAATCTGTATTTTGTCTGTTGTTTGACTTTTTAAGGGGTTGATTTGATTTGATTTTGGCCCCACCAGTGGCCGAGTGCATAGGACTCTGAACTGGAAAGACCCCCAGCATGGCTGAGTGGATAAGGTACGCAAAATGGTAGACGGCTGAAGTGTGAAGGTCCCGGATTAGAACCTGACGATCTAACTGTCTGGAGTTTGGGGTGGTTTTCCACCGGCCGAGGCACGCCCCCCTTGGCAGATGCCCTTTGTGTATGCTTGCCGTAACACAAAGCAAACAAACTGAACTGGAAGACGGAAGGTCCTTGGTACAAAACACGGTCGCGTCCGCCGACCTAACCGTTCGGAGTTTGCCATGGTTTCCTCCGAAAGTTAGTGGAAGTACGGGTCAGGACCACTTAGAAAGACCTCCATGGAGGGTATCCCACCCACCGACCTAGAGCCCAAGTGTAGCTAAATGGCCGTAATTCCACAACACAATTGATTTGATTTTGTGGTTAAGGCAAAGCTACACGTGGGCTATCTGCCTTAAGAGATGCCTTGGGCAGAGGACTTTTTAAGGGGTTCTAACGCATTTTCCAGTTACATGTCTAGAAAACTGTCCTAAATTCCAAATCATAAGATCGACAACCGTACGGTAATCCAGAACCCAATTTTGCTAGCGGGATTACGGCCGATTATACCTACACTAGGAATCTAGGTTAAGGGGGAAAACGCCATGCCTTTCTAAGAGGGTCTGTACTAACACATATTTACGATAAATTTCGGAGAAAACAACGAAAAATTCCGAACGGCTAGGTTGATGGACGCGACCAGGGTTTGAACCAGGCACCTTTCGTCTCCCAGTTGAGAGCTCTATGAACTCCGTCACTGGTGGGGCGTCAGAACCCTAGAAGTTCACACTTCGGGCAAATTCGATAAACCAGCGTCTCTCAACCTGTAGGGTGCACCCCCCAAGGGGGGGCGCAGACCGTTTGCCAGAGGGTCGCGAGAAAAACCAAAGAACAAGTAGTGATGCATGTTTTTTAAAAAATCATCTTATTTATTCTCATTTTTACTCAAAAAAATATCCATTTTCGCTTGAAATGTTCATTTAAACTTTACTGATAGCATTATTTTGTAGAAAATTCGACTAAATGTTCAACTAAAATTAAAAATCTGAATGTATGCTGAAAAATATGAAGGGTGAGGGACGCCACCGTAAATTAGCCTTTGTTGGGGGGGGGGGGGGGTCGACGTTAAAAAGTTGAGAACCGCTGAGCTAAACGGTTCAACAATGGCACGCTATATGCTAGGTGATTATACGGTGTGTGGAAATTTTGAACGATTTGATACATCAAAAATTGCTTTCTGAAGCTGAGTCGACTCTTCCCTCATCGATAAAAACTATGGCAAGTAACGTTGATATATTAAAATGTGCGACACCACAGAATATCTGTTCCATTACAAGTAACAGTAGTAACCGTTCGCCCGTCGAAGGAGAATCAATAAAAACGTATGTAAACATTCGCTGTAAAAACACAGCTGTAGGTGGTTTTTCTTTTCGTCATCATTGTGACTTGCATTTCCATATATCATCTGACTGTAAATTACAAATTCTGTGTGTTGTTCGGTACAGAAAATAAGGTCACCTGCAAAAGATTCAACAGGCTAGAAACATGGAAAATAGAGTAAGCCAGAGACATAAACGGATACAGTGGCCTCGTGCTACAACGTTATTTAAGTTATGCGAATGGGATTATACGCGAGTTTTTTCATGAGCATTTATTTTAGGAGTTAAAATGAACACTGCCTGCCTTTTCTCATGGATTATAGGGGATTAGGCACTTTCGCTTTTTGCAGCATTTTGTACCAATTCCAAATCCAGATTAGATCGATAGCGGCAGTACCTGCCAAGGGCGTTGATTTCTACCACAAACTCCCGAAGAGTTCATTTCTACCTTATTCGAGAGCCAATAGATGGCAGCATTGCCGATAAACGAACAGTGCATTCATGAAAGTTATTGCGTGTAGGATTTACTATTAGGTCTTTTGTTAAGGCCATTTGAAAGAATCTCAATAAACCTGATTTGGCATCAGAAAAAAATCAATATTCTTTTTCCGTATCAATATAAAACATCTTAATCGGCTATGTAGCATGTAGCATTTGTGTTGTCGAATATTTCAAAATTAAAGTATATCTGCTGTAAAATGGAGGTCTACCTTTCCAAGTTTTAAAATTCAAAAAATAATATTGTGACAGAATATTCTTTTCGGTGGATTTCATTTATAAAGGAAATTCATCTAAAAGAATATTTTTCAAAACGAGTTAAATTAAAAAAAAAATTAATATTTGGAAAAGGGAGTTACCTCCATTTTAGATCTTTCAATTTCTGTGATTGAGATCATTTAACTTGTAAAACATAAAAAAATAAATAAATTCAAAAATATACACATCCTAACAAAATGACAATTCTGCTCATGTATGCAAATTTTAAGTTTCATATGCAATTTCAATTAAGATACTGAATCAGAATATGTCCCTTATTGATCACTACATTTTAGCAAGAAAGTTCCTAACTGACAAAATTATCAGATTATAGATAAAAGATTATGTTATCCAACTCTTTGTTTTTGGAGGATGTACAGATGAAAAGAATATTTCAAAGTACTATTTTGCCACAGTATTCTTAGAAGTGTATTCTTTTACATCGTACTTGTGCCATGTTCCCACTCAGTAAGTTTTTCACCAATAATGTAGACTATGTATTTGCATAGTATGGCATTAAAGTATATGTGAACATAAGATTATGTACTGCAGTTACCCTCTTGTTTATGGCTTAATTGCAGTACATCATTCTCCTTCTGAAAATCTCTCCAAAGGAAGTTCAATTTTTGTTCTTGAGGCACTAAAAAATTATCAACAAATTCTTAAAAAAAAAAAAAAAAAAAAACTCCAACATATTATTTTTGAATTAGAAAAACATATTAAACTGGGCGGCCACCAAATTACCCCTTTCAAATTCCTTGTCATTACAACTCAGAATACATGAAATCCCCAAGACTTGATTTTTGCGAATTATCCGATATTTATACTGCTTTCAATTAACCTTTCACATAAACTAGTAAATAAGCAGAATTACAAAAAATGCGACAAGAAATTCGGAGTGAAACAACTCTTTTGCAGAGTAACATTGCAAAGTGCAGAGCAGTTGTCAGCACAGTATTATAATTAAATTAACACTATTGTTATTATAATTACCATTATAATTATAATTAAATTAATACTATTAAAGAAAATGCAAAATGTAATACAGAATAACGTTATGAGGGGGAAATGTCAATGTAGGAATACTATACTAGATTTTGAAAACTGAAAAATCTCTCAAAATAGCACAGAGAAAAATAAACTACTGAAAAAGACTGGTATAAACCCTAACTAAAAATTTTTCATATGTATGTGTCAAGGGGTACAAAGGGTTCTCTTTAACAAATTATTCCATTCAGTTCTAGGTTATTATTATTTTTTTTTACCATTTTTTACTAAATTCAGATTTTTCCAGAAAATACAAATTCCCTAATAATTCCAGGTTGTTTGTCACCCTGTTTAAATAGCAGTTGGGACACTTTTTCTTTCTTTTTTTAAAGTTGGTGCACAAGTCAGATAATTGTTTAACTGATTTGGCATTCAACCAATTGTTATAACGTTCTTGATTGCAAAATAACATTGAACTTTAAACTCTTGTCGAAAAGTTTGATCGAATTATAAGCATAAGACATCACTTTTATTTTATTTATTTATTCGTTTTTTCTGGATTGAATATTTTCATTCAACTGTTGAAAAATTGTTTTTGAATTGTTAATTTTTTCCCATGTATTGTTTGACCAAATTCTTTGTCAGTAATTAGTTGTAAAAATAATATCAATATTTTCAATTGTTTTTTGAAAAAAAAAACCTTCCAAATTTATTATGTTTCATTTAAAAATGCATTATTTTAAAGATTATATTGCTCAACACATTAAATAAATAATTTGTAATTATTTATACTAACATGCATACCTCAATGCAGATGCTGATTTTAGAACAAACAATTTTTGTTTTGCTTTACTGTGTTGAAATGTAGTATGGAAAATGAAGATTCTGATAAAATTGTTTAATGTAAAAATTATAGCAAATTAGTTTCTTTATAAAACTGATATAAATAAGAAACACCATTTTTCATTTTAAAAAGTTTCATTCAACAATAGGTAAATGCTATTGTTAGAGAAATTTTATTAACTAAAAAAAAAAAAAAAATGCTGATAAAATTAAAATTGATAACTTTCAATTGATTTTGTGATTTTTGGATAATCTTTTTGTCAGTTACTAATTAACTAAAAAACTTTAATCAAATGAGTAATCTTGGCTAAAAAATCTGATGTAGTTATTAACTCAGTATATATAATTAAATGTTTAATGAAATATATGGTGCAGTAATAAATAGGTAGTGAATTCTTAAAGAATAACATTTTCATCCACTTGGACGAAATCTATTTCTTCCAGCAGGTTTTTTTTTTTTTTTTTTGTCAACCCTGTAAATAAGACATGAAACACAAATAATGTCAAAATACAACTGGAAATGCTAAAAATCTAATCAATAACGAATAAAAAAACAACAGAATTTGAGCGGAATATATGATTTTTTATTTACAAAATTCTTCTTTTGCAGGTCTTATTTATTTACAAAACAATATGCATACTATATCAATTATCAATCAAATACAAAAGAGTAGAAACATCTGAAATGTCACTTATAACCAAATCTTTATAGCGCAGATCCTCTTTACCATCTAAATACACCTATATAAAGAGAAAAAAAAATCCTGAATTATTTGCCATGGTCTAAATAACAAGTAAAAAGAAACAAACAAAAAAATATTCTTCCCATTTTAATAACAGTGATATTTCAATAAAAGAATAAATCTCTCGGTTACAAAACTTTTTTAACCCTCAAAAGAATTTCTTTCAGAATAACACCATTTAAAGATAAGCACTTCAATAAATCTTTTAAGAAACATTTTCTTTTAATTGTCCACAGTATCATAAGAAACTTATTGCACTTAAGAACTGCAACAGAAGTGGGGGAATTTTCTAAAAGCAGGATAAAAATAGTTTAAGCAAATATTTTTTTGTGGAAGTGAGCGTTCTTTTCAAAAACTGCTTTTTGACAAGACAGAGGTTGAAACCATTTTATATTGGGTTATATTCCATCAAATATTAAAATAATTTACTGTTTATATCTTTAGCATTTATTTGTTATTAACAGATAAATGTCAATCAATTTATTAACTAATGAATTTAAAAATATGTCATAGTAAACAGAAAATTACATTTAGTAGTTAAAATAATAAGTGTAGACAACTTTATCTCAATGATATTCAAGGATGAATGCAGCAGCAAAAGAAATGAGATAAATTGAAGTCTTATCATTTCATTTGTAAATGAATTACTTAATTATGCAAATAATTCAAATCCACAGTAAGTAAATTAAACTTTACAAAGTTGCCTTTCTGTTTATATTACAATTTAAAAAAATATTTTTTTCTACAGTTGTTT
Organism: Cheiracanthium punctorium; assembly: GCA_038373885.1. Classification (NCBI taxonomy): domain Eukaryota; kingdom Metazoa; phylum Arthropoda; class Arachnida; order Araneae; family Cheiracanthiidae; genus Cheiracanthium; species Cheiracanthium punctorium. The sequence continues at coordinate 282,082 of JAWZYV010005235.1, forward strand.
ATGAACAAAGTTTGTCTCAAAATGCATTAAAAAGCAAGGACTAGGTTTTAATCGAAACAATTTTGGGCTAACAAAACTAAGGTATGAAATGCTTCTTATAATTTTTTCTTTTACACAAAGTACACAAAACAATAAAATACACATACATGAAATTGAACTTACAACTTTTAAAATAGTGATAAGTGGAAAGTGTTAATGGATGATGCATAACTTAGCTGAAACTGCTTTTTAATAAGTAAAGGTATCTTTTGAATAAATAATCTTTAATGGCATAATCCTCATCTAATGTTCAAGTGAAAAAAAAATCATGTAGATACTATATGACTTCCTTGTACATCGATTAAATTAAATAAATTATAATGCCATTCAAACTTATTTCATTTGAAATTAAGAAGAAACAATACATGAAAAATATTAGGGTTTGGCAATTTCTCGCCAAATAAAAGCATAACCAATCTCGGTGCAGTTCTGGAAACTTATTTTTGGTGCCCAATCTGCCAATATTTCAACAAAAGTTGCCAAGTTTGACAAGATTTCGGGCATGCCTTAAACTATGACTGAACATCCTAAAAAAATAAAAAAAATAAAAATAAAAACGCACTTAACCCTCTTGTCACCCTGAACCTCATATGAGGCCCCTACTTCAAATAGCAATATTTAGGGAGAGAAAAAATTGAATTTAGTATTTTTTCTTTCAGTGATATCAATATCATTAATTCATGTAGAAAGTATATGAGGCTATTAAGTAGATGCATAAATCGTGTGTAGATTGCAGTACTAGTCCATTTAGATCATTTTTTACAGTTTTCGCTTCATTGTTTCAGGAGAAAAATTAAGAAAATATTTACGCTGCTTTTTTACCGTTTTTTTTTCTTTTTAAGGTAAGTATAGTTTTTTTCTTATTCCTCAACCTTTAGATAAAATGTGCATCCTTTTTAATTAATTTTAGCGTAACAAAATGCTTCAAAAATGCAAAAATTAATATTAGAAAAAAATATTTTTGTATGATTTATAATAGTATTTCAGATGCATTAAATGCTAGACAGATTTATTTTCTCTGATTTTTCATAATTCGATGACGAGAGGGTTAAACTAGTCCATTAGTTTTTCAGTCCAAAGAAACACACATTGCATTTCATATAATAGATAGAGAGGATTCGAAAAAACCCAAGCGTTTTTTTTTCTTTTTAAGGTAAGTATAGTTTTTTTCTTATTCCTCAACCTTTAGATAAAATGTGCATCCTTTTTAATTAATTTTAGCGTAGCAAAATGCTTCGAAAATGCAAAAATTAATATTAGAAAAAAATATTTTTGTATGATTTATAATAGTATTTCAGATGCATTAAATGCTAGACAGATTTATTTTCTCTGAATTTTCATAATTCGGTGACGAGAGGGTTAAACTAGTCCATTAGTTTTTCAGTCCAAAGAAACACACATTGCATTTCAAATAATAGATAGAGAGGATTCGAAAAAACCCAAGCGACTAGCTTTTTCTTTTTTTTCCCCCCTCATAAATAAAATTCAATATATATGTGGCTCCTAAGATTTTAAAACTTTTGTCAATCCCTGTAGATAGATATGCATAATTCATCAATTATGTTCACCTTAAGTCCCTTTAACAGCTTTTTAATGACTCTACAGAGTTTACAGCAAATTTGCTCATAAAAAAAGATTCTTAAATATTTATATTTATATAGAAATAATATTTTAAGACAAAGAAATAGGAAAAAACTGAACATTTTCTATGCAACAATTTAGATTTAAAGTATCTTAAAAAGGACAAGAATGGAAAAAAGAAATTTACAAAACATACTCTTTCCTTTCTGACAGCTCATTTAAAGGTTTTTGAATGAAGCATTAACTTTTTAACAAAAATTTCTTATTGCGATACAGAACATTAACATGTCCAATTATTTATTACAGCACATTTGAATGCTAATGAATAATTTTAGATTTTTAATTAAAAAGAAATATTCATTAAAATATAAAAATATTTCCTTAGATAACACTTACTTTAACATTTAAGTCACAACCAATCGCGACTATTTTTTCAAGGCTGCGGTCACTTTTGCACTTGGCACAAACCACATACTTCTCATTGGACGATATCACCCAAGAACTGTTGGGTTTCAATATGGACTTTGCATTCCTCAGTAACTGATCAAAAGTAATTTTATCAACTACATTCAAATTTATATCCACTTCGTTCGTGTCTACACTTTCTCCACATAAATCTTGGTCTTCATCGTTATCAGCAAAGTCCAGGTCATTCAAGTCTGCATCTTGATTTTCCACAAATGCACTCTGCCTGCTATCCTCCTCTCTGAACAGCTCATTTATGATTGCACTAAATTCCTTTACATTTTCGTCTTCTTCAACATTTTTACCGTCAGTTTCATCGACACTACTCTCAGTGTTTGTGGTACTCTCCGTAGGACTTTTCAGGTAATATTTTTCGACCTCACTTTCGATGGCGAGATCCAGCTCGATTTGTCTCTCCGTAACCAAGTTACCATACTTTTCGGAGCGCTTCATCTTTGCGACAATCCTCTGCAAGCTGCTCGAATATCCGGGCAGTTTCGGGAAAATCGTCGGGATGGCATCGGCTTTCAGTATGGCGCGGCCTCTTTCCAATCGGAAGACTTGACCATCGTGGCAAGTGGTCTCGTAATACTTGACAATGTCGTCCGCAGCAAAGTGTAACTCACAGACGCGGTCTGTAGGGCGCAATTTTCGATCGGATCGTGGAATAACTTGCTGCCAGATTTGGAACATGCTGTTGTTCTAAAGAAATTAAATAAAAAGAAATACATTAAAAATAATATACATTGTATTTTTATATGAGCATTTGTGTAAAGAAACTTGAAAAATAAAATGTTTAAATTAAATTTTTAGAGAAGGAATTACATGCAAATTGCTAAAAGCTGAAATTATGATACAATGATTTATTTTAGCAGCATGAAATCTATAAGATGAGCTAAAGTTTTTTCCAAAGGTAAGTATTTGTAGAACAAAACCTTTCAAAATTTGAAAGATAAATATTTCTTGAAAATATGCAAAATTATCGACTGTGTAATTTATGTATTTTTATGAAATTTTAATTCTTTCAAATAATTTGGTAAATATTTAACTGAAATTGATAACTAAAAATTGCAAAGGTAAAGCCAATACTGCAACTACAGAGCTTTTTCAAATAATCGGAAATTAAAAAATTTTCATTCTTAGCTACATATGTTTTTTTTTTTTTTAATAACGGGCAGGAACTTGACGATTAGGCATTGTCCCTTACAACAGCCCAAAGGCGTGATCATTTTATTATGGGGGCACCCAGTGAGCGGTCAGCATTACCCCCTATAAAGGGACGGACACAATGACAACCACACCCAGTCGGGGATCAAACCCCGGCCGCCGGGAGTTGAACCCGAAACCGGAGTACGGTGCTTTACTAACCATACAACTCGGTCGGCTACCTACATATGTACATTATGCACCAAGAAAATACTTTGATGGGGAATATGATGAATTAGTTATATGATTACATAAAAAGAATTTCTGCATGACTTCAAGCTTATGCTAAGTAATCTGATATTTTTTTTTCAAGGGAGAGGTACATCCCTACACCCCTGGCTATGCCCCTGTTACATACAACTGAATGATCTTACAGTAAATTTTCAAAACACTGGGGCAGACAACAGACCTGGATGACAAAAACTTTATTGTAAATTACTATTAATTGTTTAGAAAATTTAAAAATTAATATAGGGTCACACAGGAATTCTGGTCACTCTTTTTTAATAATTCAGAGTAAATTATAGTCATTAACTTCATAGCATTAAAAAAATGTTTTACAAAGAACTAAATCATGCCAAGTCATAATGGACTATATTCCGCATCCGGTGCTTTGTTTACATATCAATGTTTGTGTTTACGATTCATTGGCGAACAATGTGCGCTCCAGAGTGGGCGATGCACTGCCAAAGTGAAGTTACCTGCTGGTGGTATTTTTGACTGACAACCATAAAAAAACATGTACGTCGTCAGTTTGTGAATTTGAAATTGTTTCATGTTATGGATGGAAGGGAATGAAATGTGTTATGTTATTGTATGAAAAGAATGTGTGCGTGTTTGTTAGAAATAGGGTGTGAATATAAAGCTAAATAAAAGAAAGCATGCTGGTGTTACATTTTCGGCTGGTGTGTGTGTTTGTTAGAAATGCAGTGTCAATATAAAAGTATATAAGAGAAAGCATGCTGGTGTTATGTTATAAGCCGGTGGGTGTTAGGGACATTTCTGAGCGGTTATTTAAAAAAATATATAGGTAAGTGCTCTTTTCTAACGAATCTTTGCAATGTTTAAGGTTTTTAATGTGAATTTTAAATTGATATTGGATGTGTTTACGTTTTCGTAAGTGCTATTTACGTGCTATTCTAATCATACTGACTTTATAACAGGTGTACAACTAGGTTGTTTAATCCACCGACATACCTGCCAACCTTCAATTTTTGAAAATCTTACAATACCATGGTGTCACGCAGTAACGCAATAAATATGCCTACTAAAGATAAAATGTAATCAAACACAATTTTTAAAATTACTATTCAGATTTAGTACACTATTTTTAATACATATGCACATATAGGAAAGGAGGGGCATTTATTTGGTATCTTTAGAGTACAAATGTTCATAAGTAGCTGATTTGGCTGCTTTTAAAAAATCCTTATCAAAGTCTTCCTCATAGCAATGGCCTTTGAGTTTACTTTTTGCAATTAAAATGTCTTCCAAAGTTTCATTAGACAAAAAACTATGAAATAGTGTTCTATTTTTCTTAACACTGCTAAACAAACGTTCACAAGCAGCATTACTGTGTGGTATAGTCAATATGCTTAGCATAACATTCGATCATATTTAAATTTCCCACTAGCAGCTGTTAATTTTCTCAATCTCAATTTTTAGCCCATTTTTTGTCCATTCTTTCTTCTGATTGAACTTCCTCGGGCAAATTATCAATTTGCAAAATTGAGATTGAAGCTCATCCCTGATTTCATCTACTGGCTTGCAAACATCATTTCCACATACTTCATGCGAGTACATATTTGGAAATAAATTTAAAAAATAAACTATATCTGAAAATGATTTGGCCTCACCATGGCACAAGTGGTTCTGCCACTGAAAATGGTAGATGGCTGAAGTGTGAAGGTTCCGGGTTCGGGTCCCATCGCGCGGCTGTCGATCCGGAGTTTTGGTAGGTTTTCTCCAGATGTAACGTGAGTACGCGTTAGAACCCCTTAGAAAGTCCTCCTGCCAAGGCACCCCCCTGGCTGATCGCCCTAGTGTAGCGTTGCCATAATCACACACAACAACAACTGAAAATTATTTGTCTGCAAGATTATTTATGTTTGATACTTAGCAAGATTATTCATGTTTGATATGCAATTTTGATGTCGGTCCTATACACGGAGCAAAAAGCAAAATTGCATCCCCTTCGCGATTTGACGATACAAGGATATTCCTTTGTAAAAGAATCAAGGAAAACTTTATTATATTGTTTATGTTTAATTTTCGACATTTCAAATTAATATTTCACAACTTCAAACTACACTGGACAATTTCATCAACACGTGTTTGTGATTGAAAGTTGTTCTTGCGCTTGCGCTTACGGATGGGAGCCAAGCGGTATTGGGAGGGAGATATTTCTAAACGAATGCGCATCCACCTCCGTGCATGCGCAGCAACAAACTTTGCCAAAGCATGGACACTCGGCATATCGATTACGAACGCTCCCATCCCACTTCTCCTAACACGTCACAAGCCAAGCCGCGGGTGGGAGGGAGAAAAAAAAATCTGTGAGCCAATCATAGCTTTCGCAGCATCGGAGATCGGAGGGAATTCCTATTTTCCCTCTCGGGTTAACAGTAACACAGCGTATCAGTGGAAGAAGCATAAAAGGCAGAAAAGGTAGGGGAGGGGGGAGTTAGCGTAAATATGGGAAATAAAACGATCTAGTGTTTTTACGTTCGACGTAACGTCAATTGGTGATTTAAATTTTAAAATACTCCACAAAACCACTAAATTTTGAAACATAGTAAATAAAATCACATTAGCCTAAACTTTGCCAAAAAATCGTACAATTTTGCCTTGCGGCCGTATAACCGTACAACTAAGCTAAAATCCGTACATTGTACGGCCAAACCGTACAAGTTGGCAGGTATGGTCACGTGTATTACTCCGAGAATTCGCTCTTTGACTTGCTTGGTGTAAGTGCCACAGCTGGCTATTAATCTATTATTTGGCACAGAACAGTTCCTTAACGGTATAGGGGCTTCCTCCGCTTCCGACCTTCTTTCTCCCCTACACGCGGCAATTCGTCCGATGCAGTTGGGCAGGGGTCTAAAAAATGCACTATTAGCAGTACCGTACAACAAAAGATAAGAATGTGGAGTGGAATTGCGGGGTGGGGGAGCTTTGGCGGAATCGGGGGTTGCCTGGTCACTGTCAAAACCAGCGGTCAAGGCTGAATTTTTTGCCAAGAGTGTGAAAGTTCTAATTGGTGGAATGTGTTCAATGACGATGTACGAGCGGTTTATTGTTAACTCCTTAAAATTGCAAATATTTCTACACTAAGTGTTCATACAAACAGTAGTTTGTTAAACTGAGTATCATTTGAATGATTTTAGAAAAAAAATTTAAAACTATCGACTTAAAATCCGGAAAAATGTGCGAAGTATATCTTTTTGCGGATTCACACTTCATTCTACTTTTGGCAATACTGTCAAGTTAGGCGCGATTCTACTATAGGTTGTTTAAGCCACTGATGTTTTTTTGAGTTGAAAACGGGCCAGTGTTTGCCCAGTTTACATTAGCTGTACAACTAAATAGCTTAATCCACTGTAGTTTTTTTAGTTAAAAAACGATGAATGTTTGCTCATTTTAAATTGCCTGTTACTGAATTTGCTGACGTGTTTTAGCTTAAATATGGATGGTGTGTTTTGTTTTAATATTTTGTAATGGAATATATGTGCAATTTTAATGTGTTAAGATACTTTGACTTTGCTGATCGTGCAAAATGGTTGGCGACAGTTGCTGGAGCTTGGCAGTTGCCAAGCTCCAGCAGTTGCCAAGCAGTTGCCAAGCTCCAGCAAGTCGCCGTGTTTACAAGGCAGCAGTCGCCGTGTTTACATGGGGTGCGCACTGGGTTGTATGATTTTACCAACATAATTATACAATTTATTTTGTTATATCAAGTTCAAAAACAGTGTAACTAAGCAGCAAATAAGAGAAGGGGGTAAAAAAGAGTAACCACAGCCATGAAAACATCTTCAAAAAAAGATTGTTGTTGAAAATCATAATTTTTTTTAAAGATCCATAGATGAAACATTTTTGAAAAAACAATTTTGCTCATTGGCGTCACAATCTGTAAATTATTGGGGGGGACCAAAGGCCAAAGACATATTTAAGGTGGTATGGACTCCTCCCCTAAAATTCTGATTTTTGTTACTAAAATAATAATAATATAGTCTTTTAATGAAAAATCTTGCCTTTTTTGTCGTTTGGACCCTTTCCAAAATGTTTTTCTGGATATTCCTTTCAAAGGCCTAACTTAATAAGGGCAAAAGGGGTCAAACTGTTTGCCCCCTTCCCAAATTCAGTGAATTCAGATTTCACCTATTTGAAAATTGTATTTTCCACGATAGGAAACATTTCCCCCCCCCCTCCTTCTCAATGTTACTCTCCTAATCGTGCCAATGGGAGAAGGACAAATAATAAAATAACATTCTTTACTATACGCCATCTTTAACGTCCAAGCCCAACCCTACCATTGGTAGCGTTTGGCGGTCCAAGCCCCCCCCCCCAACTTCTTTGAATCTTTCTGGCACTTAAATTGCTATTTGTAGAAGTGCATTGAAAAACTACATATTGGAGCATAAAACTTAGGTCCCTATAGCTTGCGACACATAAATTGATTTTGCTGATGCTGTTTTTTATAGAAAAAGGTACAAGCTTTTCATACCTGTACAAACTTGTCTTCATTATTTTAAAATTAATTTTAAAAGTATATACAGACTTATCCCCCAGTTTACTATAGTAATTTTTGGACAGTGATATTTTCAGGCTTTTTTTCAGACTACTTTACTTTAATCATTTACAAAGGTAACATTAATACTGAAATCCTCACTATAATTTAATAAATTATGTGATACATTATAACCAGGGAGAGTTAAATATGAAATACGCATGTTACGGTTTAACTTTTGCATGCTCCCTACAAAATTTGTAGCTGCATGAGTCGATACATTTCATACAATTTGAACATAAAATGATAGGTTAAAGGGGGTGAAGATGGATGATAAATATTTTGGTCTGATCTTCTGAAAATCCGGTACAATGTTTTGTTTTGTTTACAAAATGTGGCTCTGATTGGCGAACAGGCCAGACCGATAAATGGTGTTTGCAAAATGCTGTCGGCAGATGAATCATCAGATTAGCAAACCGGAAAGAAGACATATGTATCTTCAACGTTGTTTGAAGGATGGGAATTTGTTACTTGTGATAGGGTGCATTATCTATTTAAAATTATCTTTGTGACTCTCAATGTGATTTTCTGAAATGTTTCTGTAGTGTTTATTGTGAGTTAATAAGCATTCTTCAGGAAAGTTGTCGCCAAAATAGATGTTTGGAGTTCGAAGATAACAATATGAAGTAAGCTGATAGAATGGGAAAAATAAGTTGAGTGCTTTTATTTAATGAATCTTTTTGGAGTTGTTTCAGGTTTTTAATTATTTTAAAATTGATATTGGATATTTTTTTCGTGTTTTTGTGAATGTTACTTATGTGCTATTGTAACCATGCTGATTTTAGATAAACTGTATCAACTAGGTCGCTGAATTCATCGAAAATTTTTTTAAGTTAAATACAGGCCAGTGTTCGCCCAGTTAACGTTAGCTGTATAGCTAGGTTGCTTAATCCACTGAAGATTTTTTAAGTTAAAAATGGTACACTGTTTACTCATTTTAAATTAGCTGTTCAGCGAGTTGCTGAATTTGCTAAAAATTTGTTATGTTGAAAATGGAACAGAGTTTGAAGATTTTTGAGTTATTTTGTAGTGAGTTTGATGTTTTAGTCCGTTTTTGTTAGTGTTAGTGTAACAAGTTCTACTTTTTTTTTGTATTTCAGTATTAAATTAATCACCCAATAATCAATATCTTTGCTTTATTTTAAAGCTTAAATTTTCTTTATTGTATGCAAGTAATGACCTTTATTCTATTAATAAATTTTGTACACTTTTTGAGTCTGGATTTAAAAAGTCTTCTTGGGGAACATCTTGATTGGGAAGGACAGTGCCCCTTTGTGTGTAAACCTATGGCTTGTGCAGATAGAAAAAGAACAATGACACAATTAACATTTCCAGTATAATTCAGATCTCAGTTCATGATAAAATGAGCTTTTGGAAACATTTTGTTGTCCTTTACTGTTTAATTTGATGTTACTTTAAAATTATTTTTAATTTAACAAACATTATTCAGTAACGAATTTTGCAACTCGTAAATGTATTTCATTATTCAGAGGTTGATACAGACGTAAATTGGGTCCGTTTTGCAGCCCTTTGACTTTCATTGGTATTTTACCCTACATTTTAATATTTTATCAGTTATTTGCACAAAAAAAGTTATGTTTACTAAAAATTGATATGAAAATTCACAAAAATAAGTGTTGAAATTCACAAAATTAAACATTGAAATTTACAAAAATAAGCAATTTTTACAAAAATGGGACCTTGGAAAAAATTCCTGGACCGACCCCTGTAACTATAACTATTTTTAAGTCTTGTCATTTGAAAACTGCTTTTATATGTTTTGTCTTGAATATTTTAGCCTGATTGAATACAATATTATTTGATACAATACGACTGAATTGAACTATAATAACAATGTGTCAAGCTATAATACATGGCTAATTTTCTGTTTCTTATTCATTGTCTCACCGTGCCCCGCAAAGGGGCGCAATGGGACAACTTGAGTACCTTTCAAAAATTAATTTTTTTTTCACAGAGTAAAATAAGGATAACTTCTGAAAAAAATCGCAATGAAAGTTAAAAGTTGCAAAAATTTTGTTCGGTATTTAATTTTTATTTTTAATAAAATGGGTATTAAATTATAAAACAAGTGAAAGTACCCCCTATATACCAGTGTTTTTCGACTAGAGCAAACGAGAATCAGGCGCAGATCCAAGCGGAGGGCGGTACGGGGAACCCTAGCTGCGTGACGTCATTCATCCGTGACGTCACGGTTTCGCTAACGTTTTCTCCAGCAATAGGAGCGTTGTTCCTTTATTAAACTTTTGGAGACCCCTTTGCCAGTATTTCGCGCGGGAGCTTCGAGTGGTGGAACGCCATTACGCTTTATGGTTTTATTTTAATGGCTTTATTTTAGATTAAGTTTTATTATTTAATTATTACTGAAATTTAAAATGGATGTTCAGGTTCATACTGACTGTTTATATACAGTTTTGTATGAATAAACATTCTTTTGATAGTACGTTTCAGGTTAATATTTTCGTTCGCGATTGTTTATTTGTTAAGGGTAGAAGCAACAAATAATTACGTTATTAATATTTTATACAGTGAAATAATTTTAGATATTTTGATTTTATTATTTCCATATTGTAATAACTTAGGGATTTTAATCAAGGTATGTGATAAGCATTGTTTGTTTTTATTTGTTATTATTACCTTTGTTTATTTGTTAATGGTAGGAGCAACAAATAATTCCGTTATTAATATAATATTTGATATTTTGATTTTATTATTTCAATATTGAAACAATTTAGCGATTTTAATTAAGGTATGAGATAAGCATTGTTCGTTATGATTTGAATTAGTTCTTTATTTTGCTTACGTAGTCTTTTGTCAGAATGCTAAAATGTATTTTAATTTTTTTGTCTTTTTATTTGTTATTTTTGTAGGTATTGCCTTTAGAATATTATTTGTTTGCATTGTTTAATTTAATCTACTCAAAAGAGAAAGGGGGGGTTGAGGGGGGCACAGCCCCCCCTCACACAAAAAGAAAAGTTATTAAATTTTATTAAACCGAATCTATATGTACATGTAAGCTTGTTATCTGTTTAATTTTTTTTCATAAAAATATTTAAAAGCCATTAAAATAAATCATAGCAAAATTAACGGCGACGATCAATTATCTGGGAACCAGCGCCATACGATCCGCCATATTGTTTACAATTGGCATCGGCAAGGCAAACTTGGGTTGGCGACAAGATTTTGTCGCAATCTAACCCCTGTTTCAGGTACAAAATCGCCCCCTCCTTGAGTAATTTCTGGATCCGCCCTGGCGAGAATCTCGCATTTTTTTTTCTTTTTCTCGCATTAAAAGGTTATTACTGCGAGAAATTCGCGCACCCTACAAATCTATTTAATTCTGTGCAAAACTCACATTTCGGAAGATTCAGAAACTTTTTCAAAAAATGTCGCGCATGCTTCAATTTTTCATAAAGTGGTTATTTACACAAAATTGGAGTTCACCCGAGGGTGAGATGTATACTCATCCCAAATCTGTAGTGAGAGGGGATTCTCACCCATTTTTTAAAAATCTCACTCAGTTTTGGGTAAAGGGTGAGAAATTCTCACCCATTATTTTCCCATAATGAAAATCCTGTATACCAACAAAATTATAAATTGATTTTAATTAATACTCATCATTGACATTAAATAAAGGTGCTTCATATTATTATTATAGCCCTTAAATTTACAGCATCAGAATATCAACATATATCAAACTCGTTTAAATCAGTATTACTCTATCACAGCTTTATTAGCTCAAGCGTGAACAGTAAACGACCTGAAATATTACAGATCATAATTCACAATTAAACCGTAATACACTAAAGTTACTTACTTTCGGGACAGTAAACATTGCTGGATTCTTTTTATTCAATCTCTTATTCCGCAATCTTTGATAATCATAGCCAGAATGACAACCAGTTATGAAACATTTCCTACTCATTTTGTTTACCTTATTTAAAAAATACTAGTAAACCAAAGATTATTTTGCGAGACTTGAATGTATAAAATAAAACTGATTAATAATTAAAATAATGTAATCTGATGTAAAAGGGTAATGAAAATCAGATAAAAATCATTTTTCTATCAACTCATCTTCACAATTTCCTGAACCGCACACACCAAAACACAAACAACACATCCCATCACGCATCGTAGATAATTATGTGTACATATCTGGCCACTTGTCCGGGAACTAAGCAAGATAGCTAGAGAGCTGGTATTACGTAAGCTACCTGTTACCATAATAAAGTTCGACGGAGAATCATCTTTACAAATTAACACACATTCTGCTGAACGTAATTTTTATTTAGCTTGATTTTATTTCATTTACTTTTTTAATATTTTTAATTTATTTTTTAAGCCACACACTACATTTTTTGATTAGACTAAAGCACCAAATTTAGTGTCTCCATCTATTGGTGAAACTATTAGCTGAAAGTACTTCAGAAAGATTTTAATTTGATTTGTGTGGTGCTTGTAAAAACCATCAAACAGCATGTAGGCATATGAATAAAGAATTCTTTTGATAATATACACACACGCACACCATACACATTTATAAATGTGTTCTGTAAATTCTTTATTAATTTTTATCTTTAAAAATACATTTTTTAGTTTTCTTATCAATAAATTAACTAATTGTTGAGATAGTGAAAAAAAAAATGAATTGCATCAACTTCAAAGATTTGTTACTATGAAGTCAAGTTATTATTTTATTTAAAAACTAGAAAAATAAAAGTATGTTTGATGCGTTATTGTTTCTTTTCAAGATATGCTAAGTTAATTGAAATTATCTTAATAAATCAAACTATTACTATCCTACGTTTATTTGCCTTTTACATTCAAATTGAATAGATTGAAATACTTGTTTCGAGTTGACACTAAATATTCTTTAGAATATTTCTGACACATTAATACAGGCAACTTAATGGCATTGGGTCTCAGTAAAAAACACTCACTCGTAAATGAAAGGGTAAAATACTCTGTATGATAAGAAAACCGAATTTTTTAATTAATTAATTTTTGATAGAGTAATTGTGGGTAATTTCCTTCGTTTCTAGATACAGGTACAACAGTAATTCTGTGTCTAGAGTTCTTTAATTGTAATTACCCATTAGATACAACTCCAAATAAATGGTTTTTATAATAAAGTTTAAAAGTTCACCATAAACAAACATTTAAATTACTACCTACTGCATCGCTCTTAAAATATCTGTATATAAATATATAATGTACTCTGAACAAATACGTACACGAAAAGATATCGCAATAAAAGTACGTTTTTTGCAAAAAGGAAAATTCGAAAATCACTTATCCTGTTGGGAATACATTTGTCCATGATTAGCTATTGTTTTAATAAATCCGCAGGCATTTAAAACGAATTTTATGCTAGATAAATTAAACTATTTCGTCTCGAAAGTTATGGGATTTTTCACCCCTTCCTAATGTCTTTAACTTACCCGAAGACTGAATATCCTCGTGTTCCTTTTTCCTTGCAATTTTCTTCTTCTTCTTTTTTATTGCTATTATATCCAGTTTTACAGTCAACGACAAAACCTGAAGTGTGTGACATTTTGCAAGGCAAATATGAAGTATAATTATTTGCGCAGATGAAGGCTTATCTTCCACAATCATATAACAGAGTAAATGCAGCATCGAAATCGAAACTAATGATTCTTCTTTTTGATTGGTAAAGAGTGGTTATTTTAAAAGCTGGCCAGGATCTAAATTACTGTCTTAAAAATTCTATTCTATGAGACAATTTAACTAAAATCGAAAAATTCCTTCACTAAAATCTGAAAAAACTCCAAAATGGGTCACTTAGCGGTATGAAATATACTAATGCGTTCCTTGCCATCTCCCATGTGGTCTAGTGGTTAGGATTCCTGGCTTTCACCCAGGCGGCCCGGGTTCGATTCCCGGCATGGGAAGATGGGTTCCATGGTGTAATGGTTAGCACTCTGGACTTTGAATCCAGCGATCCGAGTTCAAATCTCGGTGGAACCTAATTTTTTTTATTTTTTTTTGTAGTAGTAGTAGTAATTGCTCATTATTTTTTCTAGGGTAGTATTTCTTTTATTATACGTTCAACATGGAATGAAAATTATCACAAGTGTCAATAATATATGAAATTTTATATTTAGCGCAGGAAATTATGACAGCTTGTGACAAAAGTAGGGGGGGGGGTACAAGAAGTGTGACATCAGGCAATATTTAAAATCAGACGATTAATTTTTTGAATAGTTATTTTGAAATTATCAGAATTTGAAAATATTGTTTTATCGAGGGCTAAAACAGCTTTCAGGTGTATTTCTTCTTTCTCTGATATTTTTCTTCTTTTCGTAAAAGGCATTTATGGTTTCATTTGAGTGTAGCAGCAAAATTTTTAACTTGAAAAAAAACCTCCTTTTGTTGTATATTAAATATGCTTTTTGTTGTTACCCTTAAACTTTTTTCATACAGTTTAATTCCACGAATCATTATTATTGTCATTCTCACAAATGTCATTGAAACGTACAATGACAGTTTAAAAATAAAATTTGAAATATGATCTACAATGCAGTGCTTTGTTTCTGAACTGCAAGTATATGTTTATAATACAGCATGACACTTTGTGTGACAAAGTGAAGTGTGACACTTTGTGACAAAGGGGCTGAGAGGACGGTCAGAATATTGAAGAAAAGGGGGACATAATTTATGCATGGCCCCCTATAATTTTAATTTTGAGCATTTTACAAATTTTTACACTTGGATATAAATAAATAAAATGACTAAATGATATTTTTATACCCTTCCTCCAATGTCTGGTCGGAATTCTCATAAAAAATACTAAATAACCTTTATAATTAATTTCACTTAAGGCTACCAGAAAACTGAGGATTTAGGTTGACTTTCGCTCAGGGTAGGAAATAAACTTATGATCGCATAACTATGGGAAATTTCAGAGTTTCCTTTGAAACTATACTGTGAACTGACATTGAGCTAAAATTTAAAAAGTTATTTAATATTTAAAAAAATTTATTGAACTTGACATTTTTTCAGGGAATTATTTATTTTCTTGACTTTCGCTCAAGCTCAGAAATGAACATACGATCCCATAATTATGGGAATTTTCATAATGTTTCCTCGAAAACTATATTGTGAACTGACACTGAGCTAACATCTGAAAAGCCGTTTAACTTATTTATTTTTTAATTTTTAAACTTGGCACTTTTTTAGAGAAAGATGTTTTTTTTTTTTTTGGACTTTCACGGATAATCAGAAATAAAATAACTATGCCAGAACTAGGAAAATTGTTAGACGGTTTCCTCAGAAACCATACTGTGAACTGAAACTAATTTCAAATTTGAAAAGTTACTTAATTTTTTTGAAAAAGTTTATTAATCTTGGCATTTTTCGGGAGAAGTCTGCTTTTTGGTTAACTTTCACTTCAGATAAGAAATAAACAAACAATCCTAGAACTATGAAATTTCTCAGAATAATTGTTCGTTGTTTAGAAAGACCCCCAGGGAGGGCACCTCACGTCTCGGCTTAGAGCCTACGTGTAGCTATAATCGCCCGTAATTCTAGAATAACAACAACAATATATAACTATTGGTTCTATTGTTTTAATGCATTGTGATTCATTAATTTGCATTCAGTTTAACGATAACCGTAAGTTAAGTTTCGTTAAAATTATTAATTAATGATAATCTAGTTACTCGTTCTATTATTTTAATGCAATGTAATCTATTAATGCAATGTTTGCTTTCAGTTTAAAGCTATCTCTGTTAAATTTTTAACTATATTATGATACACTAAGTTTTTAACTAAGTTAATGATACATCTCAAAATTGTTGATTAAATTAATTAATGACTACAATCATTAATAAAATAGAAAATTACTCAAAAAATTATTGTTTATAATTGGTTTTATGTCGCTTTTTAGAAAACTAACTTCATACTATGTTTGTTTGTTTTTTTATCAGTTGATAATTTCATTTTTTTAGAGAACGTTTAGATGAACTACCAGTTTAAGAATAAGGGTCTTGCGCGGTTGACTTTCTTAGTGCTTCTGAAGCGTATTTACGTTACATCGTGAGAAAAACCGTCCAAAACTCCGAATTTTTAGATTATCAGCCATCCGGTAGACCAGAACCCTGGACATTTATACTTCAGTTATCTACCATCTTCAGTATCTTATCAACTCGGCTCGGGTGGGCACAACATCTTGTTTTAGATGCCATCTCCGGCCATCAAATGTCTAATACAAAATATAGTGCATGTATAAATTTAGATTAATTAATCAAATTTCTATCTGAAAAGTATTGAACAAAATTTTAAATCTGGTATTTAAAGGAATACAAAATAAAAGTGAGAAAAACCTAAGATTTGGAAAAAATATTGATTTTAAAATTATAATTCAATAATTTCAATAAATTTTATATATACATGAAGAGTAAAAGAATTATTATTAAAACTAGTTAGTATGTAAAACTACTATTTATTTTCCTTTGAATACTAAATAATTATTATTAATTAATTATGTGAGCTTTCTGAAGAGAAAAAAAAATTCATTGAAATATTAATTACATATTGAATTTTCCAAATAGAATTAATAATATTAGAAAAATAAAGACTTAATTTAATTAGAAATAGCTATCAAAATACTAGGGAAACGAAATACTTAAAGAAAAGGTTAGGAAGGAGTTTTACCAAAAAATACTTAAATTAATTATTTTTTTAATTCAAAGTCTTAACTATTTTTAATTATTAATTATAGCAAAATAAATTACAGAAAAAATAAGTAAAGTATATAATAATCTGTTATTATTTTTTAAAATGAAATAAAACAAAAACGACAGTAACACAAAGCTCATCTCGCAAAAGTGCTACATCGGGTACAGAACCTAAGTTTTCTGGTCAGAAACCGGAAGCGAATCGCCCAAGCTGTCCACGACCAAACTGGTTTAGGATATAAGGTAACTTGTACAAATCTTGTCACGGATCTACAGCACTGTATTCCTACTCCCTGCCTTGTTTACCGCCTTTGAAACAAGATCATTTTCCGTATTTCCTTACGCGGGTTAAATAGTTCCCTCTTTGAACTGGATTAAATAAAAAAAACGAGTTTTCCTAGCTTAACCGGCGACGTCACTCATCGAATTTGGCACCGATTAAAATCATATATTAATTGTAAAAAATTCGTTAGAGCGGATTCCGAGATCCAGATGAGACACTTTTCAAAATTGAAAAGCTACCTGTAAATATAAGTGCCGCGAAGTTTTACGGTTGGTTGGTTGGGGCTGGCTGCGTCACTCGTAGAAACTGCCGTTCTACATGATAATGTGTCTGTATGTTTTTCCGAAAATGCGATTCGCGATCTCAACGACCTAAAGGGGGCGCTGTAGGATATAAACAAATGTGCTCGGTGACGGGTAGCTTGTTCCGACAATAGTTGTGCCTGCATTAAGCAACGCGGTTTTTATGCCTATTTTCTCTTTTTAGAGGTGGAAAAAAGTTTTTTATGGAAACAAATGTCGCATGATTTATTTCTTTTAGTTTTATATCAAGCAATCTTTTAATTTAAAGGTAACATTTGCTAATTTTTCGTGTTTTGCTCATGTGTTCTGGGTGTTTATCCACATACAGATGAAATTAAAGTAAACTTTCTCCATCCACATAATCTATCGCCATCATTTTATTACCCATAAATTATATGATAAAAAAATGCTATTTGCATCCAATAAATTTGAGAAAAAAATCACACAATGGTTTACTTCCTTTTTTTATTTTACTTTTGCACAATCTGCAAGTTGTAAGTTTTCCTTACTACATTGAAATTTAAAACTCAATTTTTTAAAAAATACACATCAATTAAAGGTAACACTTGAAATATTTACTTAATAGTTCAGAATATGCATGCAACATAAAAATAACATCTTACTGTAATTATTATTTTTATTTTTTTAACCTGAAAATGTTATTATTTAAAAATTGACAATTAAAGGAATAGTTGTAACTCATTGGAATAGTGGAAGCATTTTATGAAACATAATGGTTTTTTAAAATTATTAATGAAAAAGAAAAATGGAATTTTGTCAGACAAACTCTGAAAATTCCTATTAAAAGGGGGGGGGCACACTCCCTTTCCTACTTTGAAAGCACCCTCATTAAAACCCCCCGCAAAAACAAATTTGGACTCAACTGCTCTTAAAATTTTAAAAACAAATAATTGTTTTAGTAAAATTCTATTTTTTTATTGGGGGGGGGGGAGAGACATTGTCTTGTGTGTACCCCCAATGAAAGTGTTGAAAAACATTATCAACATTATTTGTTCTCTCTCAAAATTCTTATATTAAGTTAAAAACGTAATTTTATTTTAAAATACAAAAATTTTCTTTTGTAGTTATTAAATCGAGATGATAGCAATTTTCTTAAATTTATTACTCGAAAACCCATGGTAATCCCAGAATGAAACTTTCGGATATTGTTAACAATAAATAGAAGAATAACATATATATTTTTAAAAAAATTAAAAATATACTTTTTGAAATTTTAAAATTTTAAATGATGAACTTTAAATTAAAAATTTAATCATGTTATATATGATAAGAAAGGGCAACCTGTTTACTGTCTATGGACACTTTAATGGAGTTTCTATGATAATTAGGAGAGAAATTGGAGCCAATTGTATAGTGCAAGAATTTCTAAAATTGCATTAATTTCACAAACTTTAAAATTAAATATTTCAAAAACTAAAAGTGATATGCACTAGAAATTTCACATTAATTTTTTCTCTATAAATACAACTATCATACCAAATTTCATTGAATTCTGTGGGGGTCAGGTTGTGAGCCTCGTTGATTTGACATGGAATGACCCATATGGCAATTTTGTCAGTACAGAATTTTCAGAGAAAAAAGACAAAAAAGTGATTTCCTCTTTATTCACAAAAAGCTGAAATCAGCTAAAAAGCTGAAGAATCTCATCTTCGAGCTATATCATGAAAAATTAGAAAGATGTTGGAGACTTACAGCCAGAATTTTGTCAATCTTTTAAAAATGCAGAATGATAGATATTTTTCATATTACAACATTTTTCATCCAAAATCATAAACAGCTAAAATTTAAACCAAAATAATGATGGTTATTTAGACATTTCTGAGTTTTTGTTTTTCTGTGATGCTAAATTTTTTACTGAAATTAGTTCAGACAATTTGAAACAGAACAACACTAACACACAATTACTTTCTGATTTTAACAGAAAGGGGGCTCTCAATAATTTTAAGGGGAGAAGAGACAAACAATTATATGCATCCAAGATAAAAAATATCTTAGTACTTTTATCACATATCATATAGTAACTATATCAATGTTAACACATTCAACAAAGAGTACTACCCCTATATCTATACATTTTAAAACAGCACTGGGTAGAATCTTAACACAACACTAAAGATATCAATGCAAAGCCTCAATTCTCAATTGGGGGTGACATTTAGGTATAAGAGGGGCTCACAACAGTGCGATAAAATTATCTTTCAATCAGGTTATTTCTGAGTAAATATTGTGAAGCTGTTTAGAAAAGTTCTTAACATTTAACATTAATATATTGATCTATTAGCTTCAAATTAAGTACATAAATCATAGAAAACGTTTAATATGTAACATTAGATTGGTATTTTGTTAAATCTAACACGGAGGTTTTTACTTTTTTAACACCGCATGTCAAAAACCTGTCGAATTACAGGATAGTATAGAACCTTTAAACGTACATATTAAAGTATACATATAAATAATATAGAAATCAATATAAATAGCATAGAAATCATTTAGGACATGCATTTGGAATTGTGTTCATAAAATTAATCCAAGCATTTATGACTAGATCTTTCAAACATCAAAGAAAAAACGGCAAAGTATATTATTACATACTTCTTGGTATAAAATCACTCTCAAGAAAATGTTTTCCACAAACAACCATTCTGTCCGATACTTTTTTGCCAATTTTCAGAGCGTTAATCCATTGTCTCCTAAGCTTCCGCGTGGTCGCTTCAGATGAATTGTTTTGATTTCTTTTAATTGACTGAAATCTGTGGAAACTGGGTCGAGGAATATCTCTCCCCTTAGAATCACACTGAGGAACACAGCAATTAACTTTGTCGTTACCCATAATATACACTGCTGGCCATCGTAAATGCAACACCCTGAAGGAAGCATGCAAATAATATGAAATTTACAACATGCATTAGCTGAGGTGAGATATGCAAATGATTAGAATTTCAGCGCAGACGCACATCAAGCGCGCCTGTGGCGCCACCTCAAAGCGCTATTTAAGGCTTGGAGATTTCGACGGTTTCAAGTACAGCAATTGTGTTTTTCTTGCTTTTTTTTCAAAAAAACGATAAATTATGCCTCGTAGGAAACAACGATCATCTTTTGATCAAGTATCCGAGTTTGACAGAGGAAGGATAGTGGCATACCGAGATTGTGGGTTATCTTTCAGGGAAATCGGTCGTCGTATTGGACGAAACCAAACAACTGTGATGCGGATATGTGATCGTTGGGTGCAGGAGGGTACGACGGACAGACGTGATAGACCGCATCGACCTCAGTGCACCACGTCACGTGATGACAGGCAGATTGTACGCATGGCAGTGACGGACCGCTCAGTCACATCACGAACCATATCACAGCAGATTCAGTCTGTAACGCATCATCCAGTGTCTGCGCGTACCATTCGACGTCGTTTACAGCAGAATGGTCTGTCCGCAAGACGTCCGTTGCTTTGTCTACCTCTGACGCGGAACCACAGACGTCTCCGCCGCCAATGGTGCGATGAAAGAAGGATGTGGACGACAGAATGGAATGAAATTCTCTTTACTGACGAGTCACGCTTCTGTATGCAACACCACGACGGTCGGATTCGAGTCTGGAGACACCGTGGAGAGAGGATGCTGAACAGCTGCATTATGCACCGTCACACTGGTCCTGCACCGGGTATTATGGTATGGGGCGGTATCGGATATCTCTCTCGCACTCCTCTAGTACGCATTGCCGGTACTTTAACCAGCCAGCGCTACATCTCCGAGGTGTTGGAGCCAGTTGTCCTTTCTTACCTTCAGGGCTTGCCAACAGCCATATTTCAGCAGGATAATGCACGGCCACACGTGGCACGCATTGTCCAAGGGTTCTTCGTCAATCACCAGATTGAATTGCTTCCCTGGCCGGCGCGCTCTCCGGATCTTTCGCCGATAGAAAACATGTGGTCCATGGTTGCTCAACGACTGACCCAGAGTTCATCCCCAGCTGTCACACCAGATCAACTTTGGCAACGTGTGGAAGCTGCTTGGTCTGCTGTACCCCAAAAATACATTCAAAGTCTCTTTGAATCAATGCCGAGGCGTGTGGCAGCTGTGATCTCCAACAACGGCGGCTACTCTGGGTACTGATTTTGGCAGGAACCACGCTTCATAGAATGCTGTAAATTTAATCATTTGTTACTTGGTCAACATGTTATCTACACAATAAATTTTGTTGTGATATCTCTTGTTTTTCTTGGTGTTGCAATTTGGGTGGCCAGCAGTGTATTTTGGCAAAAAAAAAAAAAAAAAAAAAAAAAAAAAAAAAAAAAAAAAAACCAATAATTACACACGTTTGAAATAAGCGCGTCTCAAAACAGTAAAATGTAAGTATGTAAGCTGAGCTGAGCTGGCCAGGCAAGCCTGCCACATAGTAGTTCTAGTTAGGCCGCTAGATGGCGTATTCAAGTCCTGAGATCGCGAATAGTGATTTCCATAAGTTTTGTACGAGCAATGTTGCCAGATATTCTTCGGCAAAAGTTGCTAAATTCACAAGGAAAGAATAATAATAATAAATATTATTATCATTATTAATACGCAATGCATTCCTTGTATTAGCGCCAAATGCAATGAAAGGTCATTAAATTTAGCAACAAATCCCATAAATTGGCAAGATTGTATGGTGTTTTTATTAATTCGGAGTTTTTTCAGTGTTTGAAATATACAACGGCAACGCTTGAGTAAGATAATGCGTGCAAGGGAAAAACAATCATGGAGTTAATGTTACTCCCCTAGTAGCAATGACTGCTTGTTTTCTGCTCGGTCGTTCGTTAACTCATCGACTCGTCGACTTCAGTCATCGGCAAGTGCACTTTTGTTTATCTGCAATAGATGAATTTTTATTCATGGATAGAAGTGATCTCGACAAGCAGTTTTGCCGATGGGAAACCGAAAAACAATATCTTATCCGAAACTGCAGCTCTATAGTCAACGGGCCTTGCAGGTGTCCCCAGTGGTTTACACTTTACCCAAATTCCTATAAATATTTGCGTAATTTAGGTGTGCTTTTGCATAATCTAAGGGAAATTTTGAACAATTCTTGAATTAATCGCATAATTTACTTCAAATTTCTTGTATTGGGGTTGGGAGGGGGCAGGGGGTGGTATCCCCCCCTTGCCCCCTCCCACAAAATTTAAATTTGAAAAAAAATATTTACAAAAAAATGTAAGTATTTATTATATAAAAATCGTTTGTAATATTTAAATAATTTTAAAAAAATGTGTTTAAAAAAAAGAAAAGAAAATCTATTTGAGCGTCAGCTGCATTATAAGAAAAACGGAAACTTCATTACAATGAGCAACTCTTTTGAAACCTCTTTAATGTAAACAGCAAGAAGAGAAATCAGTTAATTTTTAAAAGTTATCCAAGAAATATGAAAGTTAAAATCACACTAAAATTCCTATACAATTGGCAATATTGTTTTTTAATTATTAATTATGAATGTTGTTGCTACTTACATACATTGGTAAAAAGTGAAATTAATTTCTTACCAATCGAATAATTTGACTATTATTAATAATAGCTGAACAACACTTTGTCAAAATTTCACCCAAAGTCCCAATCTGAGACTAAAATAACCGGTACTTCACACTTTGCCTTACACATGATAAGATTCGATGGTCTAGGGGTAGCGCGCTTATCTCGTAATCAGTACGCTCAAGGTTCGGGCCCGGGGAGGAAGATGGAAGATTTTTTTTTTTTTTTCAGAAAAACTGAAATTTAGCACACAATCAACGAAAACATAATACACAGAACGAACATTTTTTGAAAATTTTGCTGCCAGTCGTTTATTTTTTATTAACAAATATATTTTAAACAGTTTATCGGTTTCTTTTCATTATTTCATCGGAGTCGTCGGGGAACGATGATCGGCTTTATGGTCCCCCGAGCGGACATTTTGTACCAGTTGCCGGTGAAATTTCCCCTTTTTTGGATGAAAAGCCGTGATCGGCCATTGCTCCTTCTCCTCGGATTTAACTCACCCGCCTCTCATCGACCGATGGGTTATTGCTACTAGGGTCATGGACCAATACCACGGACTTGGATATAGGAGGACGATCATCGACGTATTCTAAAAGATTTAAACGAAATTTGCCTGTAAGATGGCGCTGTGAGTCATAATCATAAAGTTTATGTTGTGCGTATGCGTACGTTAGTAGAAGATCCCTTGTACGGGATTAGTACGAAAATGACTATCGATTAATCCAAGACGATCGTGTTGTTAGCATCGATATAGAAGAAGAATTGGATGGATCAAAAGGTCACAACACTGAAAAAGTGCTATAGCGTCAAAAAAAAAAGTTAGCTCTTTAGCACGAAATTGGTGATTCGATCAACCGAATTGTGTCTGGTAGTTAAATCGATCGATGGCAACGCTTGCGCTTTTTCAGCGTTATGCAGTCTATCCAGTTTTTCTTCTATATCGGTGGTAGTTATAGACCTCCTTGTCCGATCCTCCACTTTTTGTTATCACGCAGATGACGTCATTGAAACGTCACGTCGAAATACTCTATAGCAGGGTTAAAAATTGGGAAGAAAAATCTAGGCTTTAATGATTATTTTTTTTTCCAGTTGCCAAACTGTTTCACATAAGTGCAGTTTCGAAAATTGTTGTCTTGTTTATGTGTATAAGCTATAAACAGGTGTTAATACATTCGTAAAAGATAAAAAACTCGTAAAAAGGCATTTACAATTACAATACATTTATTTGAATTACATTTAATCAATTACATTCATTTGAAAGGTCTGATTTCTTTCACGCTGTTTTATGAAAAGGCTGTTCCAATTGATCATATTTTTATGGAGACGCTCTTGAAATAGATGGTATTTTTGCGAAGGGGGCCTGTCTTTATCAGTTTTATTAAATTGGTAGTCCGCAAAACGGGATGGTCTGCATTCGGGTAGACTGCAAACGGACTGGTCTGCTGGTCAAACAGCAAGGCGCAGGAAAAGGCCGCTGGATGCTAAAAGCATTAAAAGTGTTGCCAGGTAATTTACTTGACTCTTTGGGTAATGGTGTTAGCATCGGGAAATAAGTTAGACATCGAAAATGACGACCGGCTCTGAAATCTTGGTCGTCAAAACGAAATTTACAGTTGCAAAACACGACTAATGACCGCTGATTTCGAACCCTGCTCTATAGGATTCGAGTTCCTAAGTAGGATCATTTGACACAAAATAACACTATCCATGGGCTTTTAGTTGCCAACGATTTTATTGACACATTACTCAAAACGTTACACTTTAACCGTTCACCAAAATAAAAAAAAAAATATGCTCGATATTTGAGTTCTTTTATATGGTCTGAAAAATGCATGTCAGCCTCCTGGATGCATTTTTGTGGTGATCTTATCGAAACATTCAAAAAGAACTGGGTATGATGTCATCAGTGTTGCTGGTTCTTCATCAGTAGCCTCAAAATATAAGAGGCCTGTAAAAGTCGACGATCTTCTTTGGTGGCGTGTGCAGTTGCTTGATGACGTTTTCCAGGCTCACGTGGGCTATGTAGATGTCGTCGCCAACGGGTAAGCCTCCCCTTCGTCTCCCGGATTTATTGGCTGCTTCGTAAGGCTCGTCCCCCAGGTAAGGTCCGCTGAAATTACTGTCCTTCTCTGCCTAGAAAGTGGATGAAAAAAAAAAGATCACTTCAGGCTGAATTAATTATAAGTTTGAAAAATAACGCACATAAAAGGTACTTATAAGGTAATTTATAACAGTAGTCTCCAACCCCGAGCTGCGGACCGTTACCGGTCCGTGGATTAAATGGTACCGGTCAGCAAAAGGAATTAAATCATTTCCATTTTATTTACTGCAGTACATTTCTCTCGGGTTTGAGCGACTTTGTCGGTTTTGTTTTAATTTATACAGAAGAAATCTCTTAGCTATTTTTAATGAGTTTATTATTTATTGAACATTTCAAGATTGCGAGTTAAAACTGCAGTCATAGAACTGAAAATACATGTGCATTTTTTCTGGGGAAAATTGTAAACAAACAAATAAATAAAACTAGTTTTTTCATTAAACAATAAATAATATTTTAATTTGAAGACATGTCTGAATACGATTAAATTAAATTATTAAGCGAAAACAATCTAAAGTATGAACAATCAACGTCTCCCCCCCCCCTTTTACCCCTCGGCAGGCCGACGTAAAATTATCAAACGTTGACCGGGCCGTGGCGATGAAGAGGTTGGGGAACAATAACTTATGAGTTACATAAAAGAAAAAGGTTCTTAAGCACCTTTTATGTGTGTTATTTTGCATTTCAGACAGAAATAGTTAAAAAAATTGTAAAATAACTTAAATAACTAACTCTGTGATTTCACCAACGGACTTGAATAGTAAAAGCATGAAATTTACATTTGTACCGTTTTATCAGCATATCATTTGATATATGCTCAGTAGATGGCAGCACTATCACAAATAAAAGCACAGGAATGGTTTTTGCGAATGGCTGAAACTCCAGCCAAGAAAGCCAACGCGGCTGTAAAAAAGGCTGCAAAGCCTAAAGCTATAGCTGCAGAAAAAAAGAAGACTCCCGTGAAAATAACTGGCTGCCAAAAAAGGAATGATAATGAAATCGAAGATGAAGACTCCGAAAAATTCTGTTTCCCCCCAAAAAACTGGCAAGAAAGAAACTGGAACGGAACGGTTAATGGACTGAAAAGAAAAGCTCTTTTCAGAGCCATAGAATTTTTTTCTCGTGTTTATAATTATTCCTATAGATTTTCTGAAAAAATCACTGTGGCAGAAAAATAATTAAAGGAGGATTTTAGAGTTTTGCTCGTACATTCCCAGCCCCCTCAAAGTCGACCAGATTTGTTTGCAAGCATTCCTAAAAGGAAAACCGAAACTCCCGAGAAATCAGCGGTCCGAGTGGTTTGGAGCTGCCATCTCTCGGAATATGATGCAAACAACTTTAGCATCGCGAACTGATTTCAAAGTTCATAGAGCTTAACGCAGTTTCTTTGAAAATAATAGTTTTTTTTTTCCTTCTCTTTTCTTTACTTTTCTCTTTTTTGAATGTGTGTGAATGTCCAGTAAACACACACTGGATCGTTGTCCATGTAGTGAATAATGCAAAGTCTGGAAATTGATCTCCTACCACCGAGCGAATTAGGAAGCAAATTATCCAGCAGAACAATGGACGCGAAACGTTTGTCATAAAAATTTGTCTTTTTTAATTTTGTCTTTAAATACAACGTCTTTCGATTTTTTGAACAAAGGAAAGGGAAAGGAAAAGAAAAATAGGTGCATCATTTATGTAAACTTTAGTAGACGTTTTGCTTTCCAAATTTTGTGATATTCCCAGGGAAAAAATAAAATACACAATCGGCTATTTTATTTTTTAAATGAAAAAAAAAATGATAATAATATTTGTAAAATGTGCATGCACGGGGAACTTAAAGAGAAGGGAAAAAAAAGGATGCCAACAACACGCGGTGTTCCCAGGTGGTCACCCTCCCAAGTACTGACCGCGCCCGATGCTGCTTGACTTCGGTGATCGGACGAGAACCGGTATTTTCAGCATGGTATGGCCGTTGGCAATGTGAATGCTCTCTGGCAGTCTTATAAAGTAAGTGTTTTATGTGATCACTGATGTTGTCAACTACAACTATAAAAAATTAATCTTATTCACTAATAACATGAGAAATTTAGCTTTACTCTCTTCAAAAATATTATTTGATTGAAAGGTAAATTTTCTAGGTTTGGATTTGTGTATAATTGATTCATCTTTTTTTTTTTTTTTTTTTTTTTTTTTTTTTCCCTAAGTTTCATGGACAGTTTAAAAGAGAAGCGAGAAGTCGATGTATGCATGCATCACATATTACGATAAGCAGTACTTGTTGTATGAAACCGACGTAGAGAATTTTGACTGACTTATACACACTTGAATACTTTTTTTTTTTTCACTAGAAATGGTAGACGGGCCAAGTGTGAAGGTCCCGGGTTCGGGTCCCATCGCGCGTCCGTCGACCTAACTGTTCGGAGTTTTCCGTAGTTTTCTCCGAAACTTAGCGTAAATACGGGTTAGGACCCCTTAGAAAGACGTCCACGGAGGGCATCCCCCCCTTGTGTTGTCCTTCTGATGAGGATTTATAAGCTGGTTCGAGCAAGCACACAAATCCGATATGCTTGTTCACAATAATAACAACTCCCCGCCCCCCTCATTCATTCATTCATTCTTTTTTTTTTTTCATCAGTTTCGAACTGATGGCAGTCAGTGGCGTAGCCAAAGGGGGGTGGGTCTCAGACACCCCGCCCTTGAAGACAGACACCGGAAAAGGGATATTATCCCCTTATTTTTTGAATTGATACATATATATGTTACAGTGAAAACCCGAAATCAGTCAAAACTCGAATTAACTAGGGAAAACGCGTTCTAACTGACTGCGTTAGGGAAAACCCGAATTAACTAGGCAAAACGCGTTCTGACTGACTGCGCTAGGCAAAACCCGAATTAACTAGGGAAAACCCGTTTTATTCGAGTAACGGTAGCACGTTTTCGAAGGGCCCCTACAGCGGAGGCATATTATACAGGGAGCCCCCTACATCGATGGACGGACTCATTGATTTTTATCGGATCTCGCAAAGGGCCAGCGTTCGCATATTTTCTAGGGGGCCCCCTACAGCGATGGCCGGACCCACTGACATTAATTTGGGTCTCGCAAAGGGCCAGCTTTAGCATATTTTCGAGGGAGCCCCTAAAGCGATGGCCGGACGCAGTAATGTTTTTTTGGGTCTCGCAAAGTACCAGCGTTAGCGTATTTTCTATGGGGGCCCCTACAGCGGTGCCTAACCCACTGTTGTTTTTTTTGGGTCTCGCAAAGGGACAGCATTAGCATATTTTCAAGGGGGCCCCGTAAAGCGATGGCTGGACCCATTGATGTTTTTTTGGGTCTCGCAAGGGGCCAGCGTAAGCATATTTACCAGGGGGCCCCCTACAGCGGTGGCCGGACCCATTGATGTTTTTTTTGGGTCTCGCAAGGGGACATCGTTAGCATATTTTCGAGGGGGCCCCCTAAAGCGATGGCCGGACCCATTAATGTTTTCTTGGGTCTCGAAAGGGGCCAGCGTTGGCATATTTTCCAGGGGGGCCCTACAGCGGTGGCCGGAACCACTGATGTTTTTTTGGGTCTCGCAAAGGGCCAGCGCTAGCATATTTTTGAAGGGGCCCTCTGAAGTGATGGCCGGACCCACTGATGTTTTTTTGGGTCTCGCAGAGGGCCAGCGTTAGCATATTTTCGATGGGGCCCCCTACAACGGTGGCCGGACACAAGTGATGTTTTTTGGGGTCTCGCAAAGGGCCAGCAATAGCATATTTTCGAAGGGGGAGTAGGATCCAATTTTTAGTGGATAAAGCATTAACATTCCGGAATTCTCAGATGGGAAAACATACGGTGTCCGGCCACCACTGTAGGGGCCCCCCCTCGAAAATATGCTAACGCTGGCTCTTTGCGAGACCCGAAAAAAATCAGTGCGTCTGGCCATCGCTTTAGGGGGCCCCTCGAAAACGTGCTACGGTTACTCGAATAAAACGGGTTTTCCCTAGTTAATTCGGGTTTTGCCTAGCGCTGTCAGTCAGAACGCGTTTTGCCTAGTTAATTCGGGTTTTCCCTAACGCAGTCAGTTAGAACGCGTTTTCCCTAGTTAATTCGGGTTTTGACTGATTTCGGGTTTTAACTGATACATGCCGAAGGGAACATTTTGGTCCCCCCCCCCCCTCGTCAAAAAAGGAATTCCTCGCTACGCCACGGATGGCAATTATTTATTAGCGTAATTCTGTAGATTTTCTAGATATTTCTATATGGGGGGGGGGGGGGTTAGCTCACCCTAGAGAGTTGAGGACTTCACTTCCCATTTTTGTAATAGAAATAGAAAACTGAATTTTTCTAGAGAGGATTAAAATGTTGTTCTTGTATGATTCTCTACTCAGTTGGGCCAGTGCTTTTGTTGTTGTTTTTGTGTTAAGGCAAACCTTCACGAGCGATACCTGCTTACGGGGGTTGCCTTGGGCGGAGGCCCATTTACAGGAGGCTAAAACGCATATTCACGTTACGTCTGGAGAAAACCGCCAAAAATGAAAGGACCGTTAAATCGGCAGCTGCGTGGTAGGCGGGAACCCTGGACCTCCACACAGCACTTCAGCTCGCAAGAACATGAGAAAATTCCCTTAAGAATCTTAGCTCACAGACCAGTGCGAATTATTTAGCCCGTCTCATCTCGGTCTCGAATTTTTTGTGCTTGAGCAAAATTGGGTCCTGGCTGAGTATTTGAACACCAAGAATGCAAGAAAGAGAATCTCCTACGTTGTGTTCTTCACAATGATGAGAGTAAGCTGGTTGGACCTGGGTTCAGTGGTGGGTTATGTTACACAACAACCCTTCCCGCTCCTACGTACCCGCAGCTGCTTGATCGCGTTGGGAAGAGAAAATTAATTAATATTCTTATCTTTTTTGAAGAAACTCGCAGGGTTAAAGAAACTTACGAGGCTGGTTCAAAAAGTAACGTAACAAGACCTTTAACTAAAAAATTTATCCAAGAAATCCAAGAGATACACAGACATATCAAAGCATTTGGTGCAGAATATTTTTCGACAGGGCCTCCGTGATCATCAAAGCATTTGTTCCATCTGTATACCAATCTTCTATCGAAATTGGTGTTGGACTTGAATTGCGGCATCGGTTTGAAATTGACATCTTGCGAGGTGCTTTTTGAATGGCCTGAAGAGGTGGAAATCACTGGGTGCGAGATCCGGACAGTAGGGAAGGATGTTCTAATAGTTGGCGAAAGAGCTGTAGCCAACCATAAATAACCGAAGTTGTGCTTTGTTGACATTACACTCTGTCTTTACACTTCCACTAGTTGACGATGAATTTCTGCTGGGGAGGTTTTCTTTAATCAAAAAAGAAAAAGCTTATACTTCGCATTTCAATAGCTAACCATACATCTGTCAACGCCTCTATCTTTTCTGCCTCAAATTTCGTAACTTACTACTGGCTCTATATAGTGACATTTGATTGCCGTGACTGTCTGTTGTACATGGACATGAAGTTTTATTCGCTTGGAGACTATGTGCACTAGTGATGGGCGTGGATGAGTAAACTATTTCGATTAATCGGTTGTTAAATGCATTCCAAATATTCGATTTTGAAAAATCATTCAAACGCTCAGTACACAGCATTCAAAATCTGGAATAGAAATTGCGAATTAATGTAAATCGCGATTACTATTCGAATACTGAAAATTACAAATATTCACTTTTTGATTAATCGATTGTTGATTCTATTCGAATATTAGTAATTGATTATAGAAATCATCCCATTGACACATCACTAATGTTCACCCATGGGAGCTCTTGTTTCATTACTTTTTGAACCACCTATGTAGATTTAATTTTATTAGAATCATCTTTCAATACCGATTAGAAGCTTGCTAAACTAAATAAGTAAATAAATAATAAATAAATTATCTATACTTACCAATTTACCTAGGGCAAACAAACAACGGGTTACTTTGGGCAAGTTTCTGAGCAGCAGTAGATCATCGGGTTCGAACAGCAGTTCTTTATCCACCCCGTAATCCTTGACAGCTTTCAAGAATTTGACAATATTTTGTCTCTTTTGTTTCAGGTTTCCGCCTGATTTGATTTCGCCAGGAATGGTATTCGGCTTGATGTAATTCATCAATCTGGACAAAAAAGCAGAAAACATATCAGCATAATTAATGTTCTTAAATGCCTGCAAGTTAATATATTCGTAATTTCGAAACATTTACTGTACTATACAAATAGAATAAACTTAATTCAACGGTTTCCTCTTAAGAATTAGGGAGAAGTAGGGTAAAGTGACGAAGTGGGTAAGATGAAGAACTGGGTATTTCTCCGACGCAATCACAGACAGAAGCCCCCAAAGGGTTATGAAGCTCACTGTCCACACTCAATTTTTTTTTTTTTTTTTTTTTTTTTTTTTTCTATTCACGGAAAATTAGCAGCAGTGAAGCTGAAATATCTCAGGTCCTTTTTTCTCCTATCAATTGAAAAAACTTTTTCAGATTATGAAAATCTTTTCCTATTCTTTCGATTTTCGAGAGGAATTCAGGGAAATATAACGTTTCCAAGGAGTACGGAAATTATTCGTTGAAAAATGAAGAATAAATTAGTCCATAAAGACGCACTCTAAAAAATGACTTCATCAATTCACGGAATTTTTTCTGAAAGTAGTGCTGCCGGAATATCTCCCTCTGTTTGACGGATGCCCATTTCCCCCCCCCCTCCTTGTCAATTGAAGAAACTTCTTCAGATTCATTGAATTTGTTTCCTAGTCTACAGATTTCGGGAAGAATTCATGGAATTATTACGCTTTGATAGAGTGGGGGAATATATTCGTTGAAAAACCGTTGAAAATTAAATAAAAAAAATATGAATAAATTAGTGTATAAAGACGAATTTTTCTTAGAGTGTATGTAACGTAATTTTTTTCAATTAGTGGGGACTCAAATGTATTGTAAATATGTAAATTTTATTCTTCACAATACAAGGAATTACACGATTGCGTTAAATTTTCACACTTAAACCCAAAGAGCGAAAAAAAAAAACGATACATTGGAGAGCGATCCGTTTCCATGAAAACCTACCGGTATTTCCGTGAAAGTGCTCTTTAACTCTCTCGTCACCCTGAACCTCATATGAGGCTCCTACTCCAAATAGCAATATTTAGATTGAAAACAATTGAATTTAGTATTTTTTTCTTTCAGTGATATCAATATCATTAATTCATGTAGAAAGTATATGAGGCTCTTGACTAGATGCATAAATCGTGCCTAGATTGCAGTACTAGTCCATTTAGATCATTTTTTACAGTTTTCGCTTCATTGTTTCAGGAGAAAAATTAAGAAAATATTTACGCTGCTTTTTTACCGTTTTTTTTTTCTTTTTAAGGTAAGTATAGTTTTTTTCTTATTCCTCAACCTT
This sequence comes from Cheiracanthium punctorium, assembly GCA_038373885.1. NCBI lineage: Eukaryota > Metazoa > Arthropoda > Arachnida > Araneae > Cheiracanthiidae > Cheiracanthium > Cheiracanthium punctorium. The sequence goes on from JAWZYV010005235.1 coordinate 314,473, forward strand.
TACCTAATATGTGCATCCTTTTAAATTAATTTTAGCATAACAAAATGCTTCGAAAATGCAGAAATCAATATTAGAAAAATCTAATATTAATCGAAATTAGAAAAAAATATTTTTGCACGATTTATAATAGTATTTCAGATGCATTAAATGCTAGACAGATTTGTTTTCTCTGATTTTTCATGATTTGGTGACGAGAGGGTTAAGTAGTCTTTTTTTTCTGAGAACTCCTCTCCTCGCTTCCTCTTTTTTTCGAGAATTTCCCTCCTCGCTCATTGTTATATTCCCCTCCGCTCTTGTGATGGAAAAACGCTCCTAAAGGAGAAGCTCACTTTTGAAAACTGGCCCAAAAATCGCTATAACTGATCAAATTTCGCTCGTTTGGTTTAAGCGTGTTGTATTCTCCACCGTAATTATTTTTCAAAATACAACATCGAACCCTAAAAGTCACGTGTCTTACGTACAGGGGCGTAGCCAGAAATTTTTCATTAGGGGGTTACGACTACTACAACTCATATATTTGTATACGTGTGTGTAACAATCAGGCACGTGCCAACAGGGGGGGCAGGGGGGTTTATCGCCCCCTCGGTAAATGAGTAGAAGGGGCGAACTACATAATTCGCCCCCTCTATATTTTAACCCTCTCAATATTCGCCCCCTCAATAGTTTGCTTACAATAGTTTTCTTCTTCAGGATGGGGGGAAGCAGTTTTTACAGCCCTTCCCCTCAAGAAAACGGTTATTTAAACAAACTAATGAGGCATAAACAAAAATTTTACTAGCTCAAACAGAAGGGGGGGGGCGAAATAGCTGCCACCACCCATCCCCTTCCGCACGAAGAAAACTGTTATTTTAAGCAAACTATTGAGATACAAAAAAAAAAAAAAAAATATAATAATAATTCTTTAAATTAATTAGTTTACTTGAAACTGATACAGGAAATTTGGCTTACACTCGAATACTTTTTTGAGAGGGTGTACAGACGAGGTTAAAAAAGATTGAAGCCTACTATTTTTAAAAATTGGCGGGGGGAAGGGAGGGCAAATAGCTGCCCCGTCCCTGAAGAAAATGATTATTGTAATCGAGCATTAGAAGTACAAACAAAAAATTTTCCTTGTACCAAGGTTGACGCCTTTTATTTTAAAAACATTTGTTGGTGGAGGGTGGGGGATGAGGGGCTGGTGAAATGACTGCCCCCCCCTCCTGATGTCGGAAAAAATCGTTCGCCCCCCCCCCCACTTTCCAAGACGTTGGCACGTCCCTGGTGACAATGTAGTGAAGAACATACATTTTGTACGGGGAAAAATATCCTCATGGGGGGGTATGACCCCCCTAACCAGGGGCGTAGCCAGGGGGATATCGGGATATATCCCCCCCCCCGAAATTTTTGGATTAGTGATGAAATTACGTCTATTTATGCAGATATAAGTTCATACCCCCCCCCGAAAAATTTTCCTGGCTACGCGCCTGCCCCTAACCCCCCCCTTGGCTACGCCCCTGGTCTTATAGCTTCTTTAGGATAAGGTTGTGTTGTGTTAAACAACTTAAAATTGAAGATGGCGCTGTAGGATATGAGGATAAGAGGGTGAGGAATTCTTCAATAGCCAGCAAGAAAACAAGGAAGAGCGATTCAGGTACAAATCTTGCACACAGGATCACATTTTGTGTGTGTTTTTTCACAAAGTTTTTATTTATTCGAACGTTTAACACCAGTAATTTTGAGTGTCTTTTCCGTATCAAGACTTTTACTCTGTTCTTTTCTAATTATTTTTAGTGTGATATAGTCAATTACCTGCAGAACATAACTCCATCTCTTACGTATTGGTCAAAGTCAAAACAGCTGTTTTCCCCTAGGCAATTCCAAATCCATAAAAGAATCTGACTCTCTCTTGTGTTGTCCCTCTGCATAAGGAAAAAAGTATACATTTGTAGTAAAAAAATATTTATTTGGCAACACTGCTCATAAATGGTTAATCACAAACATGATTCACGACAAATGCTTTTTAATTTGCTAAAATGATAATGCAAAAGCCATTAATGTAAGAAATTATTGAAATATTGTAAAATTGATTTATTAACTCAATTTTAGAAATATTCGAGTATAATAATTTAATTTCCTACCTTTATACTATATTTTAAAAAATTTTTCAATGAAATCACGAAGCCATGTCACGAAACACTTTGCAACCGAATTTGAATACAAATAAAATAGAGATTGAAAATATAAACTAAAGCTTAAAAGAAAAGAAAAAAAAACCTCAAATATTTGGGCCGCTGGTCTGAGCCCACAAAAACATATCACGGACCACCAGAATACAAAATTTGTTGGTACTTTGGACCAGTCACGTTTTATTTACATTTTTCTCTGGCAAACTTTCCTTATTGAATTCCACAATGCATGCAATGCAATTTTACCAATGCATGTCATATAATTTGACCTATTTAATATTTTCATAATAGGTATTTACATTTTTAAAAATTCAGTTCTTAACGGAAATCAATATATCTTTCTCATATCATTTCTTTTGTTTTGCATTTTTTTTTTAATCATGTAAACGAACCAGCGATAAATGTTACGAAACAGGGAGGTCCGAGTCACTGGTCCTTCGTACCACAGACTAAATATTCTAATTCCCACCCGTGATGGTAAGTTACCCAAGAAAAGCGCAAATAAAAAAATTTCCATCGAGTAATTTAAAATCCTAGATCCCTCTGAAACATTAACCTGCAGGAAACAAACTTATTCGCGCATCACTTCCCCCTTTTCCACGAATCATCACGTGACTCCCCCCGTGACGTAACTGAAGAAAGCCGGGATTGAATTTGTTTGGGTGTGTGCAAATTTTATTTTGGGAAAAGAGATCAGCTGGCCTCCTTCCAGCATGAATCCGCCAGTGTTCTCTACTTGCACGAGCTAGTTACAGCTGTCGATTCTTTGCTTGGATTTCTCACGACCCTTACGATATGTAAACAAAAAGTAGGCAAAACAAGGCCGTACCCCAGGGGTGTGGACCAGGGGGGGGGGTCTGATCCCTCCCCCCCTCCCTCGAAATTTAGAATTTTGTTAACAAAATAATAATGATGAAGTCTTTTTGTGAAAAATTCAGCCTTTTGCATCGTTTGGACCCCCACCGAAATGTTTGAACCCTCCCCGAAATTTTTTTCTGGGTACGGCTCTGAGGCAAAGTATACTTAAATAAAAACAAAAAAACAAATATTTAACCCTTTAACGCGCAGTGTTCCCGCTCTGGGAACACCAAACTCTGACGTTTTGACTGTTGCCAGTCACGAAGAATAGATTTGATTTCTATAAAAATAGTTGCGGGGGACATAGCTCCACGAGAGTCCTTTACATTTTAGCACGTTTTTTCCCGTAAAAAAAAAAAAAAAAATTGTCACGATTATTTTTAACAGCACTGACATCTGCTGAAAAATTGGAGAATGCGAGAACAGCTGGATAGATCGCCCAATACTGAGAAAAGGGCAGCCGTTGCCATCCCTCGACTTAACTACCAGCAAGATGGCGGACGATCGAAACGTTCATCGCGTGCCACAGATCTAGAGACCCTTTTTTGACGACAGCTGGCTGCGCCTGAGTCAAAAAAAGGGTCTCTAGATCTGTGGCACGCGATGAACGTTTCGATCGTCCGCCATCTTGCTGGTAGTTAAGTCAAACGATGGCAACGGCTGCCCTTTTTTCAGCATTGGGAAAGGGGTTAAATAAGTCACACTGTGTGTCTGGGGTCTGATGTCAAACTTTATGATACCTTTCCAGTGCCTTTTCTTTAACTTGAAAATTTCCCTCCCTTGTCAAGGATCGAAGACAGTTAGCATTTAAATACAGTACAACCTTGATAATCCGGCATGTATGGAAACAAACAGCCGGATTATAGAAAAATTTCAGATTATCGGGAGTAAAGAAAATTTACAGATGTAATACTTTTTTTTTTTTTTTCCCAGGAAGAAATTAGACATTGGATTTGGCTATGAAAAATAATCGTTAATTGTTTTTTGTTTCGTTGATTTATAAATTTTATCAAAAACACGCTCTTGCAAACCTTTAAACAATAGGATTTCATCACTTACAATGAATGCCATTTTTCTTTTAGTCCATCGTGTACCGACATTCAGAGCACTGAATACGTCGTCGTTTGTCATTCTTTGAAAGATAGGGCTTAATTTTTAGCAAAAGTTTTGCCGGATCCCTAATATTCTCTAGAGCTGATGTTCATACTCAGTGTCGTACTGTAAACCCCCGTGACCCCTACAATACGAGAGTCAGTAGTACATTCGATTAAAATAGCGATAATTCAAAAAATTTCCCCAAAAGTATTAAACATAGTTTCATTATTTCACAAAGACATGAAGTAGTCTGAAATTACTAAGAAGAAATCTAAACACAAAGCACAGTAGAAGACTCAAAATCTGTTGGTCTCAGCAGAGCCTGATCATAGGTGGTCGGGGCCCCGGCGCAAGAGGTTATTTTGGGGCCCCTACTATCGCAAGCATTTTAACTTATTTTTTGTTTGCTGATGCATTTTCCCGACATAAAAATAAAACATTTTTAAAGAATACTAAAATTGAATTAAAAATTATATTGTTCTAAATAATATATTTATTTATACTTATTTAGAACAAGGCTATGTATTTAAAGGTGGTTTTAATATTTTTTTAGTCCATTTGTATTATTAGCGCACGGGTGCGCTCATTCAAAGAATGGCAATTACGAGGTATGGGAGCAAAGTGTCTCACTCCAAAAAAATTTTCTTGATACACCAAAAAGTTCGAACTTTTCTTTCCTTCATCATGAAATAAAAAATCTGGAGTGACTCCACTCGACTTTCCGAACACTTACGATTAAGATCATTACCAAGCACTTAAATAAATTTTAATCGATGAATAATTCAAACATATATACCAAATTGAAACTCAATCGAATGCACCGTTTAAACGCTTGCGCACTTTCAAGAATTTCTCCCCATATGCCATTATACCATAACATAAAAGAAAGTTTTGTCGTAGCCCTGTAGGAGAACTATAAGTCCTATACACACCAAAATCAATACCGGTCTTAGGATGGTGGTTTGTAACATGTATACCGAATTTGAGCTCAATCGAATGTATCGTTTAAACGCTAGCGCACTTTCAAGAAATTCCCCCCATAGGCCATAGTGTAAAAGAAATCTTTGTCGTAGCCCTGTAGAAAAACTATAAGTCCTATACACACCAAAATCAATACCGGTCTTGCAACGGTGGTTTATAACATGTATACCCAATTTGAGCTCAATCGAATCTACCGTTTAAACGCTAGCGCACTTTCAAGAAATTCCCCCCATAGGCCATAATGTAAAAGAAATCTTTGTCGTAGCCCTGTAGAAAAACTATAAGTCCTATACACACCAAAATCAATACCGGTCTTGCGAAGGTGGTTTATGACATATATATCCAATTTGAGCTCAATCGAATGCTCCGTTCAGGAGCTATCGTGTTCACTCACATACACACAAACACACATACACACACACACACATACACACATACATACATACATACATCTCGTAAAAATAGCATAAATGGATTCAGAAGCCCTCAAAACGTGTCAAAACACCAAAATCTCGAAGTCGAATTTTTTCATGATTACAATACTTTCCTTACATGGTACATGTTCGGAAAGTAATAAAAATGCTAACTAATGGATATTTTGTGATGAGCATATATATGGCCATACCATACGTTTTCAAAAACTCCCAACTTCTTGTTTATTCATCCATGAGTCTTAAAGACCATTGAATTAGAAGAACGGAAAATAAATCTCTTAAGTCCATCTATTGTTAAAAATTATGCTACAGATATTACAAAGGAAATTTAGATGAGAGATTTGGGGACCCTTATTTTTCCGGGGCCCCTGGCTATTGCCCCCGTATGCCCGTGTGATAATCAGGCTCTGGGTCTCAGGACTCTCAGATCGATTCGAGGCGAACCGAGTTCTGATGGGTCTGTCCACTAAAATCGGTTTGTGCGTGAAAAGGGGGGAAATTTCGAGTTGATGTATTGGTGGGCTAATATTCGTGAGCTCTGCAGGGTTTTGCCTAAAATGTAAGAATTTTCTCTCTTCGTCGAAGAGCTACCTTACCGCTACGACCCTATAGTACAATAATACTGAAAATGGTGTGCATAGTGTAAATAGTTCTGTTAAAGGAGAACACAAAAGAGAATTTCAATACAGTCTATGAATGTCTATAGACTATATGGGGAAAAAATGTGTTTGAAAAACTTTCATCTGTTAGTCTCTTTTTCAGTCACAGACAGAAGAGAAGCAGCGTATGAATATTGACTCTGCTCAGAAGATGCTATCACGACCAATATGAAATCAATGTTTGGCTAATTTCCTACCACCGATTCAACTGGGATTCTTCATAGTAATCTATTTTGGCTAGCAATATAATGTTTAGGGAATAAAAAGGATTTTATTAAAAAAAATGGTCCTTTAGTTTCTTTCCGGACATGTACCATGTAAGGAACTGTAATCATGAAAAATACAGCTTTGAGATTTAGGCGTATTTATACGCGTTTTGAGGCCTTTTGAATTCATTTATGCTATTTTTATGGTTATGTATGGATGTGTGTATGTGGACACGATATAGCTCCTAAACGGTGCATTTGATTGAGCTCATTGGTATATATATTATAGACTTCCCTCGCACGACCGGTATTGGTTTTGTAGTGCACGTAACTTACAGTTTTTTTTTACAGGGCTGCCAAAGAGAATTATTTTTTCATCACGGCCTATGGATGGAAATTTAAAAGGGCGCTACCGTCTAAACTGTGCATTCAGTTGGCCGCGAATGGGCTAGGTATATAATAGATCACAGTCACATGATCTGCACAGATTTTGGTGTTTGCATAGCTGATAGTTTGTTTACAGGGATGCAAGAAAAGAATAATACATTACAACCTACGGACACAAATCACTTAAAGTGTGTTAGTGTACAAATGGTGCATTATAATAAGTTCAATTTGGGTATGCATATTTTAGGTCACCGTCATATAACCTGTATAGATTTTGGTGTGTGTAGGGCTTATAGTTCATGTACAGGGCTACAAAAAATTCTTATACATTGTGGCTCATGGACGAAAGTTATTTGAAGAACACTAGCATCTGAACACTGCATCGATTCAGTTGAATTAAATGTATTTAAACGCTTGTAAAGATCAGGTTTACGAAAAGTTTGTTTCTTTGTTAAAAGAGGATTTCCATATATTTTCTTATAGTTTAAGTAAGGAAAACACATTTGTGAACAGTGCGTTTTATATACCGAAAGGTAACAAAATAAGAAATTAGGAAACGCATAATTTTACCTCATGCGGCATTAAATCAGGAACTGCTGGCTTTTCTTCTACTGGCATTTCTTTTCTTCGAAATTATTGATATTCCAGAAAAACTGTTGCAGGAAGTCAAAAAATAATGTTTTGCGAAAAGGCAAGCGTGTAAAACGAGTAAGGCAGTCCCCCGACTTGCAAAGACGCAGTTTACACTTCGACTGCTGTGCGAGGAGAAAATTTTCGGAACTCAGCCTGAGGGGTCGTATCCATAGTGAGACGGGTATGTGGCCGGGCCAAGCGCCAAGTCGCGAAGTGGTTGTTTAACCCTTTCCCAATGCTGAAAAAAGGGCAGCCGTTGCCATCGCTCGACTTAACTACCAGCAAGATGGCGGACGATCGAAACGTTCATCGCGTGCCACAGATCTAGAGACCCCTTTTTTTGACGCAGCTGGATGTGCCCGCGAACAGCCAGCTGTCGTCAAAAAAAGGGTCTCTAAATCTGTGGCACGCGATGAACGTTTCGATCGTCCGCCATCTTGCTGGTAGTTAAGTCGAGCGATGGCAACGGCTGCCCTTTTTTTCAGCATTGGGCAATCCAGCCCGCTGGTTCTCGCGTTCTTCCATTTTTCAGCAGATGTCAGTGCTGTTGTTAAAAATAATCGTGACCATATTTTTTACGGGAAATGACGTGCTAAAAAGAAAAGGATTCTCGTGGAGCTATGTCACCCGCAACTATTTTTATAGAAATCAAATCTAATCTTCGTGGCTGGCAGCAGTCAAAACGTCAGAGTTAGGTGTTCCCAGAGAAGGAACACTGCACGCTAAAGGCTTAACCCTTTGAGGCGCAACCCTTTTTCAATGCTGAAAAAAGGGAAGCCGTTGCCATCGCTCGACTTTACTACCAGAGAGATGACGGACGCACGAAACGCTCATCGCGTGCCACAGATCTAGAGACCCTTTTTTTGACGACAGCTGGCTGTTCGCGGGCACATCCAGCTGCGTCAAAAAAAGGGGTCTCTAGATCTCTGGCACGCGATGAACGTTTCGTGCGTCAAAAAAGAGGTCTCTAGATCTGTGGCACGCGATGAACGTTTTGATCGTCCGCCATCTAGCTGGTAGTAAAGTCGAGCGATGGCAACGGCTGTCCTTTTTTCAGCATTGGGCAATCATTGGGCAGCTGTTCTCGCGTTCTTCCATTTTCCAGCAGATGTCAGTGCTGTTAAAAAGAATCGTGACCATTTTTTGACGGGAAATATGCTTCACATGAGCGCCGGATTCCTGAACGTGCCGGACTAACCAACTGACGGATTAGCAAGAGTGTACTGTACAGGATCGCAAGGCGAAAAGACGGCTTCTGTGCAAAAGAGAGGCATATTACAGCCCGCAGAAAGTTAAAACCTAAAATGAAATATATACAGCGTTTTCTGTAAAGTAAGGGTATACAATTTCAAAAATGAATTAAAAATAAACGAACAAAGATTTCCGTAACGGCTTTTTTTTTGTTCCGTAAAATAAGATCAAAGTTTCTTTTTGAATGAAATGTAAACCAGCTAAGCTAAGTCAAGAAACCGTGGCCACGTAGATCTCCAGATACAACACCTCTTGACTTTTTATGGGAATGGGTGAAGAAACATTGTGCACCAATTGCCAATACTCGATACTGATAGAATGGAAAGTCAAATTACAGCGACCATTCAGTATGCTACTCTGCAATGGTTCATAACACGTGGCTAGAAATCTCGTAGAGACTTCTAGCGTTGTTCACAATTAATGGTGTGCACACAGCAATCACGTAATATAACATCGTAAATAAAACTTTAATATTTTCTTCATGGAACATAAAAAACCGTAATTCAATATCTTGTTTGTTTATTTGTAAGGAAGATAATTTTTGAAAGTGCCGTCATATTTTAAGAAAATACTTTACATTTATTACCAAGTACTAAAATCGATATAAACAACCAAAACAGAAATACACGATGAATAGCAAATACCATTCCTTTCCAAGACACAATAAACGAGTAAAAGTATAAATATCAGAGATAAATCTCATTTATAAAAATGTGATATTTGTATTTGATCAGACAATGAGGCTTGAATCAAGCGATTTTTAATGTACAAACCAGGGCAAGAAAGAAGCCGCGGCAAACATGGCGGATGCCGTGAGATTAGCCCAAACAGCTGCAATGATCAGCATTTCTCGCGGCGAGTATTTAAAACTTCATAAGTGTTTCTTTCTATTTCAGATGTATTTTGAAGGTTGCATACGAATTGGTAGTCTTAATTGGAAAAAAAGACATAAAACACGATCTCAAAAATAAATTGCTACAAAATCCACAAAACTAAAAAAAAAAAAAATTAAAAAAAATCCTGTATTACGCGCTGAGTCTGGGGAAAACAAAATAGCTTATAATATATCAAAGCTTATTAAGAACGCATATAAATAATAATTTGAAAAAAATATAAATCCAGAATATAATTGAAGATAGAAATTCCAATAATTAAATTACAAAAAACAATCATAATATTAGATATGTAATTCATTAATAGAACAATATACTACATATTATATGCCACAAAGCATTAGAAGGTTGAATGTTCATCACGTATTAATGATATAAACTATCGTTACATGTAATATTACATTAAAACATGAAAGATTTATCATGCGAACGTATCCATTATAAAACAATTTCCTACACAACGACAACAGAGATTTCCCTTCTGAGCTCATTATTGCTTCCCGGATTTGGTCTATGAGCAATGGCTGGAATCCAGCGTGGTATGGCACAATATGCTATATCCATGACTTTTCATTATGCTGAATAGCTGAATATCTCTAAAATACGCTTTAAATAATTTGTGTCCATAGTGTACTAGAATTCTTTTTTGTGGTCTTGTAAACTTTAGATGCTACATAAAACTTTTTCAAATGATGCATGATGCAGTAAATAAAAATAACATGCATCAATTTCGTAGGAATCGAAGCGTATTACGGTAGTTAGGACGGACAGACAGGCAAACAGAAATCGTAAACACTTTTAAACTTTGTTGGAAGTGTTAAAAAATATTCAGACCTTTGTTTACTGAGACTTGAATAATATACGAACTTTTTATATGAACTATTTTTATGACAAACTTAACTCTTAAGAGATTGACTTGTTTGAGATTAACCTATTTTTTTACCTTTGATCTTGCATAAAATTTTTAGCAGAAGTGGGATCGATGGGGACATTTGCCACAATTTATAATGATGTATTTAAATAGGAATATTTTCAAAACTTCAAACATTCATTGTCTATTTTGATGGGGCCTGTTGCCAAAACGGTTGAACCTGTGTGACAACGCCCATGGCAATTTTTTTGATTTTTTAAATTCAGCTTGTCCACTTTTCATTGGGGACAACCCTCTTGTCACGTGACTTAATTCGTACGTGTAAGCAGGGTCTATAGAGCATATTCCCTCTTTATACTTTTCATGATCTTGTAGATTCATGGCAAATTGAGCAAAGTACAAAATAATAGTAATCCTAACGCATCAGATACCTTGAGTTCGAATTGTAGTAATTATACCTATTTTTTGATTTTGTGATTCTGTGCTTTTTTGTTTTCCTTCATAATTTTCCATTATTTGAAGAGCTGCACTTTTATGTTTTAGCTTAGTAGAAATAATCATTTTTTGCTTGTTATTTTGACTTTTTGAGCTCCATTTTCTTCCCAAATGTAAAAGTATGTGACTAGGATGAAAATCGTGCGATTTATTATTTGGATGTGGGCTCGATTTCCATACTTTCAGTATTTATACATCAGTATTGAAAATGGTAGCATATGATCCAGTACATTACTCGAATTTATTAGAATATATATTTTTTAAATCTCTCCCTTAGAAAGGAACTAAAATTTGTTTTTGTGACTTTTAAATCATTCTAGTGCATAAATAAGCGAAGTTCTTACATGTTTCTAATCATTAGTCGTATTATTATGTATTACTTAAAAAAATATGAAATTTAGAATAGAAAAAAAATCCAGTATAAAAAAATTAGCATAGCAGTTGTCTTCATTTAATTTCTAGAATTTATTCAACACTTAATTTGCTATTATAAGACTCTGGAATAATAATAACTTCTCATTTTCAACTCAAAACTAATGCGATTTAGAAGGTGAATGGAAAATTTAGTTTATTTTTTAACTGTTCAAAAGAGTGAAAGAGAGCTATGCGATGTACATTCTTATTTAAAAGACTCGAATCAAGATGGCAGCACTACTTCATTGCTTGGACTAATAGTAATTGAATGCAATTGTAAGGCATTTTTACTATTACCCAATAGATGGCAGCAGCTCCTTTTTCAGGATTTGAGAACGAATCCATAATCTGAATACACGGGATCTATATGACTTTTCCCGATGCAAAATAATTAAAACTTTAAATCTTGTTTCTTTAATAGTGTCCGTTTAAAAATATATATATCAAAAATGTTTTTTAAGTTTGTATTCATTTTTCTTTCTGCATTTTTTACGTTTGTTGAGATAAAATTTTATTTTGCAGTTCTAAGCAATTTATGAAAATGGTTTTGATTTTATTTTTAGATGAACAAATTCTTTTCCTTCAACTCTTTAGACATTGCTATATAAAGAAGACAGCTTAGTCTCCCAATTATTTCTTCTTCTTTTTAATCTTTTTTTTGTAAGAATAAAAGCATATCTGACAATGAAAGGAACTGGAGGTTATATACAGGATGATTAAAAACTCCCAGAAAAAAATATAAGTGTTGGTAGAGGGAACCAACTTCATCTTTCATGTATCCGTTAATAATCACATTGGGCCTCACCATGGCACATTGGCTATATCACTGAAAATGGTAGACGGCCGAAGTGTGAAGGTCCCGTTTTCGGATCCCATCGCGCGGTTGTCGGTCTAACGGTCAGGAGTTTTGGTAGGTTTTCTCCAGATGTAACGTGAATACGCGTTAGAACCCCCTAGAAAGTCCTCCTACCAAGGCATCCCTCATCTTAAGCAGATAACCCCTCGCGCAGGTTTGCCTTAATCACACACAATCAATAATCACATTGGATGAAGTTTTCGTCTAATTTCTCAACCCGACTTTCATTAGTCAAAGGGGAAAATATTCGAATTCCCCTTTAAAGAGGAAATATAAAATTCCTATAATTTATTTTAGCATTATTCAAGCTAGAAAGTAATAATGCAAATACTCTTCATTTCAGTTCTCTGAACTTCTATTTTGACCTTCTTTGACAAAATATGTCTTTTATATGTAGTGGATTTTACTCTCCTGCATACTCGATAAGTGCAAAGTGGGCATTGCACACCGGTGACCAAAATTAGGGGTCGCCAAAAATCTACTCACTGTTTTTATTCTATTGACTACGTAATACATTTGTACTGCATAAATACTTATATTTAACAAGCTTTTATAATTTTATAGTACTTCATCTTTTCCCGAAGTTGTTATTTGTACAATACATTCGATATTCATCTGATAGTTGAATTTACGCACAATGAAGCTTGCCAAACTTACTTCTTGTATAACGGCTTGAGAAATTTTGTAAATGTATTTCTTTATTTTTTGAATATATTAAATATATATATATTTCAATATTGCGCCTTTTTTCTTATTTAATTTTATTCTTTTATTTACTGGTTGCTCTAGAACCTTGTGAAAATGTTACTCTAGAACCTTTCACAAATTGTGAACTGAATCTTTGCAGAACAGCAGTGTACCATATTTTCTTAAAAATATAACGGTGTAAATGGAAATTAGTGCCCTGGCAACAAAAAATGCTCCTTAGAAAACCAAGAAGAGTTAGATGCGCAAGAATTGTGCACTTGAGATCTCGCCACAAGTCAGCTGCTAGGACCAGTGCCTCAAGTTAGGGTTATCAAAGCTCTCTCTATCCCTTATATCTCCTATGTCCAGAACAGGTCTTGCAGTTAAAGTTCAATAACATAGAATCGATTTCAGTGCTCAGCAAGTTCGTTCAGGTAGTTGTGTACGTAAGATGGGGAGGATTTTTTAAAAGTTTAGGCATCTCTGAACTCAGATTTAATCTGTTTACTCCCATCGTAGGAAAATTCAGGGAGTTGTTTGTTTTCCAGCATGGATCTTTGATGTGCTTGAGCATGAAGGGAGAAAACTACTTACAACCTCCTTATTTTGAAAATTACACGGAGCATTTGTTTTATTCTCATTAAAAATAAATCTTAAAAATTCGCTCAGTTTTTTTTTTAAATTTAGAAATATTGCCATGGAAGTTTTAAATCATCCATGGCAATACACACAGAAGAATAAAGTTATCTCCAATGCAATACAGGCCGAGGATAAAAATCATCCGTAGCAATACATGGAGAAGTATTAAATCACCCCTGGCAATACACGCAGCAGATTTAAATCATCCGTGGCAATACACGGACAAGAAGTAAATCATCCATGGCATTACACGCAGAAGAATTTAATCATCTGTCATGACACTACGCACAGAATTTTTGTAAAAAATTTTATTGATGAAAACTGTGTCTTTACCAAGTTTCCCGATGAAGCATGAGATTAATAGAGAGAATAAAGTTATCCAGTATGCCGAAGGTAAAATTCATCCGTAGCAATACATGGAGAAGTATTAAATCACCCCTGGCAATACACGCAGAATATTTAAATCATCCGTGGCAATACACGGACAAGAAGTAAATCATCCGTGGCAATACACGGACAAGAAGTAAATCATCCGTGGCATTACATGCAGAAGGATTAAATTATCCGTCATAGCACAACGCACAGAATTTTCGTAAAAAAATTTATTGATGAAAACTGTGTCTTTACCAAGTTTCCTGATGAAGCACGAGATTCTAAAAAATTTATACTCTGCAGCAAAGTTCCCTTGATGAAGAAAGAAAAGAATGAGGTTCTAAAAAATTCACCCCCTTCAATAAGTTCCCTTGATGTAAAAAAAAAGAAAATAAAAAGAATAAGTTTATGAAAACATCACGCTTTTCATCAGGTTCCTCTGACAGAAATTAAAAAAGATTCATACTCTATTTTTCGCACTCTTGAAATGAACAGTGCTTCAATGATAAATGTCTGCCACTGTGTCTACTAATTTCTCACGATTAACGGTACAATGATAATAATTTGTGATACTGACTGGTGATCTGTGTATTTTTCATCACCCGTACTCGTTGTACACTTGGATTTAAGTGTACAGCTAGTTGAACTGACCACGTACAACCGCTTTTTTAAATGATTCTCCTTCGAATGATAATTTTTAAAAGAATATCTCTAGTGATTTTAAAACGACCGTGTTGGAACCATAAAGGAGATACAAGGGATAGAGCACTTTGGTAACCCTAACTAAGAGCGGGGCCTTCGCGAACATAGCAGTCGAGAAACTGCTATGTTCGCGAAGGCCCCGCTAAGAGGCACTTGTACCAGCAGCTGACTTGCGGCAAGATCTCACAGATCATGAGCATCCATGGAGCATTTGTGGACAGCGCGCTGATTTCCGTTTTCATCGTTATACTTTGTAAGGAAAATTGGTACATAGTTGCTCTGCATATGGATGCTGTTTAAGATTTGCGAAAGGTTCTGGAATAATATTTCACAGGAGAGTGGTGTTCTTTTCATCTTTATATAAATGAAAACTATTTCAGTGTATCCTCATCCACTAAACCGTGGCGATATTTTTTTTACGCCAAGAAGGTTTGTAATACGTATGTTGTCAATACATTTCTCTTGTAGTTTACACTCACCACTCGCCAAATGTGGCGATAAAGCTCTTCGCATTTCTGTGCCACAAGTCACATGGTTCATCATTGCCACACATTTTTGACGGGTTTTGAATGGCGATACGCTTTCCAGTATATTTTTACTTAGTGTTTGGCACAAACAAAGGAATATAGATTTCATAACAATTCACTTGCTGTACGCTGAGATTTTACTTGTCCTGTGGTTTATCCTAATCTAACCTAACCGTGTTAATCAGCCGATTTCTTGGTCCGAATAAAGAACTCAGCCTGAGCGTGTTACTGTTGTTTGTTTTTTACCTCTTCCAACCGCGATCAACATCAATCTTACAAGATAAATTATAACTTGACTTAATTATAAAAGCGTTTTGCCCCCAATCAATTACGCAATCATAAATTACACGGAACCCAGATCTGTAACCCCGTACATATAACAACTGCATCCCGGTAAGGTTCAGAAAGTTCCGAATTGTTTTATTTTTATTTATTTATTTTTTTCCCTTTACGTGATTTTAGGGTATGTCGTGGGCGGATTATTAACAAGCCGGCGTTAGGGCATTCGGAGCTATAAATCAGTGGGAAAAAATAAAAAAAAGCTATACGGGAAATATATATATATCGAAGAGATATTGAGTTATTTGAGTCACGAACTCCGTAAAGCTCGCGAGTTATAAATCAAAAATCCAGTCAACACTCCGGAATGAGTTGTTAAACCGACCGGAGTGTTTGCTGTTGTATGGCCGTGGTCGTGATTGGAGGGAAAGCTTGCTAATACACGAGAGCTAATACACGAGATGGGAGGATTCCTAGGTGCGAGCTAATCATCACGAATTTAAATTTTGTGTTTAATGCTTGGCTCGTAATCGGCGTTTGATATCTTTAACTATCAGAAATTTGCGTTATTAGGTGCCTTACTGAGTCAGGATTTTCAGAGATAAGACGCTATCCTTTGAAAATCTGTAGTGATCGACCAGCGATAGAAGGAAATTGCAATGTACTGTTTTCCCTGCCAGCTGGTCAGAATATTGACCGCACGTTTAGAATGTAGCATGATGGCTGCATTCAGTGCTGACGAATATATTGGTTGATCAATAAACCGAAATCCCTGAGTAACCCTTTGTAAAACCATGAACCAATATATATTTTGTTGTTCACTAAATTGCTATGACCAGACACAATTACAATCATTTAGTCTATTTTTCTATCCGTTTAGGGAACGTAGCTTTAGTATATGATCTTTTGGGATAAACGTTTGGTGCTGTTGCAGAATATAAATTGTTTGTCAGTTGTATTCAAAAAACTTATTTTAAGTTACACTGCTATACATCGTATTACAGCAATAGTGTACAGTAAAAGTAGAACACATTTAAACCGATGCACTTAGTGACGGGAATGGATGAATTAATCAAATTAATCCATTATTGAATGTATTCGAGCTAATCGATTATGAATAACTCATTCGAACTCTGAGCACATAGCATTCGAATAGCACATAACATTCGAAGTCTCGATTAGTTTTCGATCAGAATTCGTGAATACAATTCGAATAGAAAAGAAACTGCGAATACTATTCTAATAGTAAAAATGGCAAATATTCCCTGTTCGATTAATCAGCTGTTGCTTTTATTCGAATATTAGGAATCGATCATAGAATACATTCAAATGGCACATCGCAAGATTCATACTTTCTTTTCCCCATACCTACCTCTCTTTCTATAACTCCTTGGTGACTTTTGCTCGCCTTATTGTTCTTAAAATGGAAAATAACAACAAAGAACTTATTTCCATAACTATGTTTTAAAAAAAAAGATCTTTTTAAAAGTGATGTACTAAAAAGAAAACGTATATCACAAATGAAGATCGGATTTCTTGTCGAAAAGAAAACGAAAATCTCTTAGCCTAATAAAAAAGAAAATGCGAAATAAAATACTATTCCTTTGACTAATGACCACCAACAAACACTTGCTGATGTTACGACGTTCCAGAAAAGAATCCTTTTTTTTAAATAGTTGTAAAAGCATAAAGCTT
Organism: Cheiracanthium punctorium; assembly: GCA_038373885.1. NCBI lineage: Eukaryota > Metazoa > Arthropoda > Arachnida > Araneae > Cheiracanthiidae > Cheiracanthium > Cheiracanthium punctorium. The sequence continues at coordinate 331,572 of JAWZYV010005235.1, forward strand.
TTAGGGATAAAGTACGCAAAAGAAGCACAAATGCACAGATAAGTGCCACAGGAGAAAGCCCTTATTTTGCCATATGACTTTGCATTGCTGTAGGTGAAATATTTTTAGCGATATCAGTTCCAGAATAATTCAATAAGAAACATGACTAATTCAATAGCACTTTTTTTACCTACAATGTGCATGCTAAAGTTCGTTGTCATCCCAATAATTTCTGAACGGCAAGAGCTATAGTCATAAAAGTAGGTTCTAGGTACAGTAAAACTGCCATGTACTAGGCACGGAAACCGCTTACAGCTCCACCTGGCGGATAAATTCGAAGTTAGCGTTCTTATCTCAAAAATGATCTGAGATACGGGAGAAAAAGTCGATTACAAAGTTGTTGATATAGTAAGAAAAGACACCTTAATTTGCACATGATTAATTATTAATTGGCACAGTAATGCTACGAATGGAAAGCATAAAACGCACACTTGTTTGGTCGCCGTCCAGGTGGCGTAGTGTCTAAAGAAGTATTCTATTACGCCTTGGGTAATGATTCGATTCCCGGTTTAGGCGTGGGTGTCAACTTGTCTGTCACCTCATGGTAACGCTAGCTGCCCACTGGGTACTCCCCATTATAAAATGGTCATTAATTCCGGCCTTAGTTGGGGCGAATGCTTGATGAGCAAGTGTCCGTCCTTTGGAGAAAAAAAAAAGAAACATTTATTTGGTCGAATTTTTCAAAACTGCACTTACCTGACATTAAGATCATTTATACTTCTTGATGAAAGCGTTTTCCGTCGGCAACAATACACATCTGGACGCTGGTCTGCAATTCAAGTTGGAAGTTGTACAATATGGCGACACCTCTGGCAAAGACATCAGTAATACGTTTTTAAACTTCACATTTTACGCCTTCAATCTTTAAGATTAACTTGCTCAAGGTGTATTTTTTTAATAAATGGGTGATGCTTGACAACTTTGTAGTTGGCATTTTCCCCGTATCTCTTACCGTTTTTTAGGTAAAAACTCTAACTCCAAATATGACCGACAGGTGGCGCTGTAAGCGGGTTACTTTTGTAACGCATGGCAACTTTACTATACTTAGACGTTACTTTTATGATTATAGCCCTTGCAGTTCAGAAATTATTGGGGTGACAACGGATGTAATATGCTTAAAAATGCTCGAGAAAACGATTTGGTATCGAGAATTAAAATACGACATGTTTCAAAAAATATTATTTTAAGATTGAAATCTCACAGTAAAATGATCTGAATGTAAAAAATTAGCTTCGCTCTATTCATCCTCAAAGGTGATTGGACTGAAGTGAAAGGAATAAGACTAAGTTTAAAAGAGAATTTTAAAATACCTACAGGACAAGTAATGAAAACCTAAATGCACAATCACAATTTCTTTATCTGAAAATTATTTACTATTATTTATACAGGGTGTCCTAAAGGCACTGAATTAGGGTTTTGTTCCTTAATTTTGATCATAGACAATCACAATGAATTACAAAGTTATGTAAAATAAGGTGCAGAATTTTATGGTATTGATTAAAATTTTCAGGAGATTCTATGTAAAAAATACAAGATTTAAATTTTTACGACCCCCGTATAAAAAAAATTTCAATTAGTAAAATGTGCCCACGTACATTAGTTAGGTGCTGTTCAAAGCTTCAGTGTTTCGTTCTAAAAATAAAATGAACTTGGACGGTGCTAAAAATCTGTGTGTCTTTTCAAAGCATTTTATGTGTTTAGTTCACGGGGAGCAAAAAGAGAGCCTTGTTAATTTGTCCGTATTTACAGATGTCAGCAAGTCTGTCCTAAAACTGTCCGTAGTTCGCATCATTCGTCAGTTTCCCCCTCTCCTCGGGTAGTCTGATCACCCACAAAGATACTGAACGCCCTTAATCACTCAGCCGCATGTTTTTTCCTTATTAAACGTCATTATCCGAAACATCTCGACATCAACACCTTATCCAATGTCTCCCGACAGTCACCGACCTTGGGCCAGTATGGCCAATCACGCACCTGATCCATCACCCAGAGTCGGCTTGTAATTGGTCCGACACCACTCGCCAGCTGTAATTAGCCTCTCAGGCATCTGATAGCGGCAAGAGGAAATTGCCGCCAATTTGGCTGCGTCTTCCAAAAAAAAAGAGGGCGAATGAATCGCCTGATTAGTTCGGTGCCTTTCTTTCCTTTTTATTAAAGTTTTTTTTGTTGTTGTTGTTGTTGTCGTTATTATACATATTCGGGGAGAGCTTAAATGGTTTGACCCGTTCGCCAGAGAACCCCATTGATGAACGTCTTTTGATTGAGTGACGTATAATTAACATGCCTTTCTCCCACACGAGATGATTGTCTCTCTCTTGCACAGATACTCTCAGACCAGATTCTCTCTCCCTCTAATTAACGTGGGGGAAAAATGAATGTATAATAACTGGCAGTAGTCCGATTTTTGAAGGTGATAGGGCAAATAATGACATTTATTAAATTATACGCTTTTTGTAACCGTTTCTCTCTGTACATCCTTCTTTTTAATCAATAATGATGAACAGGCGGATGCATGTTGCTTCGGAGAAGAGCTGGCTGCAGTCAGTTTCCTCTTGTGTTGCTATTTTGTTTTACTTACGAGTTGAATAAGACAGCCAGTCCAATGTAAAAATTAATAAAAGAAAGTTCTTAGCAACGTGTTCCTTGTCTTATAATAAACGTAATTCGTGGTTTTGATGCAGTTTTTATTTTTATTTAAACATATCATTTGTTTTATTTGCAGTCATGTTAGCAAACATTTCAAAAGAAATAAAAATTATGTATCGTATTCGATTTAAAGGAAAAACTGAAATGACGTCAAGCATTTTTATTTTCAGTATGTAATTTAACTTTTCTTTAAGCTCTTTCCAGAGGTCCACACAGACCCGGACTGGCTCCTTCGGGGCCGGGGGCCCTCGGGTAGATATTGAAAAGGGCCCCTTAGTAAGGAATTTAGAGGGAATAGAATATTAGACTATGCAATATTTGAGAATTAGGCTTATGTGCCTATGAACTGCATTTAACTATTTTAAAAATTTTGGGGGCCTTGAATTTTCGGGGGCCCCCTTCGAAAGGGTCCCATTTCGTTCGAGGTCCTTTCGAAGAGGCCCCATTCTTCGGGGGCCCTCCTAGCAGTCCGGGACTGCTTGTAATACAATTAAATTCGTAGATTTATTGCAGTTTCATTTAAAAGCATTAATCATCTCTTTGATTTGTAGTCTTGTTAGCAAACATTTCAAAAAGAAATAAAAATTATGTATCTTATTCGATTTAAAGGAAAAATTGAAATGACGTCAAGCATTTTTGCCTTCAGTTAATAATTTAACTTTTCTTGAACTCTTTCCAGAGTTCCACACAGGCCCGGACCGCCTCCTTCAGGTAGAGATTACGGGGAAATTAGAAAGAATGGAATATTAGACTATGCAATATTTGAAAATCAGGCTTATGTGCCTAAAAACTACATTGAACTATTTAAAAAATTTTGGGGCCTTGAATTTTCGGGGGCCCCCTTCGAGTCGCTGGTTTTCTGGGGTCATCCGCTGCGCCGCTGCGTAAAGGCGTAAAATTAATGGGAAATAAATAATCTAATTACTCTGATATATTTATATAGTCGCCGCTTATTCCGGTCAGTGGTTTATCCTGTGAGCCGTTTATTACGGTGGAAATCGGCAGGAACGGAACGAAATGACCAAATTACACTGGTTTACCGCCGGTTACCTCGGTAGTGAGTGCTGGTTTATCCGGTCAAGTAATCTTTGGCGATTAGGTAAAATTTCTGAGTAATCAGCTTTTAGGGTGATGTGAAAGCCAGTCAAAGATGACTCACATTTGTGTGGAGGTGTTACGGTAATTCAGTCAAACTAATTGTTAATACACTTAACAGAATTTGAATAAAAATAATGATCCCTCCTACACCTGGAACCAATGAGATACCTGATGATAATAAAATAAATAAAAACTTTGTGATAAAACACACATAAAAAATACTTATAACAAGATACGATCGTTTCGACTGAAAACTATTCAGTCTTCATCGCTCAAGCCCTTCGTCTCACAAAACGAGACGACTTTTTATATTACATACCTGGCCAGTCCGGGACTGCTTGTAATACAATTAAATTCGTGGATTTGACGCAGGTTTTTTTTTTTGTTTGTTTTTTTTTAAAGCATTGATCATCTCTTTCATTTGTAGTCATGTTAGCAGACATTTCAAAAGAAATAAAAATTATGCATGCTATCATTCGATTTAAAGGAAAAACTGGAATGACGTCGAACATTTTTGTCTCGTAGCAGTTTATTTTTCAACCCTCAGCCTATTCACCAACATTTGACACGCGATTAATCCGAAACGCGTTTAGCATCGGTAAGTATCTTACGATGACTTACACGCGAGTTGTTAATCCGCATGTCAAGTGTTGGAATACGGCCGTTAGTATCAGAGGACCACGCATGTGGACCTTCGGATTTCCACTGTTAAAACGATCCTTTAAGAATTTTTGTAGATTTGAACTGGCGTACTCATCCTTGGATGCTAGTTTTGAGTAAAATGATTTTAACGCATTTGAATGGGTAAATCCTAACGCACACATTTTATTTTTGTTTGCCGTTACTTTATTTTGTTTGGCGTTACAAGGGTATTTGAATGTTATTGATAGTTAATAAGCTGAATTTGCGAACATTTTCCCTTTTTTATTTCTCTTTTTCCAAAATTTATTTTGCTGAAAAGAACTTGTAGGACATCATTTATCTTTAAAAGTTTCTTGACAATCTTCGTTTATGCATGATAACAGCTTTCTACTAGTGAAACAGGAATCGGGAGTTAGGCTTTTATTTGAAAAATTACTTGAAACTACGATTTCACACACACACACACACACATACAACTGGTCGTTTTTAAGTGTAACAGTTAAAAAAAAACACAATTATGATATTGATCTTTATTGAGACATGAGATTTATGTCCGGTCTGAAGAGGTTATCTTATAACGATGCTATCACGAGCTGAAGTGGTTTTTCAATTCAAATTGCATTGCAAAGTTCCTTGTATATTTTTTTCGATTAAAAAAATGTTTCAGCAAAATTTATTAATTTTCTAATTATTTTTATGTTCTACTTTTTTAACTAAAAATGAATTATGAATTAGTATTTCTACGCATCTGTACTAATGATCAATTTCTGTGCATATATTCTTTTTTGCTCCACATTATTGTTTAACTTAGTGTGTTATTTTTAAATTTGAAGCACTCTAACACATTTTTCTACCACAATCCAGCTGAATTTCTGTAAAGCCCTATTCTTTGCGAGAGAAATACCTCTTACCTTTTTATGTGATAGCAATGCTTTCGCAAAGGCTTTTGGGAAAAGAAACAGAGGTTTATGATCGTAACTTAATGGTAAAAGAATAATGTCGTAGGATATTGCACTAATGCTGAGCTGTCGGTATTTTTCGAGGGGGGGGGTTACGACTGAATATTTGAAATAAATTTGAAGTATTTAGGGTAATACTATAGGGAATTATTGGACATTCTTTAATTAAGCTTAAATTTCTTCAATACAGCAGATCCTCACAGCATTGAGTTTGGAAATATCGTGGAACTTCAATATCGAAAATTGGACCATCACATTCCCTGTTAGTGTAACGCGGGTGTAAAAGCATATCCCAAACGTGGCTGACGAGATATACAGGCTACGGCGCTAACATTTTGGTCACACTCCTTTGCACTCAAAAAGTCATATGACCTGCAGTCTGTTCGCAGAAACGAGAAAACGAAAGTAAACAAAAAGGTTACCAAAGAATTACACTTTTGGCATCAATCCCTAGTTTGGCGAATTTAACCTTTTTTAATTCCAAACAGCGTAAATGGAAGAAAGCAGAAATTCAAACTGTGTTTGGCGCTTTGGCAAAATGCCAGGTGTTTACTCTTCGCCAGTTTGCAAGTGAAATTGTTTAGTTTAGTTCTCTCGACTCGGCGAACGCACTATAGGGGCTGTGGCCATCTTAGTATGAGATAGTCAAACTAGGATGATCACATCTTCTAGGTCACATGATTCTTCGGGTGCAAGAGGGTGTGACTAAAGTGTCAGCGCCTTAGCTTGTATATCTCGTCAGGCACTATTCCGAAGACCAGAGATATAATGCGTTTCTATTGTTCTGTACCGTATTTTTACAGGCACTACTCCATCACTCCATTATTTACTCATTTAAAAATAGAATAAAACTATTTGTACTATACAGAAAATATCAACCTAGTGACAGGGAGGTTCTTGATATTTTAATGGATTTTTTTTTTCTCTCAAGGGCAGGCACTTGACCATCAGTCATTCGCCTCTACAATGGACCGAAATATTGGGCATTTTGATTTTATTATGGGGAACCTAGTAGGCGGCCAACGTTACCCCCTGTGAAGGATGGCACGGTACTGGAAATAGGTACTGGAACTCCGTACAGAGGTCACGTGATTTTTGCATTGTCCAGTGGGTGGCACCAAAGTGTGCCCTTCGCCTGTGAAGAGCTGCCATGGAGTAATTGTCATTTATCACTGAAAGATTCGCTTTGTTTAGCTCATGTGTTCAACTAGCCACAACAAAAACAAAATCATTAATCTTATCTCTTATCCCTTGTTCTGAATGGCTTCCAGTAATGTCAGTCAAATAACGCAAAAAGAAAAGGTTTTTTGCCAATAAAAACAGTACCATCTTCCGGTTAACTACACCATGAAACCCTTCAGCCCCTAACCTCTGATCGGATGAAAGCAAAGCTATTGCCTTTTTACTGAAGAAATTCTGCGAGGGAAGAATATATTAACGCCCAATCCTCAGCCGAGAATCGAACCTGGACTTAAGGCGTCATAGAATAAATCACTACACCACTTGAAACGGCAGATATTTTAATGTAAAGTCAACGAAAAATATATTTTTTCTGACTTGTTAAGGTATTGCTTTGCTAATACTTATCTGTCTGGAATTTATCGAAAGAATCTAACCATAGGTAACTGAATGGTTAAATCTTCAAACCAGTAACGCCTTTTCTACGAATTTGAGCAACAACTTACTTAAAGATCAGACCGTAAATTCTGAATCCAAGATGAACCTTACGCCTTCTAATGAGGAAGATTTGATCGCAATTTGTGAAAGATTCGATGGGATAAAGCACACCGTATTAGGGGGAAAATATGCAAATAAATCATTGCTTTAAAACCAGAATTGGATGAAAGGTTTTCTTTAACGGAAGAAGAAGGAATTCAATTGTAGTTAATTAAAGATCCATTTTCCGTGGATCCAAAAGATGAGCCAATTAATTTGCAAATGGAAATTGTTAAACTACAATTTTATAGTATTTATAAAAACAGTCATTGAAAATGTAATTTACAAGACTCTTTAAAGAATCTTGATCGTCAAAAATGTTAAAACCTTATTGAAGTCCCCTTGCGAACTTATAGGAACTTATTTGTTTGGAACAACATACATAGGTTATGCAGAGACGCCAACTTTGCAAAACTTTTGCTTTTTTAGAAATATGACTTAGAAAAATTTTCTACAATAGCTTCACATTTTTAATACAAAGACGAAAGCGAAAACTTTTACAAAAGATCAATATTTTTCTATGTTTTTTCCCTAATTTAAATCAATTATACTGAATTACTAAAATACCTAGTCATAATCGTATGCAGATCAGTAGCAAGAGAAAAATCAGATCTTACTGAAGAAATCTCATATGAGATCCTTTTCCTGAAGAAAACTGTTGGATTTTTTTTTTTTTTCGAAATTTCAACATATTTTTTCTTCTACAGAAGTAACTATAAAACTGTGTCTTAAAATTTTGTGAGTGCTCTACATCTATGTGATTTTTTTTTGTGGGTGCATGAGCCCGAAGTACCTACGTAGTCGGCGCCACTGATGTTATGTATGCAAATCCTCTCTATTATAAACCTTGTCAAAAAGCAAACAAGGTACATACTTGGCTTGACGGACATAATTTTGGAAGAAGTTATACAGCGACATCAAATAGGATTCCTGAATATGATAAATTTGTACACGATAAGAAAATGCAGTGTTTCTGCTTAAATTCTTGAATATTGTTATTACTTTGTTCTTTAACTACCAACAACATGACATCAGATGGGCTATTCGATCCACCGCCATATTGTTGGTAGTTAAATGGATCAATGGCAACGGCTGCTCTTTTTCAGCATTAGGAAATCTATCCAGTCGGTCTTCTATATTTATGTGAAAATGATTTAAAGGGTAAAACACAGACGGTCAGGCAAACGGGCGAGACTACAAGTTTCCGAAATGGTTTTTAAAACACATCCCACGGACATCACTAACTCCGTTAGTCATTGCACCCGACCAGCTACGCACATGAAATGTCGAAACGAGTAATAGCAGCCGCGTAGCAACTGAGACGCCGACTTCTCGACAGACTAATTACATGCCTCAATTCCGTGTAAATGAATCCACACAAATGAAACGAAAGCGCAGCAGTCCAATTAAAACTTTTCCATTTGTCGGGATTGAGTGCGTAAAAGAGTCTTTCCTCCTTCTCTTTTACAGACCAGTGAATGATTCTTGACATTTGTTCAAATTTTGCGGTGCATACAAGTGGCATCAGATGAACTCCGGCCCGAGCCATCAGCATTCCGCGAACAAATTTTATCGATTATTCATAATCTTCATCGATTTTGATTGACGTTGCGGACTTGCTCACTGCTAATGACACAACGGAGTTCATTTGCATTTGAAAAGCACTCTTTTAATTTGGCTTCATTAACTGTAAAGAAGGTTTTTTTTTTTAATGAAACGTCTATACTCGTCCTAACACCACGTGATGTTATTTCGAAGGTCTGCGGTGGGGGGGGGGGGGGGGGAAAAGATTGGTTAACTTCCTAGAGCAATGATCTTTGTACATGTGTATTATAGAAAACCCTTTAAGATTTAAGTGGCAGATAAAATTTCTCTGCCTTTAATGATAACCTGTGGTAGCAAGGGGGAAAAACGTATACAGACAAGTTAAATGCAGCGTTACGGACTTTCGCAGCTTGTGGCCTGTCATTAGATAATTCTGGAATACAGCTCTGATGGTTATCGAAAAAAAAAAATTACACATGTTTCAACAATCTGAACTTATATCAGCTAATTGCAGTCGAACTTTTGGTGGATTTCTTTGGCAACGGAAACTGTCTCTCTCTGGAAAGTTGATGTTTGCCGTCGGGTGATTTGAGGATTAAATGACAACCGCAAATCAAACTGCGACGAGGTGTAGGTATAAATGTTGGACATGGAAAATATAATTTCATGCCCTTTTTTTTCTGGATAATAATATGTATTACTCAGACTACGCATATTTTGATATCAATAACAAGTAATTAAAAGGCATACGATGAAAAGCACATGTTATTAGCATATCCAGAAGATATATTTACATAATGAGCGCAGATGTTACATGTTTATAATCACGCAATTGATTGAAAAAAATTTATTTTTTCTGATATTACTTTGAGAGCAAATTGAAACTTTAGAATACATATTTCTTGGCATTTTTATCAATTTCCAATTATTTTTCTTTTAATAATAAAAAAAGAAAAGTACGTTTTCGAAAAGTATAGTGGATTTTTTTTTTTTAAATCTGTATACGTCACATTTCTTTTACGCAACTTCAAAGTAACGTACTTACTTGTTAAGAAAGAAAATACTATATTACGTAAAGCTCCTTCAGTTAAAAAATACGCCTAAACTCCAAAATTATTTAACAGAAGGCAGTTAGTTACATTCAGGGACGTATCCCCCCCCCCCCAAAAAAAAGAAAAAAAATTCGGAGTACGTCCAAACGTAAAAAGGCAGAATTTTTTACAAAAAGTCTTCATCATTATTATTTTAGTAAAAAAAAAAAATCAAAATTTCGGAGAGGGGGGGGGGGGGGGAGTGTCTTGACCGCCTGTACCCCTTCTCCTTAAATAGGTTCTTAGTTACATTGCGTTTTGACAGAAATATAGGCTTGTTGTTTACCGAAAGCTATTAAAGTATCCATGCCTTGATACGCAAAGTATGTATAGAAAAGCATCTACAGGCACTTTTGCAGAATATTTTTCAATTTTGAATTCTACAAGTGGCTTTTAGTTTCGATTTAGACCACCGGTTAGTCGCAGTACAGCAAGGTGCACAAACTAATCGTTGAGGCAGTCTAAAAAAATAAAAACAACGGAACAGATGGACGCGTACAACTTAAATTTATTTCTAAAAAGAAGTATGCTACAAATAGAAAAAGATTGAAAATCAACTTATCTTAATTTCAGCAGTAAGTCAGCAACTGAGCAGAGTATTTTTAGCAATGAGTTTAAAATATCAACTATCATGGGCGCCGGCAGAATATTTCCCAGGAGGGGGCAAAGACCACTCCAGGGGGGGGGCAAAGACTGCTCAAGAGGGGGTAAAGACTACTTCAACGGATGGTTACCATGTTGGAAAGAGCAAAGAAGCAAGGACAAACACTGCATACAAAAATCCAGGGGGGGCATTGCCCCCCTTTCCCTATGCTGCCGGCACCCATGTCAACTATTGATAGCTAGAGTCCCTGAAGATAAAAAAGAATGTTGCACAAATTTGAAGACAAATGTCTAAATTAGTACTAAAAGTACAATTTCATAAAAGTTCTAAAATAAAAGCTTATTATAATAAATTATCTGGTAAAGTGTCAATTACTAGTGCACCCGCTCTACCCAGCAAACACACAACTGCCCGCAAAATGACGGTCGGGTACCCGTCGTGCTGGCGAAGTGCCGTATACCGGAAGCAAGATAGATTGCCATCGTCTGGAAGTCACTGGAGTACCAGTGCCTGAAAAGTGCATATGCGCCGGTACATAACTAGTAACGGCGAACTGCCATGTGTCTATGACATGCACAAAAAAGTTAACGGCGTGGTACTGCTTAAAATGTACCGGGCCAGCACTATTTGGCAGTAAAGGGCCTGTATATATTTCGTAGTGTTGGCATAAAATTTCGTTCTTTTAATTAAATAATATTGTTTCACATTCATACGGTGTAGAAGTGTTATAGGGGATATAAGTTCCGGGCACCCAAAGGCAGGGTCACTGCAAAGATTTTTTTTTTTTTTTTTTTTTTTTGAGGCGGGGGTGTAAGGGGAGAAGTTCATATTGTGCCTTCAAATATTGTACTAAAAACTAAATAATACAAACGAGTTCAGTATGCTATAAAAATGTTTACTACACAGACAGTGGAACCTCCACTCTGTATATGACAGTATATAACCCACACTTTGTACAGAATCATGAATTTTAATCTTAACATTTTTATAATTTATATTAATTTTTTACAATTTGCTAAACTTTTCCTGAAAAACATATGAGACTTTTTCTACGTAAGCCCTTTTAAAATCTACGAATTAGGTGCAGAAATGTAGAGTATTACACGAGACAGTCAGGTTTTGCATGAGGCTCAGCTCCTGTAGTCTTTTTTCTTCAGAGAATTTTAGATTAAATTAAAAATTTTAACAGCCTACATAATTGCTTCTATTGACATTTTTTATTAAATTAAATATAGCAGTGGTAAAACAAAAGATTACTTAATTTTTAAATATAAATTAGGTAATTAATGCTCAAATTTACAATAAAACAAATTAGAGCTCCTGCAGCTATTTTGTTAGAAATTCAGCAAGCAATAAACCAGTATTTACATATTATTTCTTTCAATCTGTTTCGCTCTTTGTGGTTTATGACCGCAGCTTTGCTAATTCTTATTCTGTACATTGAAAAGAATTTCTTTTGCAGCTGCTCTCTTTGGGCGAGGCTGTTAATTTTTGCTTGTTCAGACGTCTCCCAGAGATGTCATGATCGAGTTGTTCTTCACTGACACGTTTTGGTAACCCTTTTAAATTTCTGCGCCTATTTGTTTTTGTTTACTAAATTAAATACATTGATTTATTCTTAACCGCTGTGGTTGCGTTCGCCTATTTTTGTATATTGGCATATTTTTGTTAGCGCTGAACTGCCAAGTTTGTAAGTTAAGGCTTTTTGTTTCACTCCGTGAGAACATCACTTTAGCTCCAGTTCTTATTTTTGGTAGGTCGCATAAAATCGGCAGTCTTGATGTTTCATTTCGTTTTGCAAATCTTGAAACGTTGAGAGGGAAGCCAGTTATGAAATATGCTTTTTAGGATACAGTTTTTCCAGACTTTCGAGAAGGTTATTGCTATAGACTAGTAAGATATCTCTGTTAGGAGCAATAATAATTATAATAAGATTTGCTTCTGCAGTGATATCTTGCTGGTTATGGATACAGAAAGTGGAAGTTTTACATTTCATTGGATTTTACAGTGGATTTCATTGGATTTTACATTTTTTAAACAGTCTGGAAAATATTACAGGTAAATTTTTACTTTTACTGTTTTTATGTACACACGGTATCCACCGGTGAATTTAGCAACTAATTTAAAGATTAGGCGACTTTTTCAACCAAAAAACGCATTTTCATACTATTTTCAAGTTTTGGCTACTTGTACCCATACTCCAGGCGACTCATTTGAAAATCTGGTGTTGGTTTTTGTCAACTCCCTTTTTTTTTAAAGCTGCTACTGAGCTTTCAGCAAACATTCTAATCTGTTTTTTAATCGTGCTATAAAAATAAATGTATTATATGTTCTGTTATATATATATGAAGTTTTTAAATTTATCATTTTATTCAATCCTTCTTAAATGAAGCTAAATTAAGCATGTTTATTTCTTAACTACAAAATCATTCAAAAATGTTACTATTTTGGGAACTAAAATTGAGAAAATAGCTACTAAACTGGTGACTTTTTTTAAGTCGGTGATGTTACTAATGATACTTATTTTAGTGTATAAAAGTACTTTCCTCCATAAAATTTGAATCATGCAGTATACAACAGATATAGATACAGAAAATTTCTTTTCAGAATAGCTAAGATTTAAAAAATAATTTGATCTAAACAAAATGTACAATTAAGCAAAATGTTACCCTAAAGTTATGTGTGTAATCATAGTACAATTTTATTTATTATTACTTCCTGTAAGATTTTGATTAGTACACACACACACACACACACACACACACACACATATATATATATATATACTAGCTGCGTGCCCGTTCTTCGCACGGTAGGAAACTAAAATTTTCCTTACATGTGTAATTCGAAATTATTCGTGATGTGGAATTAAAAAAAAAAAAGAGCAAAATTATTTGACTCTTAATGTAAAGTTTGTGTCATGAGTACTAACCTGATCATTGCAGTATAATGACTCAAAAAAATACGTCAGTGTCATTCACTATCAAAAAAGTGGAAAGCTTAATGGTTTGCAGAGAACTCCTGGCTTTCAAAATGTCTTATTTCTACATAATACTGTTTTTTAGGCTCAAGTTGTAGCATTAAATACCTAAGACACTACATGAAATGGAGCACCATTTATTTCTTTCCGAACATGTACCATATAAGGAACGTATTGTAATCATGAAAGAATTCGACTTCGAGATTTTGGTGTATTTACACGTTTTGAGGTCTTCTGAATTCATTCATGCTATTTTCAAGAGATGTTTTTAAAATAGCTGCGCACCCGCTCTTCATACGGGAAGAAGGGAATATTTTACTACCAAAATCATATCTGCATGTGACAAAACAGAATTTCATTTTTAAAAAAGTTCAAGTAATCTCCTCTGTTGAAATGACTGCGGGATATATTAACGCAAATTAGAATTACTTTTCATTTAGTTGGTTGTAAGACAACCGTTGAAAAAGGATAAACACTTTTAATTTCATGAAATATTTATTAACGTGGTACATTGCGATTTATTCATATTATCTTTACAAATCTAATAATACTACCTATTACGTACATTAATACTATCTATACTCGCTTCTCCCTCTTCAAGGCTCCCTTAAAAGAAACAGCTTAGATTATTTGGCCTCAATGGGATCTTGTGATTCTGTGGCGATTCTTTGCAATTTACGCATTAGCATAAATAATAATCATTTCACATAATGGTTGCCATTAAGGAAACTCTCCATATATATTTAATTTATACATAGTTTTATAAGATTGGCGTATTTAGCGCCGCAAACCATTTCATCTTACTGTGGGGAGAAAATATCCAAGGGGTGCCATTTTAAATATCCATGTATCTAATATAGCGATATCTTTTATATCCTCCATAGTCCTGTCTCCTGAAAAACATCAAACTGTGTAATCTCGAGGAGCTACTTATTCCCATTTTAATTGTGACAGGGCGTTAGAGTTGCAGAGTTTACAAATTTCACGCATTTTTTTTTTATTTATGACGTCACTGTTTGACTGCCGTAAAGGATACCCCGGTAGATTGAGGGAGTTAATTTCGATATTTCGCATAATTGTTTTCAAACGGTATCATTAAAACTTTGCGTTGGACCTTTATGGAGGAACGTAATTCAACGTTAAAATAAAACTATACTCGCAACCTGCATGCGTATGTTAGGCAACGCCTACGCTAAATTAAATGCCAAAAATAAAAATAGTAAATAGAAAAATTTTAATATATCGCGCTTTGTAACTTTTAAAATGAACATTTTCAGCGCCGTGAAAACATTTCAATTTTTAAATAAGCACCGGATTAAAATACCACTTCTAATAATAATAATCGCGAATTTCTTAGTTTATTTCTACAGTAAATTTTAATCAAAATATCGTCTCCCTGTGTTGAAAACAGAGCTGGAATAAATGAGTTAAAATTATGGCGTAATTTTTACGTATCTTAAAGCATTTGACGTCATAGATCCTCACTTGCGAATTGAAATTCTTATATCCCATTTAAAAACTCGATTGGTTGAAAAACCCCTTTTTTCTAATCCTTTCTGTGGCAACAACCGAACATAAATTCTCGTGCCGTGATCGCAATGTAATGAATGGCGTAAGATCGCGTTGATGCTATTAAATTCTAAACATTAGGCTGCATTAAAATTCGTAAAAAATCATCTAATTTACATAATTTTTTCGTTTTTATTTTAAAAGAGGGAGAAAAGAATGTTTCACGATTTGTCAAGATATCTAAAAGTTATGACGGATAGAATTCAAGATGCGACAGTTTTAAAATTATTTTACGAAAAAAAATCGCGAAGCAGATGTTTAGTAAAAAAATTCCTAAAAATCGGTAAATCATGTTACGTATTCAGAACAAACTGTTTTTAAAAGAAAATTTTCTCCTCTATCCGATGATACAAATGCCGTTTTGCTGCGAGCGTAATTTCCGCCGTCATTACGAATTAGGTGAGAAAAAATGCCAAAAATCGCATAAAACATAAAATAAAAAAAAATCTAGGTCGAATTTTGAAAAAATCGCTTCGAGGTGCACAACTACATATTTACATCTTCCCGAGTACCAAATTTGGTGTTTCTAGGTGTAGCCGTTTGTCCGTAACGCTGCAGACAGACACACCCACCCACCCACCCACACACACACACAGACACCTTCTTTTATAATAAGTAGAGAAGATATCAACCATAAAGTATTATAACTCATTTATAAAATCTCTAACTCTGAAATATTGAAATTAAACTGTTTATAAATGATTTTATGTTGGTTCTGAAATGTGTTAACGCCTCTCTCACAAAAAAAAAAAAAAAAATCTTTTGTGACTGCAAATTTGTAAGAAAATTGCAGTTTATGAAAACTGCACACAATTCACTAATGATAGGCGCACATAATTTTGCAAACGATTGACCAACAGATTTTGCTGTTTTTTATCTTTCAAAATGTTACCCTTAAGGATTTTTTTTTAATTTAATTTTTTTTTTTTTTTTGCGGGGTGGGGGTGGGGGTTGATGAATAAGCCCCCTACCCCGCATCCGCCACTGGCTCGTATTTTAATTATGGCAACATACTGTAAATAGGCACTAATCCGGTACCGTGCCATTACATTGTAGTCACTGTTAAGGTACCAGGCCAGTGCCTTTATTTTTAATAATAGCCGGCACCTGGCCGTTTCATTTTGGGCATTATAAACTTAATGGGCCAGTGCCTTTATTGTGAGTAACGGCCGGCACATGCAGTATGCCAGTAGAGTGCCGTTGCTTTCCCAGGCTTCTGGCAAGGTACTTCTCGGGCGACCACTTTTGGTACGATTCAGTTACTTTTTGCAGTGCCGGGCCGGTGCTGGACGTAAAGGCAGAAAGGCACTGGCAAGGTACTTCGCCAGCAGGTGTGTGTTTGCTGGGTAATCATTTTTCCTACGTTATTTTGAACTTTTTTTTCAGTTTACATTGCCTGTTTAATTCTATAAAGAGCTAAAGCTTGTTACCCCCTTTTTGGGACATCCTCTATATTCAAAAAAATTCTGCAGATAACTTTATCAATAGCTATTTATTATATTTCCTAGAAATTTTATTCAATTATCACGCACTTGACTAAAGCCAATAACTAACATATAGAGTAGATAACTAGAGTGTGTCCCAAAAGTTTATAGACTAGCGTTTTTTTTTTTTTTTGTATTTAAGAGTTAATTAAACAAGTAAGAAAGACGAAAGAAATTATGCAAATGTGTATTGACGCCACAGAAATAGTAAAATGCTTAAAGTATTTCAAGCAGTCATAAATTTAATATAAAAAATAAAAACAACAGAATGCTATCCCAAAAATATATAAACAACTGGTGTTAAAAGTCTATTGAAGTATTGATATCCAAATTTGCATGTTTCAAGGTCATGCATCGTACTGGTCATTCAATAACTTTTTGAGGTAAAAGCGAAGCTGTCTTTCTTTCTTCGGCTGATTGTAAAGATGCCTCGCGACGCGCAGTTTTCCTAAACTAGAATTGCCCAAATCTATCGTTTGGATAATCGTGGAATGAAAGTTGTAGATATTGCAAGAAAACTTGGACGCAGTAAGGCTGGTATTTATCGAATTCTGTCAAAAGGTGACAATTTGAAAGCAAAATCTCGCATTATGCGACCAAAGAAAACAACTAAACGGTAAGACAGAGAGATCTTCAGGTTAGCTTTAACCTAGAACTTGTCTGCAAGGTCAATTTCTAGAGAAGTGGCCATTCTAGTATCAAAATCCACGGTGCATCAACGGCTGCAGGTAAGTAAATTGCTTGCTTATTGCAAAATGCTTCGTTCAGCAAACTTGAAAAAAGGCATAAGGACGCTCGTGTTCAGTGTGCTCGAAAGCATATAAACTGGACAGATGAATGGTTGAGTGTTCTGTTCAGCAGTGGCGGCTCGTGGGATACAGCAAGTACAGCCGGGCTGCACTTGAAATTATCACCACATACTTTAAAATAATTTATTCTACTAATTTTCCTAAATTCAGATTAGAATTGTGGAATTCCTACGGTAAATTAAAAAAATCTCCGAAAAAAACGAAACAAACAACAAAAAAAAAACGTATTGTGGCCGGATCGCTCATTCAGAAAAAAAGCACTTTAATCTTCCCGCAATTCAATTGGTAAAATCTTTGGTTCAGCCCAGAGCGCTGAAAAGAAAATTGGCAGCACCGTTGCCATGACAACGACTACGTAAGCAGCCTCTCCGGCATAGGGAGTATGCAGCTGATACAGCCGATGAAAGATTTTTTAACGGCGGCTGAACTTGAGAACTCGACTAACTGATTGGCTCGGACGAGAAGGAGGGAGGGGGTAAGGAGAATATATGTTTGGAAAACTCTCGACTTTATACTGCTGAATTTATCAAGAAGGTAAGCCTGAATAGACGCTTATGAATGGACAATTACCCATCAAAGTAGTATTGTTTTTAAGTAAGCAAGAACTGGCATTTAGAGGACATGGCGAGCGAGAAAATTCTTTAAACATGGGAAATTTTAAAGAGCTTTTAAAATTATTGATATCTGAATTAAAACAACGCCTTTTTATGGGGACATCACTGACGGATTCGCATGTTTAAAAGAAAGGAGGATTGATTTGACTTATAAAAAATAAGTAAGTTTTCTTTTTTTTTTCTTTTCTTCTCAAGTTATCGTTACAAAAGAAAATTCTAAGGAAACTTCGAATCAGACACGGATGAATGCAATTTTGAGGATAAGAGCGGCTGGTTGAAATTTATGTCCATTTTATGGAAGTAAAATAGGAAGTCTTACATTTTTTATGTAATTTCTTTTTTTTTTTTCCCCTCGGTGAGGGCTTAATCCGCCAGCTTTCGAATTCAGTAACAAAAGATTTTCCAATCCTGTCCGGAGGAAAGGGGGGGGGCTCATATGCTTCCGGCTGCACTAACAGTTTTGACCACGGGCCGCCACTGCTGTTCAGTGATGAAAAGAAGTTCAATTTAGATGGCCCCAATGGACTGGCACGATATTCGCAAAGAACCGCAAACTTTTCAGCAGACAGCAAGGAGGGGGTTCACTCATGGTATGGGGAGCATTTTCCTAGAATGAAACTGCCGATATTGTTTTTTAAAAGGTCGTCAGTGTTCCGAAGATTACCAGAAAATGCTTGAAGTACAGTTACTGCCATTCAGAAAGTTGCTAGGGAGGGACAAATGGATATATCAGCAAGACAATTGCTCCATTAACGTCTCAAACTCCACAATGCAGTGGTTTAGACCAAACCAAATAGCTGTTATGGACTTGCCAGACCTAAGTCATGACCTGAACCCAGTGGAGAACCTTTGAGGAATATTAGCTAGAGACGTATATGCTAATGGGCGTCCAGTTGCAACAGTTCTAGATCTAAAGTTGCAAATTGAAGGAAGTTGGTTTTCTCTAAAGCCAGAATCTCTTCAAACTCTTATTTCGAGTATGCCTGATCGAGTTTTTGTAGTGATTAGAAAAAATGGCTCAAAAATTTGTATATGAAAGAAAAGAAATGAGTTGCCTATAAACTTTTGGGACACTAAATTTTCATTTTTAGTTTTTATCGCAAAGTCTGCGACTGTGTGATATTATTTTTGTATAGTATTATTATTGTCTTGATGTTAATTATAATTAAATATGCTTTTTGCAATATTTATTCATCTTTTTCAATTATAAAATGAAAAAAACTGTTGTCTATAAACTTTTGGGACTCACTGTAATTGTGAAGTACTTAGAGATTGCGTATATTTTTCCTAATTTATTCACACTCAACTACTGGGATGTTATGAACAGTAAAACGTAGAGCAGTAAAAATCTTAAAAAGATGAGAGAAAAATTATATACATAGAAAAAAAAATATATATACATGAAAGTATAGCGTAAAGAATTTATTGTTATTAATACATGGTGCTGTTATAAAGCTTAGTATTTGCTATGGAATTATATATCTGTAGAATTGGTGTGTGACTTTTAAGTAGAAGAAATACTGTTCTATAGTTTAAACTCTCTAAAGTTCTTGTCTTTTCATTTGCAGTGTACTAGTTCTCTAAACTGCACTTTACTGAGAGCTCCGTAGAATGTGCTTTCGTATTTCGGAAACTTGAAAACTTTTCATAGGAGTTGCTCCGTTCAGTAGAGTAGCAGTTCCTTGCTTTTCCAATTAAATTATATATCACTAGGCTTGGATGACAGGGATTTTTTCTGATGAAAGAATGTTCAAAAGTTTTGGTGGTCTTCTTATATAATGTATCTAGCTTTTAAGAGTTTTTTCTACTGTTCTTGTGTTCAATTGGTATGTGAACAAAACTGGATGGAAAAAACTGCAGGAATTATCATTGTCATAAGTATAGATGGTAGCTTGTGTGCTTTGTATTAGTTTTCAATATCTGCGACTAGACAGTTGTAGACGATTCCTGTGGAATTTGTAGACATGCTGGTGATAAAAGCTCCCCATGGAATTGGTAGACATGCGGTTGATGGAGGCTTTCGATGTGAACTGGAGCTATATTGCTGATAAAAGCTTCCCATGGAATTGGTAGACATACTGGTGATAGAGGCTTTCGTTGTGAACTGTAGCTATGATGGTGATAAAAGTCCTGTGTAATTGGTTGACATGCCGGTAACAGAGGCTCTTGATGAAAACTGTAGCTATGCTGGTGATAAAAGCTTCCTATAGAATTTGTAGATATGCTGGTGATGGAGGCTTTCGATATAAACTATTAGTTTTGGTGGTAATGAAGGCTTCCTATAGAATTTGCTATTCTGGCAAAGAGTGACTGACGCAGTCAGCCAGAAAACGCTCCAGAAGATCCCCGGGGTAAAGTACTGGAAACCGAGCGATGGACACCCACCGAGGAGGCTTTGGTGGGGCAGGTGCCGCAGAACTATACTTGGCAAAGAGTGACTGACGCAGTCAGCCAGAAAACGCTCCAGAAGATCCCCGGGGTAAAGTACTGGAAGTGGAGCGATGGACACCCACCGAGGAGGCTTTAGAGGGGCAGGTGCCCGCGTAACTGCTCTTGGAAAAGAGTGACTGACGCAGTCAGCCAGAAAACGCTCCAGAAGATCCCCGGGGTAAAGTACTGGAAGTGGAGCGATGGACACCCACCGAGGAGGTTTTGGAGTGGCAGGTGCACGCGGAACTACTATTGGCAAAGAGTGACTGACGCAGTCAGCCAGAAAACGCTTCAGAAGATCCCCGGGGTAAAGTACTGGCAATGGAGCGATGGACACCCACCGAGGAGACTTTGGAGGTGCAGGTGCCTGCTCCGGAGCTGTTACGTAAGAGTCCAATCCTGAGCTACCCACACTAAAATAATCGTCAGCAGACGACATTCTACTTAGCTCGGATAAAATTCAGAAGTACAGTCAAAATAATTAGTCGTGAAAAACGGTGAGAGCAGTTACTTTGTATAAAAAAATCAGCAGTCGATGTTTGAAATTCGTTGACCAGAAAGTTTAAAAGTAAGCGTAAAATAGTAGTTTATGCGTAAAAATAATAAGTCGTAGAAAATATAGGAAGTGAGTAGTTACAAACTAGCAACTTTTCACATAAAAAGTCGAAGAAATCGCAGGTTTTATTAGCAAATGATCGCCTTTCCAACACACACTTTAAAAAGCTTCGTTAGAAATGATTTATATTTTTGATTGTTGCAAATTTTTGGGTTTCGCAATAATATATCACGATCAAGTTTCTAACAATGGTAACACGAGTTCCCAGGTTTCTTAACAATATCAAATTCTAAATTAAAACAATGTGTTAGGTTATTGTTGCAGTTCCAGTTTTACTTTCTTGTACGGAGTATAAGGAAGTAATGTGATCCCGAAAAATTTCGGGGGCCAAATTTCGACGAAAAATCCGATTTTGACTACCTGTAAATTTGCTTCTAAGAATTTTTTCGATGCATCTCATCGTAAGCTAGCATGAACAATCATATAAACTCGTCTGCAATTCATTTTGACCAGCGGCGAGTCCATTTTGGCCAGTTTTTCCATGCCATCTGTACGTACGTACGTGTGTATATGTACGTATGCATGTAACTCGTATATCTCAAAAACTATTGCTCGTAGAATGTTGAAACTTTATATTTAGGATTGTTCTAACATCTATTTGTGCACCTCCCTTTTTTTGTCTCAATCGAATGGATAGTTTATGTACAGGACCGCCCAAAAGATTCGAAGTACATTACGCTCTATGGACCAAAATTCATTACACTGGCATATCTCAAAAACTATTCGTCGTAGAATGTTGAAACTTTATATTTTGGATTGTTGTAACATCTAGTCGTGCAACTCCCCTTTCGGTTCCATTCAACTGGATAGTTTATCTACAGGACAGCCCAAAATATTCAAAATATATATTACGCTCTATGGGCAGAAATTCATTAAAGCTTATTTTAGAGGTATTAGGCTACTTCAAACGTCTCAGAAGGGATATATGCTATTAAGGGTTGCAGAGTGAATTTCTCCATCGAAAAAAGTGTCTTTATCATTTATAGTTCTGCTACAGGAACACTCAAAAGATTTCCAATACATTACGGTCAATGGCAATTTTAGGGACATGCATCCATTTCAAGGACAATATCGTCCTACCCTATAGTTAGATAATGGTCCGACCACGGTCACGTGCCTCCCAGAAGAATTACGCCAAGAGTCGCAAAGCTTGGCAACTTTTGGTGTACGTGTGTACTTTCTCAAATCTCAAAAACTGTTAGTCGTACAATGTTGAAATTCCATATATGATTGCTGTAACATCTAGTTGTGCATGTCGATTTTTGGTTCCAATCTACTGGACAGTTTATTTACAAGATCACCCCAAAAAACTTCAATACATTAACACCTATGGATATCTTCAATATATTACGGCTGCTGTCAGTCATTGTTTCGTCCATGCCCAAAATCTTGCCGTCTGTCATCGACCTTAGGTAGTTTTGCCGAAATATCGCCAAATTTTGCGATAGCCAGTTACGATGGTCCATGCCCAAATTATCGCCATTTATTATCGCCATTTGCGAGTTTTGGCGAAATATCACAAATTCGGCCATAGTCTGTCGTTGCCCAAAATCTCGCCATTTGTCGTCGACCATGGCGAGTTTTACGGAAATATCTCCAAATTCGACGATAGTCAGTCATTTGATCCATGTTCAAAATATCGCCATTTGTCATCGTCCTTGTCGAGTTTTGGCAAAATATTTCAAAATTCGGCGATAGTCAGTCATTGTTTGGTCCATGCTTAAGATATCGCCATATGTCGTCGATCTTAGAGAGTTTCTCATAAATATCGCAAAACTTGGCGCCAAAAATTATTTCGTATTATACATAACTCTAAAACTTTAACCCGTAGAATTTTTAACTTTTGTATTTAGAACTATTGTAATATCTAACTGTTTCAATTATCTTTATTGAGTGCAATCGACTGGGTAATTTATTTACAGGGCCAGCCAAATGACTTTAGATACATTAACTTGTATAATGCATTCAATTCATTGAAAGTCTGTGATCAATTACTATGGCTAGCCTCAAAATCTCGGAAACTATCTCAAGCTTGTCGGCTTTTGGTGAAATATCGCCAAATAAAGTGTCAGAAAGGAATTTTTCAAATTGAACTCAGGTTGGCGATATCGAAATATTTGGCTAGAAATCGCTAAACCTTAGTATTACTGCAGTATTTTATCTCTTTCAAATAAAATAAGTTTAGATGAAATGCGCCGAAAATATTTTTGATTTAATAGACGTGCAAGGAAGTCATGTGTTGTCCACATCAGATTTTTTCGTTATAAAAGCATATGTTTTTGAACAGCCTATTGAGCATCAGACTGTATTTTTGATACGTGACATTATTGTAAGAAGTACAAGGTATTTTTGAAAATATTGTACGGTGAGTTCTAGTGGCACAATACTCCCCCGTTACAACATACTATTTGTTAACCCCTTGAATAAAATGTTGCGTTTAAAATGCATCTCTCTGTAGTAAGATTTTGGCAGAAATATTTATTTTGAATATCCCTGATTCCCTTTTTAAGTGTTTAGTGTATGTCTGTGAACAGGTATGTATGTAACATCGGTTTTGACTACCCGTGAATCTATTTTGACTTGTTTTTGTTTGATATATGTACATACATGCGTATCTAACACAACGCAAAAATAATTAGCCTTTGAAAGTTGAAATTTTGTATTGAACACCCAGTTATGCAGTTTCTTTTGAATTGCAATAGACACTGTGTAGATAAAAGTCACCCAGAAACTTTTAGTAGATCCAAGTCTATGGACAGGACAACCACTGTTAAACTGCATCTCGGACTTATTCATCTATTCAAAAAAAAAAAAAAAAAAAAAAGGCATATTTTTGTAAAATTTATGGAAGCGTAAGTGTGATGCAGTTCATCCCATATTTTTAATTCCTTTTTACTTTCCTTTCCCTAAAGTAAATAAAAAACTTTGTAAAAAACACACATAAGATGTTACAGGTAACTTGATACGTACGTTTCGGCCAAAAATTGTTTTGGCTTTCCTCAGTCCAAGCCCTTCGACATATTTAGCAGAAGGAACTGAAAGAAGATAAACAAGCAATCATGTTGCCACAAGGGAAAAAGAAAATCTGAACAAAACCACGGAGAGGGGAAAAAAGGGAGGAACGGAATAAAAAGAGAGGAAAGAAGCACAAAAATACAAAAATAAGTAATAATAATAATAATAATAATAATAATAATAAAAATAATAAAGACACAATGTATGTATATATATATATATATATATATATATATATATATATATATATGTAATATAAAATAGCTAAACTTACGTAATATGGAATCCCTAGTAAAACATTAAGTAGTAGCATATGATGACAAAAAAAGTACTGAAAAAACTGAAAACATGAAATAAAAAATTGACATTCCAGAGGCAAGAAATTGTATAAAACAGAACTGTTAAAGCTACAGAGAAGTGGGAGGACAAGCCAAGCAAGATCACATGGGCGTAAGCCTAATTGTTCGATCCCATGCAATGAAGTGGAGATGGAGAGTAATTATGCTGCAATTGCGCTATCTTTCAGAATATTTTTCTATCTCTACACTGTTATATGCATAAATTCTAAAATATCGTCAATATTTTGGTAATATATTTTTCATATATATATATATATATATATATATATATATATATAAATTTTTTTTAATAAATAAAAAAATAGAAATAAAAAACGTAAAGGAAGGACAGAATCACATACACACACAAAAAGGGGGGTGGGCAAACATGTTGTTTGCCCCCCGCCCTTTTTTGTGTGTGTGTCTTTAGATGAAGTGCGCCGGAAATATTTTTGATTTAACAGACGTGCAAGAAAGTCATGTGTTGCCCACATCAGATTTTTTAAAAGGGTAATCAGATCACACGTTTAACTTCGAGATTTTGCTATAATTTAAGCCAAAAATTACTGTTGAAAAAAGTGGTAAATTATATAGAGCAGTTGGCAACTCTGCAATTAATTTAAAAAAACTTTAATAGGTGTACCCTGAATTACCAGAAAGACAGCCGACTCTTCCAAATGGAATTTAGATTTACCAGAGCATTTCGATAGATAAAACTTGAAAACGGATTCTCACTTTAACTACCACAGTTCTAAGTAATGATTGACTGAATTATTTTGTTATTTTGATATCTTCGATATACCACTGAAGCATCATTGATTAAAATCAGAGTTTGTATTTTTGTCTATATATTTGATAAGAAAAAATGTTATTAGTTAACTTTGTAGTTATTAGCAAAAATCTGACTAATGCAAACTATTGAAAAATCAAGTTTCTATGAGAAAGGAAACGTGATTTGAAAAAGTACGTTTCCTTCAGTGCGTCCCAAAAGTGCGTTAAAGACGAAAGAAATTATGCAAATATGTATTGACGCAACAGAAATAGTAAAATGCTTAAAGTAATTCAAACAGTCATAGTTTAATATAAAAAAATAAAATCGAAATCATGCTTTCCCAAAAATATATTGACAACCGGTGTTAAAAGTTGATTGGAGTACTGATCTCCAAATTTGCATGTTTCAAGGTCATGTACTGGTCATTCAATGGCATTTTGAGATAAAAGCGAATCTGTCTTTCTGTCTTTGACTGATTCTAAAGATGCCTCGCGACGTGCGGTTTTCCGAAACTGCAAATTGAAAGAAATTGGATTTCTCGAAAGCCAGAATCTCTTCAAACTCTAATTTCCAGTATGCCTGATCGAATTTAAGTGATGAGAAAAAAATGGCTCAAATATTTGAATGTTAAAGGGAAAAAACATGAGTTGTCAATAAACTTTTGGGACACTAAATTTTCATTTTTAGTTTTTATCGCAAAGTCTGTGATTGTGTGATATTAATTTTGTATAGTATTATTATTGTCTTGATGTTAATTAAAATTAAAAATGCTTTTTGAAATATTTATTCATCTTTTCCAATTGTAAAAGGAAAAATAAACTGTTGTCTATAAACTTTTGGGAAGCACTATAACATGGAGTCGATAACTAACATAAGTTTCACTTATTGGTGAAATCCATTTTTTTTTACCCAGTAATTGGCTTTAATAGATAATTTACTTACTAAAAATAAATAATAATTTATTTCTTAAAAAACTCTACAGAATTATTTTATGTACTATTGTTTGATAAAATTCAGTTTAAATTAATTTCTAACAGGAAATATGCTTCAAATAGAAAAGGGTTTAAAATGAACTTATCTTAATTTCAGTATTAAGCAAGCTACCGAGAATCAGACTCTCTTTAGCACTGAGTTTAAAGTCTCAATTTCTCACACCAAGTGCCCCCTGTAGATAAAAAAATGCATAATATTGAAGACAGTTGTCTAAAATTGCTACTAGATAGCACTGTTTATTACAATAAATTATCCGGCAGAGTGTCAATTACTGGTGCACCTAACAATTTATCAAAATTATTAATTTGGAAGTTTGTCCAGTATTTTGTTTGATTTTGAAAATAATGCAATGTGAGTAAAATAACAGCTTTAAATAAAATATTTTTGCTGTTCCTATTAAAGGTTTTAATTAAAGAATAAATGAGCATGTTTTCCTACTAATTTCTTAGGTGTCAATTTCCGAAGCTTGAAGTATCAATCACTAGAGCCAAAATCCTTTCTTAGTGTCAGTTACTGGAGTCATTAACATGACAACCTATGAATTACAGAAAACACAGAAAAATTTCCAACATTCTCTAATAAATTATACCCTGCACAAATTTTCAAAGTTCATTTAAGTTTTGGAAACAAAAAGTTTATTGCAGGATAGTTTTAGAAATTAGCAATTAATAGTTAATTTTTAGAATGCTCTTAAAGTTACATTTACTGGTGCAAGTCTTCAATTACTGGTGCAACTACCCTATGTGACTGTGCGTGTGTATTGACAGTTTTTAACGGTTCTGTGAAAAATAAAAAATACTATTCTTCACTTTTATTTGTATACATTTGTACACGGTAGGGAATAAATTGTGCATATTTATGTGGTTTTTTTTGTACTGGACAGATTTTAATGCCCATTGATGACGCAGTAAATGTGTCAAAAATGAAGGGAAGAAAATGCCATACACCAAAGAACTTCAGTGTTAAGAGTTGAAACGTTAGAAGGCTTGAAAATAAAACATGGTTAAATTAATGTGCGCCGATTTTGACAGCTTACCTTCAATTAATACTCTTTAGTCTACTCAATAACCAAGGGATATAAATGCTTTATGGAAATTACTGTCGTCATCATTTATTTAAATTACTTCTTCGTGGAAAACACAAATTCACGCGTGAAATAATAGTGAAAGTGTTTGACAGTTTAGAGTAGAAATATCTTCAAAATATTTTCTGTTCTTTTACCACTGGAGAAATCCAAATCCCTTGCATGTTTTCCGAAAAGCACTTTCTTAAATTACACTGGGACTCAAATGACGTGCTTATTTATGTATGATGTATAATGTTGTTATAAAAATATGTGGTTTTTTATGGCGATTCGCTTAAGTTGACTTTTTTTTAGATTGAGAAAATTCCTTCACTGATACACTATAGGGGAACAAATATGTATTTACTTCGAAGTAAGAGTAGTGCCTTAGACTTGAGACCTTTTACTTAGAGAATGCAAAACAATTTTTCATATTTCTTATAAAATACATATAAATCTCACAAATATTTGTGTGAAAATTTAAAGTAAAACTTAGGAAACCAACCTTAACTTGAAACTGCATATCACAGCAAAAGCAATTAAAACTTTGTATAATAACACATATAAAACGGTACTTACGTATTACACATATAAAATGGTACTAAATCTGAAGAATTGCGATAAAATTGGATCGAATTGTACTTGATAGTATTAAGATTTAAAACCTGGAGAAAGTGTGCATTCTCATTAGCTTCGTTTGCAGTGTGTAAAGCGTTATATTATGCAGGGTGTCCCAAAAAGGTGGTAACAAGCATTAATTATTTATCTGTTATAGATAAGTGGTCAATTTAAATTGAAAAATATGCTCAAAATAAGGTATTGAAAAAAAGACTACTTTATGAGAAAATTCCTCTGCTCTTTAAATTTGTATACGACCCTCGTGCACAAACATTCTCAATCGGTAAAATGTGCCTCATACATTAAGTTGGTGATGTACAAAAGTTTAGCCATTCAACATAAAACATCTCAGAGATGTCTTCAAACAAAGATAATCAGGGTTTGAACATAAATTTGAATGCGATCGTTTAATGATAGAGTGCGAAATATTATTTTATTTCGTAATTTATGAACAATCCATAAAACACGACCACCCTACGTCATTTTATTTCCCTTCGAGAGCCATTGAAAAGAGGTTTAAGTCAGATGTATTTATCTTCATATCTCTGACTCTTTTTATCACCTCATTATTGTGCTGGGCACATTTTACTAACAAGATATTTTTTTCTTTTTTTTTCGTTTTGTACGAGGATCGTACACGAATTTAAAAAGCGCAACTTTTTGAAAATTAACGATAGGAATTTTCTCTTAACATTCCTTTTTCTTACCTCATGTTAAGCAATTTTTCAATTTACATTTGCCACTTATTTCTAGTAGAGCTGTTTCACCTACGTCATTATCACTACGTCATACCTTAGCAACCAATTTTTTTCGGTCAAACATTCGTTCATTTGAGAATGGTCATTGGCCAAAAAAGTGGCTTTGTATCCCTAAATATCCGAATCGACCAAAAAAAAAAAAAAAAAAAATTCAGTGACGTCACGCGAAAATACTTTATAGATGAAGAATTGAACGTGTTACCATCATTTCGGAAAATCCCGTAGATATTTTCAAAGACTCGCTGCCGAAATATCAGACAAATAATTTTCGCTCAGTAAAGCGTAAGAAAATAACAAAATTTTGCAATCGACAAAAAATCAGCGACTTTCGTCGTCGATCAGGGAAATGTATATATTTTATTTACATACTTCAGATGCATTGGAATCGTCCAGAGGAAAATGGCGATGAATAACTGTATATTTTTTTTCTGAATTTTGCGGTCATAACGGATAAAAAATGACCGAAGTCTGGGGCCTGTGCCCGAAATCTCCGAGGATTTTCCCCGAGTAGAATTTCTCATTGCTTATATTACTCACGCAAAAAGGAGTTCCACTGAATAATGTAACAGAGAAATCTGAAGAGTATCAAGAAGCAATGACCTACAGTGCAGCTGTTTGATCTGCATCGGAAGAAGGGAAAAGAAGTATTTTGATGGTGCTGCGATTTTAATCTAAAAGAGGAATCTTTCTGGGTTTTACTTTTCCCGTGCGACATATAAAAAGAATAAAAGATTTCCATAAAACTTTTTGTTGTTGTTGTTGTTATTGTGTTTGATTTCTTTCGTGACTGGGCATTATTCATTCTGATTAAGAAATACCAAAAACAGGGAAACCTCTCTGAGCGGCCACACCACCGTTCCGAGAATATGTGGCCGCTCAGAGGGGGTGGCGGATCTGAAGAGTTTTATTTAATGTTATAAGATAATTGTTATAATGAGTAATATAAACAAGTCTGATACATATTCCTTATTTAAAATGAAATTTAAAATTTATCTAAAGAGAAAATAGCACTTTATTAATGCTTTCTTACATTTTTTGAAAAAAAGATACAATTTGTGTCTGTTTTAAGCTTGTACTTTTCTCAGAAACAAAAATTTTTTTCAAGTTCGTTTTTTATTTTAAAAAGCAAATCCCTAACCAATTCCTTGGTAATCTCTTCTGAATTTTCGATAGTTTCATTGATTTTCCCTACAGTCGCTTGTGTTGAAAGTATAGCTTGTTCGCCGTTACAAACATCGGGAAATTCCTCGTCGGGGACGGAATTAGGGCCTGAAAAGCACAAAAATTCCTTTTGTAAAAACGTTTATGTACACAAACATACAGTTTAAATAATTTAAATCAACCTCAAACCGTGGGAATGGACTTCGCAAGTTATTATTGTGTCTTACATTCGACCATAAACCTAACCTTGAGTTTATCCGCTCAAAATTAAAGTATGGAGTGAGTAGAATTTCCCGAAAAATGAGATTGGCGATCCCTCTCGGTGGTCGTTCAGAGGGGATCGAGTGGCCGCTCATAGAGGTTATTTTAACATTAGGTCTATGAGCCGAAAAATTCGTGCCATGAAAAATTGACCGTTTAGAAGGGTAGTAAGTAAGTAAAAGAACTGCCACACAAGTATTAAATCTATATGAGAACTTAAAACAAAATCCAATAAAAATAGGGCAAACCGCTGGTTTGCCCTTGGTTCGTTCGGTTTCAGCGGTTTGTTCAGTCCATTGCTGAACCTAACTCAGCATGCGTCAGCATTACTTTAGATGTTGATTTACCGAATTCGACGGATCAGATATCGCGTGCTGGATCAAGCTCAGATCTGGTGCTAATCCCAGTGTTTGCCGTTCTGAATACCATTTTTTTTACTAACCCGTGATGTAGCCCATTCTGAAGTGCTAGCACGCGCGTCAGATGTTTGGTGAATAAGGCCGTAAATGTGTAAATTAAATCCTCCTCACTGCAAAACAAACAACGAAAATATACCTATTTAAAGCTGTTTCCTTCGTAGGCTAAAACTTGCGTCTTTATTTCAATGATTTGTTTTAAGTCAAGATATCGCATTTAACAAAGTACTTCATTTTTTTCTTCACAATCATGTATTGAAATATTCATCGAAGACAGCTTTATTAAAAATCTCTTTTTAAAAACTTTCGTTCACAGTTACTTCGTTAACAGTGATATTTTCACGATTACGCCAAAAAGTGATGCTGAGGAAAATTCTCCAGCCAACGGGAATTAAGAAGTGAGCAGAATTCTATTAAAAGAATGATGGCGCCAAAAGTCTGAAAAGTTGCAAGCCGATAATTGCGATGCCATTCTCGTTCGATTAAACGAGTGCATAAATTCGGAAGCGGGGTTGAGAGTAAATTGGATCTTTTGCTTACGTCGGAAGAATAACACTTCCAAATTGAATTTTTGCGTGAAGGGATGTTCTTTATATTCTAATTAATCCTCCCAGCCGAAAAGCTTAAGTTATTAAGAAGGAGGCTCGGAAAATTTAATCCAATTAAACTCGTTTAACTTCTTTGCACGAATTCAGCTTAAAGAATGTATTTTTTTCTTTTAATTTCTCTCTCTCTCTCTTTTTTTTAATCTGAAAAACTAATGGAGATAAATTGCATTTTCTTTCACGTACAATCAATTTTATTTAGATAAAAAAAAGCTGATTAGTACAAATTGATTTCATGTATTTTTCCTTGGAAATTTTATGAGGATAAAATACTGAAAAAAAACAATTTTTTTAAAAAGATAATAACAGTTTCTGAAGTATTGATTTTATATAAATTTTCAGGAAAAAATAACACTTTATATGTTGCTATTTATACTGAAAAATATTTAAGTAAAAATTAGTTTAAAAATTGTGTTAAAAAACTGTGGAAAAGTGAAGTGAAATGATTCTTACTCTCTAAAACATGGACATTTATCAGAAACTAAAGATAATGTTTTAGTGTCTCTGATGCATTGTAAGTTTTATATAATATGACTTTTCGAGACATGCCATGAATATAAATAAAATAAAAGACACAACAAAGGCATGATTATTGAATAAAAAAGCTTTATTAACTAAATGATTGTAATAATTAAATTATTTAAAGTATATTTCAAAATTCTAAACAGGTGAGATGAAAACTTTTATTCCTTGATCGCCAATTCCCATAATTCTAATTTCTCTAAATATAAATAAATTACTACGAAATTTATAAATGTTATTGCTATTTACTGTGCCATGTATTCCGTTGAAAATGGTACACGTATCATAAAATAGTTCTTTTTATTGAAACTCCCAAAAGAATTCAACTACATTACGATCTATGGGCAGTCGTTGTTTAAAGTATGCGTTAAAGACATTCGCTTATTTTTGAACAAAAAAAAATTAATTATTGAGATTTACAAAATAATGCTCTCAATTGAAATCAGTCTGTGTGACATTTATACTTCTATAGGATCATTCTAAAAAATTACAATACATTTTGGTCTGTGACACCTTAATAAATTGGACATTGCCGTATCTGTATGTTCGCCAGTATTTGATTATCAATACTGGCACACTATTTAATCAACTTACACTAAGCAGTATGCAAAGTGTTTGGGTACTTCGCACATTCATTTAAAAATAAAGCAAAGCTCAGAATAACAGATTATTTGACCAACTTTAATAATAATAAATTAAAAGCTTTAAAAATGTTAAACACTGTAAAAAATTAATAATGTTTCTTATCAAGTGGAATATTGACTAGTATTAGCAGAAAACGTATATTTCTGAAAAAAATCTAAGTCCAAAAATTGCCTTCAAGAAGGGCGGAAGTATTACTCTTTTTTTCGAAATCTTTCGAAATTCCGTATATTTAGCAATTTTTCCTGAGTGTTTAGTAACTCCTATAGGTTCATTGTTTGTAATAGTTCACAGTACAATTTGTAAAGAGACATTCTAAATTTTTTGAGTCACTACAGCGGTTGAATTCCTTAAAAGGCTGTTCAAAAGTTGCATGATTTTCTAAAAGAACAGCCTTAAAAAAGTGCCTTAGAGATCATTTTTCGATCTTTGTTATGCAATCATATAGAATGGAAAAGGATTATTGTGTTAAAAAGTGTCCTACACGATTTGTTTGGCATTGCTTGTCTTTCTTGGTTTCAACGTTGAGAATGAACAGGTGAAATTCGCATTCAAAAGTCCGTATAAATCAGAGCTCCTTTTCTCTTAACGTACGCAACTGCTTTGAATGGAATCATCTTCACATTGTTTGTTCTTTGCTTAGACACCCCATGGACAATAGCGTTCTGCAACAACATTGTTTACGGCAATATTTTTTTGCATGCACACTACTGTGTGAGGAATGGATTAACATCTATTCACTCCAATCAAGGACGCACTGAAGGGGAGGGTCCATGGGGTCCCTCAAGTTAAATATAAATGATGCCCCCTAGTTAAATATAAATGATGCCGGAAGCATTTATTATCAAGAATTTCCCAACACAATCTTTTTTGCAGGCACTACTACCTAAGGAATGGTTTAACGTGTATTCACACCAATCGTTGCTAAAAAGATTCGTTAACAATAGCATTTTGCAACAAAATTGCTTACCGCAATCTTTTTTTCAGGCACACTACTGCCTGGACCTTCTCCGAAATTTCAATTTTTGTTAGCAAAATGTTGATGATGAAGTGCTTTTCTGAAACATTCTGCCATTTCTACAGTTTGGACCCCCCTCCAACATATTTTTATTGGATACGTCCCTGACTCCAATCGTTGCTAAAAGGATTCGTTGACAATGGCGTTCTGCAACAACATTGTTTAATGCAATATTTTTGCAGACACACTATTGTGTACGGAACAGTGGCGGCTCCTCCATTTGAGCACACGAGCACGTGAACCCCCAGAGGAAAAACCAAACAATAAACACATTAACACATTAAATTAAAAAAAAATATAGTAAGTACACTTCTAGATTTTTGTGAATTTAAAACAGGAGTTTTACTCTCCCCCACCCCCCACTATTATTAAACAAGTTTATTATAGCTAAAGTACTGTATCGTAGGTTACTACAGCATAGTCTTTCATCGCTCGCACGTGCGATCGAACCGAGCGGCCCTTTCAACTGGTCTCTGAGGAAAGACGCCGAGAGAGAGTTGCGTGGAAAGCGAGACGCTTTCGTTCGCACAATTTTATTGTGCTCACAGCAGATTTTTTTGCCATTATCTCCTTTGGATTCTCTCTTGGCTTGTTGTGTTCGGTTAGTTAATCCATTTTTTTCACACATTCTTATTATTTTCTTAATTTTTATGATTTTTTCACTACAGTATTTTTTACGAACTAAGTGTAAATGATTAAGATGGGAGTCCAATAAGTGTTTCGGAGCTACGAAAAAATCAAGACAATATTTTTGCTAAAACTTATCTTAGCGACGAAATGTAAGATCAAAGATGACTTGTTTCCTTTCAGTTGCGTGCATTGTTTTCCTTTAACTGCTGGAAATGCAAATATATTTTAACGTGTAAGGTGCGTCGTATCTGTATATTTAATTTTCGAAATTAATTTTCTGAACCTCCATTTAAATAACCCACGAGCCGCCCTGGTACGGAATGGTTTAATATAGGTTCATTCCAATCGTTCCTAAAAGGATTCGTTGGCAATGGTGTTCTGCAACAACATTGTTTAACGTGATATTCTTGCAGATACACTACTGTGTAAGGAAGGGTTTAACATATGTTCTTTCCAATCATTGATAAAAGGATTCGTTGACAATAGCGTTCTGCAACAACATTGTTTACCGCAATATTTTTTGCATGCACACTACTGTGTGAGGAATGGATTAACATCTATTCACTCCAATCAAGGACGCACTGAAGGGGAGGGTCCATGAGGTCCAATTTGAAAATTTTCTATTTTTGTTAACAAAATGATGATGATGAATATTTTTCTGAAACATTCAGCCTTTTCCACGGTTTGGACCCCTCTAACATATATAGAATTTAGATATCCATGGAAACAATGGGAACAGTTTTCCGGGATAAAAGGTAGCTTATATGTTATTTCAGGGTAAAAGCTATTTCCACTCTATCTTTTCATCTATATCCATCCATACGTTTCAGCGGGAAGAAATAACAAACGTACAAAGGAACTTTCACATTTATAATACTAGCCGGCGACCAGCTGGTTCGCCATCTTAATAAATCTTGTTCGAAGAGAATCCTGATTCTCACCGGCTTCCTTGGCACTGAAATCTCTCAAATTCGGAATGGAATTTAAAATTAAGATGGTTACAAACAGGGGCAGCCCTAGGATAAGTAGCGCCCCCTCCTAACGTGAAAAAGATGCCCCCTTTTATGTTGTACTTAGCGATGCTCACCTTGCTTACAGCGTCGGGCCGCCCCTGGTTACAAAAATAAGATGGTTTGATGATAAAAAAACCTACAAAAAGGTACAGATTATTTTCGATTATCTAAAAAGTCCCATATGGGAAATTCAGAACCTGTCTCAGAACAATAAGTAGACACAAGTATGCAATGTAGCCCTTGGAATCATTTAATAGGCCAAGTTTGGCGTATGCACCACGATTTGGGCATCCCTGATGTAGGGTACAGTGAAATTTCTATGAGCGACCACCTCTATTAAGCGACCCCCTCTTCCATCGACTAACTTTTTAAGGCACCGATTTTTTATCCTATCTACTTAACGTTAATAGGTCCTCTAGATGAGACCGCACAAATCTCCATAAGCGACCAGTCTAAGTTCCCTAGTCGGTCTGTGTTCGAAAATTTTCTTTTCCAAAAGTAAAGTAAAATTTTTCGAAAGTAAATTTAAAGGAAAAAAACAAACAAACAAACAAAAAAAACATATTCCAAAACAGTTGCTCTGCTGCAAATGGACTGCAGGTGCAAGTATACGTGCACATTACGTACAAATCTTGTACGTTAGAGAAGAGACATGCATAAATGACTGATTTTTACTGTTGGAGCAGTTCATTGACGTGATCCAGTCACAGGAAAAAGGAAATTCGGAGAGAAAGTTGGGCGGTTAATTTTGGTTGTGGGAAAACCCAGAAAGCAAATTTTAAAGCAAAGATATTTTTATTATGGGAAATTCAGAATGCGCGAAGAATATCAGGATAAATGCTCTTTTTTCAGATATAAAAATAAAATGGAAAGTAATGTACTCTATAAATGTACTCTAGGAACTAGGATGTACTCTAGGATGTAAAATAAAATGTACTCTAGGAAACAGAAAAAAAGAATTAAACAATCTGAAATTTCTAAATATTTTTAAATTTTAAAAATATGTTCGTTAATTAATTATGTGTTAGTATGCAGTTTCGTAAATTTCAAAACAAACAATATTTTTTAGCATTTTTTATTGGCTGCAAAATGTTTATACTTGAGCAACCACCTCTCTTAACGACCGATTTTTCGTGGAACGGAGCGTGGTCGCTCCAGGGAAGTTTCTCTGTATATTGAATAATAATTACATAGCCATAACATACAGAAATCTCGTGACAAATGATGCGTATTTATGGGAGTTACAAACAGGCAAACAAAGTGAAATCATAAACCCCGTCTGATTTTGTTGGAAAATATAAACAACAAAAACAGTATTCTGTATATTTGCGAAATTTTTGTTACTGATACAACTCAATGCAATGTCAGTTATATATACTAAAGAAAGCTAAACATAACTCTCGACTTTATAAAGTTACCCAGTCGCTGCATCTATTCCCGGCATTTCAGTTTAAATTGAATATCTGCGATGTGTTGTTCCCCCCTTTCGAAATATGAAATATTTTGTATCGACCCAGTTCAATATCGCTTTGCATTGTCCGACTGGAGGCAGTTATAACTCGAAGTATTTCGAGGGAAAATCGAAAGGACGGTGTGATATTGCTCTGCAGAATTGTATTGCCGTATCATTAACGAACAGATTTTGCAGGGATTTATTTACCGGCGAATTCGATTATGCAATATTGACGTTAAGTTGCGAAATGCAGTTTATGGGAATATATGTCATTACTATTGCAGGGTGCTTGAATGATGCATTTTATTCAATATGATTTAGGACTTAAGGTATTTGTAAATTTAATTCCTTGAGACGTCATGCCCAAAAAATAATTATAATCCTTCTAATATTATAAATGTCAATGTTTGTATGTATGTTTGTTACTCTTTCAAGCTGAATCGGTTTGACGGATTTGGATGAAATTGAGAATAAAGACAGTTAAAGTCCTGGATTAACAAACAGGCTACTTTTTATCGCGCGAAAAAAAACACTGTTCCTATAATGTACTAAAAAACCCCCTATCTTTTATCCCCCTCCCTAAAAAATGAATACAATTGAGCTTTTTTTTTTTTTTTTTACAAAGCCGCGGATAGATGGCACAAACTTATAGAATACGCAGTTTTTAATAAATAAGATCAACGGAATAAGTTTTTCCTTCTGACGTGGATTTATAAGCGGACTGCGGAGCCAAGCATACAAATCCGAAATACATGTTACAAAAACAAACAAACAAAAACTTTCATTCAGTTCGAATAATGCATTTTTATGCGCGTCTTTTTCCCTTTCTATTTCTAATGTATTACATCCAGAAAAACGATGTTAGAAATATCAATTTTAAGTTTGTTTAATCACACTCATGAATAATGATACACTCTCCAACTTAATTGAATAAGGAAAGAAAATTGGGAAGAGGCATGGATATGATACGATTTTAATATATAGCACTCTAGTGCGTATTTAAAATCTGAAAGTGTTTCAGATTTTCTTTTTTTTTTTTTTTTTTTTCCTTTCCGTTTATTGATAACGGCCGATATATCTAGAAGCTCTTCAGAATTAATGTAGGAAGAAAATAATTTGTACCTTTTTGTAGGTTTTTATCTCATTAAACCATCTTATTTTTGTAACCGGAGGTGGGCCCGACACGGTAAGCAATGTAATCATCGCATCGGGGCGCCGGCTTCGAAGGGGGCGTCTTGTCGAACTCAAAACCTAAGTAGAGTATAAAAGGGGGCGTATTTTTTACGTTAGCGGGGGGGGGCGCCACTTACACTAGGGCCGCCCCTGTTTTTAACCATCTTATTTTAAATTTCCATTCAGAATCAGAGATATTTCAGTGCCACGGAAGCCGGTGAGAAACACAAGATTTATAAAGATGGCGAATCAACTGGTCGCCGGAGGTGGCTAGTAATAAAATAAAATAACGCATGTAAAATAAATAAATAAACCGAACACGTAACAATACAATAAAGATAAATCATGCCAAACGCATTGATTATAAAACACTTTCCAACACGACGATATTTTTGCGCCAGATTTGGCGATGTATTGTTCCCTAATCTTTTGAGATTTTCAACAGAACCTGTCTATCTCTACTAATGTAATTTTCGACACTTTGTAAAAGAACTTTAAAAGTTATTTCTGTATTTCAATAGAAGGGTAAACTGTTATACATGTTTATTTACTCATTGTACTGAGAGCTTGCAGTGGATGAATGTCTCTAAGCTGCCATATATCGTCGTCATGTATTGGAATTCTTTTGAATGCACCTGTAGAAAGACTTATAAATGCTACAAATACTATTTTCGACGGAGAGCAGTATTGTGATCCTCAATAACATACACTAATTTTGGTTTGCCTCAAATAGAGAATATCTAAAAATACGCATTAAAGAATGATTCCCCATAGAACGTAACGTATTGGAATTCCTTTCGGATTCCTGTAAAAGAAGTATGCATGCTACACACACCATTTTCAATAGGGTACATGGTTCCATACATAGGAATAACATAATAAATTTCCTAGAAACCGATACATACTTATGGCAGTTAGAGCACGGACAGACAGACTCTCCGAAATGATACTCTTCAAACGTGTTAGAAAGTGTTAATAAATGAAAAGCCTGGACTTAAAATCGTTCAGTTGCTACTATGGGAAAGAGGTATTTCTGTATGCGAACAATATACCATATGGAAGCATATATCAACTTAGTTTTTAATATATGCTTACTTATGCATGTCAGACTGCGATATTAGCTTGATGTTATCAGCTTGCATTTTTATTTTTTACGATTATTACTTAAGTATTCAATATCGGTTTTTATGTACATATTATGCGCAGATATTATTCATCGTAAAACTTTTTTCCTTTAATACTATAAAATGTAATTTATAGAAGAAAATATTCATTTCAAGCTCACGTTTTTAATTATTTCCTAGCGTGTATAATAAATGAAATAAATCTTTTGGATAATAAATCTTCTAGTGTCGGACACTGTTGCATCGTTATCTCCATTTTCTGGTTAACGAAGAGACAATAATTTTTGATTATAGCATCCCATCCAATCATGTGATGTAACTCTGCTACAAGATATTAAACTTCATTAATATCCTTATTAATGATGTACTCCTATTACGTGTAGTTAAATGCCTTTTAAATATCACTAATAAATGATTCTTTAAAAACACCTGAACAAAACATGACATTCATTTATATCATGCACTCCAGTACATTCCCATGCTACTTAGAAGCGGATAGAAACAAAGTTTCGATTACAACATTCCATCAAATCATGTAATATAAATTCTAAACTTCGTAATGCCGTTATTAATGACATCCTTTTATTAAATGAAGTAAAATACTTTCTAAATGAAACTAACAGCTGATTCTTCTTAATACGGTAACAAGTATGACTTTTTAGTTGCAAGTAGTAACCCTCCCAGGCTACTGATTCAGGAAAAAATTTTGACTGCCCCGCTCCTCAATGATCGATTATTGTGTGCTCTATATCAACTGCTATAAGTAATATCCACTGCGACGTCAACCAAGCCTGCAGATAGCCATCAAATGGCTAGTAATTGATGATGTCAAATTTCATCAACAATCCATCATAAATAACAGCTTAATTACTGATGGAAAAAATAGTTCATTTGCTATATCATCAAGTTCCGAACTTACACCATTAAAAATAGTTTTCATTACGCTTATTTCTTGAAAAGACATCATGTAAGAGATAAAACATTTTATATAACATACTGTAAAACTGTTAAAAAAATAAAAATAAAAATAAAAATTCTGCATCTGAAAAACTAAATTCAAATTTTAATAATTTGCGATGGTTTCTTGTGAAAAAATGACATCAACTATCAGGATATGATTTAAACGGCAATGTCTACATAATGTCGAATTTTAATTAACTATTTTTTAAAATCCCATGAACTCTTGAAATCGGTTACTTGGCTTGATATTTTTCATGAAAACAAGCTTCTGCCAAAACTTTTACAGCACTTTTATTGAAAAAAAGATGAAAATCAATTCTTCATTTTTGTACAAAAGTACCCAGTATTCAAAATTCAACAGTATTTCACAGCTTCAAATTTAAACTGCTTTCTTTTCTCCTTTAAATATCGATTATTTGAAATAATTGGGAAAATTATGTATTAACAAGCAAAAAGAGTTTACGGTAAAATATAAATGCTAAAGAAGTTTTCTGCTGATATTTTGAATTCGATAAGTATTTTTTTGTGAATTGCTTTAATTAGTATGATACTGAAAGCATTTAATTAGTATGATACTGAACTGCAAACACTCCGATGTTAATCACCATGCTACCACCGCTAAATTGCATCAGATTGCCATATTTATTGTAACTGCTATATTAATTAGTTAAAAGTTAGAGAAATGAAACTTTCCAAAGTTTCTTTTTACCCATTAAGTAGAGGAAGCATAGACTATGATTCCCCATACTCAAGTATCTTCCAACACACTTACTTTCTTTAAAAACTATTATACTAGTATATAATAAGCTATTTCTAACTCTAATATAGGAAATAGAATTTATGCAATTATTACTTACTAATAATACCTAATTAGAGTTTCACCAAGCTTAATTGATTTTAAAAGGCTTGAACTAGTATCCTACGCCAGACTATTTCGAAAGTTTGACGACATGTTTCTTTTCACTCATAGCATTTAACCCAAGTTTAACGAGTTTGCTTCCATCATTACAGAGACTTGAGTGGGAAGCCCCCCCCCCCTACTTTTGGGCCAAATGTTGCTTTCCCACGAGACTTTAAAGGGATCGAGCCCCATTCTAAACCCGGAGTTGAGAAAAACTGATAACAATTAACGATGAAAAACTAACGATCAATATTTAATCACGATTAACAATTGAAAACTAACGATTTACTAACATTTAATCATGATTAACAATTGAGAATTTTAATCACGACTAACGGACTCCACAGTGGAATAAGTCACTGAATGTGGTAGATGGCCGGACTGTGAAGGTCCAGAGTTGCGCCCTACCGCGCGGCTGTCGATCTAACGATTTGGAGTTTCGGGCGTTTTCTCCAGATGTCCAGATATAACTTGAATACGCATTAGAGGCCCTTAGTAAGCCCTCTGCCTGTAGCACCCAACTAGGCAGATAGTCTTTTTCTAGCTTAACACGATACACACCTACACACGACTAATGGTATTATTAATCGTCATCGTTATCATCACTCCAACAGTTAACTTGAAAGAAAAAAAAAATCATAAATTCGTTATCACCATTTAAATGTTTTTGGTTCGTCTAGTCAACGAACCATTTTAAATGTTCTTTGGTTCGTCTAGTCAACGAACTCTTACCCTCTTGGCTTAGACGCGACATTTCATTTACTTAAACTAGAAGAATAATTAGAGATATCTGTGAAATTGTACACCGACGCACTGCGAGACAATTTACAGTATTTTATCCCTTCCGACGTTTCTTTTGCAGTTCCCAGACCGACACAAAAGAATGGGAAAGGTTCTAAAGTGAAGATAATTGCAACTTTATTTTCACAAGATGAAACGGTTGCATAAATCTGAAAAGTGGAGAACACTCGGTGACCGGCGAGTCATTTTCCGAAAATGGCGCAGAGAGAGAAATATCTCGTAGAACGTGAAGCAGTTTTCGATGCTATATATTTTATTTCGAAGGTTTCTTCCCCATAAATACAGAGAGAAGTTTCTATAGCGAAAGAAGAATAAATATTTGGGAATTTATTTGGAAAACTCTGCCACACAGCAGATATATGAATGAAATCGGATTTTTGTTTGTTTCGAAGATGATACAGCAAATAAATATCTGAGGAGTAAATTGTTTGCCTTAAATGATAAAATGTAATTATGTGAATGTATAAATAAAGTTAATTCGATTGTGATTAATGTAAATTTGATTCTTTTCTATCTCGATGACAGATATTTCGGCCAAAAGCTGTGAAGAATATTTAATTAAGTTTGGATTTTTATTCGTTACTTACTGGCTATCTGTCCTTAGAATTGCTTCTGCTGATATAAGACATAATTCAAATGTTTTCTGGTATAGGAAACATTAAAGTTGCCTTTTCTTAATAATTGTAAAAAGCTGCCGAATTTCGACGAAAATTGCAACCTATTACTATAAAGTTTTAAATAACAGCACATTTCAAAAATGTCCTTTTGACAAGTTTGCTAAAATAATCGCAACAAGTGCATTTTAAATACAGGGTGGTAATAATTAAACTGCAAGTGTTCAAGGGGTGCTGGAATGAAAACTACCGGGAATATTCCAATGAAATTTGGTATCTACACGTTTCAGAACATGCGCAAGTCAAATATGCAAAAAAAAGAAAATTGCCATTTTCACCCGATAGATGGAGCTGTACCGTATATTAAAGCTGACCGCTGGCATGTACAACTTCCAAAACCGATAGACAGAGCATAATGACATTCTAAGAGGCCTATAAACAATAAAAACATCATTTACAGTTTATCAAAATTCCAGGTGAGGTAGGTGTGTTACACCAGAGATTTTAAATGCGACGGTGGACCATGCTGTTTTACGTTTTCAGCATGTGGTTGCATCTGGTGGTTCGCATATTGAGCACATCATGGGATAATTTCATTGAATAAATAATGGTTTAATTGTTTTCCAAAGCGTCTTAATGAATTGTTTAATTTGTGATCTTAATTTATGCTAATGTTTGATTACATGTTACTGTAAAAATTTAATTACTGAAGCGAATTGTATGGAATTTTGATAAACTGTAAATGATGTTTTTATTGTTTATATGCCTCTTAGAATGTCATTATGCTCTGTCCATCGGTTTTGTAAGTTGTATATAGCACCAGCGAGCTTTGAAATACGGTACAGCGCCATCTATCAGGTGAAAAATGGCGATTTTCTTTTTTTTGGATATTTGACTTGCGCATGTTCTGAAACGTGTAGATACCAAATTTCACTGGAATATTTCCGGTAGTTTTCTCTCCAGCACCTCTTGAACACTGTCAGTTTAATTATGGCCACGCTGTATATCAAACTTGGTTTACCAGTAAAATAATTTTAAAAAGATTGTTTCTGCTGCTTCTTCAATTCGATAATTAACCAGGTTTTATAATATGCCAGGCATATTATCCAGCCGAGATACTAATCTTATCTCTGTGTCCACTTGCGTTAATTCATGCAGTTTCCTACTTACTTTTATCTTGTAATTACGTCGGGCGAATTCACTATCCACCTTTTGATCGATACCGCCGGAAAAATTTACAGCGAAATTGACCAGATATCACAGGAAGCTTCGTTTTTCATTTAAAAAAATGTTGGAAATTTAGGCGATCGAAAATTGAAAAGTGATTTATTTTAGCCCACACACAAACGCCTTATGTATCATGTGAAATGCATAAGTAACTTTATTAAATTTTACTTTAATTGTTGAACGACATAAAATCATTAGGAAAGGAATATGTATTTGAAAGCATGTTTAAATGTAAAATGACAGCTGATGAATATTATAAAATAAATTAATAAAGATTGAAAATGCATGGGAAGGGTGATCTATTAACCATCAGGCTAGTAAACGATTGCGGTTATGATAAATTATATGAGCATTGCCATTAAAACTTATCACTATGGATACGGTCACTGCCACTAACGTTAAATTAGCAATTTTTGAAAGTTCATTGTGTGTTTTCTATCATTGTTTTGTCATTGTCAACTCAATCAGATGTAATGTTCGGATGCTAGTGTATTTCAAATAATTTGAATGAATGTGCCGCATGTATAAGAATACTTTTTCGTAGTTCTGTAGAAAACTGTAAGCCATCTTACACGCCAAAATCGGTACAGTATATAAGACAGTGACCTATAAGATACGTACCTAATTTGAGCTCAATCAAATGCACAATACATCGCACTTTCAAGAATTCGCGCTGTAATGTATGGAGCGCTGTATAAAAACTGTAAGTCCTACACACACCAAAATCTATACTGATTGTGTTGACGGTGACCTATAATAAACGTACTCAATTTGAACTTATTCGAATACACCATTTAGACAATAAGACACTTTCAATGATTTGCGTCCATAGACCAAAGTTCATAAGAATTATTTTTTGCAATACCCTGAACAAACTATTAGCTCTACACACACCAAAATCCAT
Source organism: Cheiracanthium punctorium (assembly GCA_038373885.1). Taxonomy (NCBI): domain Eukaryota; kingdom Metazoa; phylum Arthropoda; class Arachnida; order Araneae; family Cheiracanthiidae; genus Cheiracanthium; species Cheiracanthium punctorium. The sequence continues at coordinate 375,396 of JAWZYV010005235.1, forward strand.
TAAGATCATGTGACCGTGACCTATAATATACATACCCAATTTGCGCTTAATCGAACGCACCGTTTAAGCGCTAGCGCACTTTCAAGAATTTCCGTCAATAGGCCCATAACCTAAAAGAATTCTTTTTTGTAGCTCTGTAAAAAAGCTACGAGTCCTATACACACTGAAATCTATACCGATCGTGCTAGGTTTGTCTATAATACATGTACCAAATTTGAGCTCAATCGAATGCACCTTTCAGGAGCTATCGTGTTCACTCACACATACAAACATACATACATCACCATGAAAATAGCACCAATGAACTCAGAAGACTCAGAATATGAAAAAAACATTAAATTCTCAGAGTCGAATTTTTTCATGATTACAATACTCTCTTTACATGGTACGTGTTCGGAAAGTAAAAACAATGAAAGTTTAAAATGCCAAAAGATACCCGAACTTTTTATCCCTTTCTTTTGATAGAAAACAGATATGAGTGAAGGACTAGTTTAGTTTTGATAAGCTTTGTGTCAACAAAGAGATAAAAGAAATATTTGCTTTTTTTTTTTAAATATCACTTTGCATGCTTGATAACCTAATCAGTTACTGCGGTTTTCCTTTATAAATAAAGGAAGTCTATAAGTGGAATACCAAGACAAAATTCAGATAATAGTTTTTTTTTCTCTTTTTAAATCTGAATTTAAAGAAGCTTCCTCTCGTATTATATTACTACAATACTCTGCAGGAAATAATGCACTGGAGAACCAATTTCCTAAGTAAAATCTCCACATACCTCGGCAAGCTAGAGAAAATTGTACTCTAAATTGCTTCAGAGTGAGAATATCCTTCAGTTCTATTAGAACAGAGTAATTCCAGTGTGCCAAAATGGAAAAGATAAAATTGCTTGTTTTTGAGCTATAGAAAATGTTATATGCAATTTATTTAATATAAATATAAAATGTATGACCCACAAATTTATGGTTTTCGACCGCATGGTACAGCAAATTAGCCTGTACCGCATGAATAATGCGGTACCATCGATTATGTAGTATATGAATTTTACATAAACTGTAAATGATTATGTAATATATAACTAACAATGATTGTACATTAAGCATCATAAAACAGTATAAGAGAATCAGTAAGAAAATTTAAATAGCAGACAGTTTTCGGCTTGTATAACACGCTGTCGTCAGTACTAGAATGAGAATGTCAAAAATTTGCTCTGTTTATATAGAAAAAATGGGGATTCAGAATGGTGTTTATGAGTGCCAATGGGAAAATAATTCTCTTCTGAAATCTGCTTCCTATTGGCCCTTGTAAACACTACCCTGAATCCCTACTTTTTCTGTACAAACAAAGCAAAATTTTGACATTCTCATCCTAGCACTAACGACGGCATGTTATACTTGCCGAAAACGGTCCGCCATTTAATTTTCTTATTGGTGCTCTTATACATTGTTTTCTGATGCTTATTTATGTTCTACAACAAGCTACGTTTTCGTGATTGTATGTTATTTAAATTTCACTGTAATCAGCGAATCCATTAGTTTCAGTACGGATCTTACTAACTCCAATACACAGATTCTTTTTCCTGATAAATAATATTTAATAAGAAAATTTAAGCACATATGCAGAATTCATTTAACAATCATTAACTCTATCTTACTGTATCACTTCGGTAAAGTGTTATGGGTAAAGCGATTAACTTATCGACATAAATTCGTAGATTAGCATTAAAAAACTCAAATAAATGTCGCAAATCGATTTCCTAGTTAAATTTGAGTTTGAAAAACAGCTTAGATGGTTAAGATCCATTCGTAAAGTATACTACTAACAGTCGTATTCACGAAACGGCTAGTAACCGCCTGATTATGAAACTAACGTTTGACCGTTACTTGCTGGTAACACACCGGTAACCTCAGAACGGTATTCACCAACTATTTAAAACCACTGGTTTCCTGACCAACGTTTGACCACCGATTAACTTGTACTTGTGCATTCTGCTTTGTAAGCTCGTCTGTGATTGGCTTAGGGCACTGGCTATCCAACCAGCTGATTGCCGACCCTTGAACCCTCTTCGCGAGCGCTCCAAAATAGTTGAAAATAAGCAGGAGTGTAATGTGTTTTCATGTATTTTTATAATCACAAATGCTTCAATTATTTATTTCGGAGATTTCTGCTGAATTTTTTGTAATTAATAACCGATATTTTATTTATATACTCCTACGAATTTAAAAGATATATTGATTTTAAAAGATAATTTTTAAAGGTATTCGAAGGTTTTCTATTTTTATTTTTTAATGTATCTGACAGTCAAAAACAGTACGATTGTTTAAAAATTTGTGAATACATACTTAAGAGCTTACCCTGGGGGTATTTTATTTGTTTTACTGTAGGAGATGGTATTTTTTTTTTTTTTTTTTTTTTTTTTAGTATCAATAATTAAAATTTCAAATGCATAAAAAAGCAAATATTTTTACAATGTCTTAATACAATTGTAATGATTCTAATGTTGAAACCTACTGGTGACCATACTTTAATCACAAAAATATGGATCATAGTGCAGCTCTGCAATTTTTTGTAATTTTATACAGTAAAGGGTAAATATATACGTGAATATTAAAATGTGATTGTGTTGAGATGGTTCTTGCTGGGTCTTAAATAATGATTTATGAGGTAGCCATTACTCAATTTTTAACTGAAGTTATGAACTAGGCTGTCTCTTGATTTTTCATATCAAGGACTAGAAATTTTTGGACCCTCCCCCCCCCCCAAAAAAAAAAAAGGAATTGCAGATCTCCACTCGAAATTGCAAGTTTTTTCCCACAATAGACACTTTAATCACTCTGTAGTCAGACATTAAAATAAGATTTTTTTTTTTCGCATGTGATTAATTTATGAGTAATAACTTAGCACGAAGTGTACAACTTATTTAAATAAAGCAGGAACGGGGAAAAAGAGTATTCAATTTAAATATTAATAGTGAATAATGCCTCTGATGTATTTTTATTAATGGAATAATGCAAAAATCAAGAATTATATTAGTTATTTTATCGGATGTATGTAAATAAATATTTAATACTATAAGCTTAAAACAGACTCAGTTAAAATTTACATTTTCTTCCCCCTTGAAACAGATAAAACAAATGTCAATGAATTTTTGTCTCAAAGCTACATGTTCTTCTTTTGCAAAATCGTAGGCAAATAAAAATTGGGAGGGGATGGGGGTATGTAGCGCTGAAATTTTTTTTTACCTATAGTTGAACTGCAGAATCAATGCAAATAAAAAAACTACTAATTTCATTGACTAAAATTTGGGGGGGAGGGTGGGAAATCAAAGGAATTTTAGAAAGGGGACTAATTATAGAAACCTGTTCCAGCCCAGCTAACCCCTGCTAATTCACATGGCTTTGTCTATTAAATTTTGCAATGGTCTTGCTGGGAAAAAAATAAAAAATTAATAAAATTATTTCTTTTTTTCTGACAGGATTGGGATCATGATTGATTTTGATGGTATTGTAGTATAATGTCGAATTTATACACCTAATTAAAATGGTTAAGTACTTCATCCCAGAGGGCCTTACTTTTTTAGAAAAAAAAAAAAAGAGATGTAAAAAAAAAGGGGGGGGTGAGAGAGCAAGAAGGGATACTTTGGCCGCAGCGAGGCCAGAACCCTGGAACTACTGCTTGCCAATCGCTCGCTTTACCGCTGCGCCATAATTTCATTGACACGTTTGCTGTAAATTTAAAACATTTCCTTTTTCGCCTGTTTACCGTTTACTTACTTTGATGGTAATGTATTGGAAAATCCTTGACACACAAGTCTTCTAAACCGTTTACTTTCTCCTCACACATAAATTTTGCAAATCTATCAATAAATTCTAAAATTTCCATACCTTCTGTCTTCAACAGCGCTGTAGTCCGCCATGTTTGTTAACAGATTAGAGCCTCACAGCGCATGCGTCGAATGTAACAGGCCGGTAACCACCCGAATTTGGCTGGTTACATTCGTCTGTTAAAAACGAGATGTAACCAGCCGATTTGGCCTTGTGAATACCATTTTTTTTTTAACCATCCGATTCTATGGTAATCCGGCTGTTACCAGCTGGTAGAAAGTTTCGTGAATACGGGTGTAAGAGCTTTTTCACAAGAAAACTGTAATTCTAGAATTTAAAACCGCAGAAGCATTTTTTTTTTAAAGTAACTGAAAATTTTCGAGACTTCACAGTCTAGAAAATCGCCAACTGTGTTATTTTTAATTTTCATGCTATGCCAATCAGGAATTATAGCAAGCTGTCTCTCAAAGAGACAATTAATCCAAAAAAAAATTTTACCAAAAAAAAAAAAAAAGTAGTCAAAAACTGTTAAACTGTTATTTGATTGAGCCCGTAACTAACTAGACGAGTCGATTTTCATATTTTATGAAGGAATTTTAATGGAACGAAGGAATTCTACAGCAAAACAAATGGCATATCATAACAATCTGACCTTGTTCAAATGAAAAATTTATGAAAGAGAAACTAAAATTGCTTACATTATGCCAAGAATGAAATTTTCTACAAGCATAATTTCCTGCGTCGCTCATTACGATACATAAAGAATTTTATCATGATTAGAGGCTCAGTTCTGGATATAACACACAGTTAGCATTTTATGAGTGACAATATAATAGGAAATAAAGCTAAAATGAGATATTTGGACAGTTAAAATTTCTGACGTACTATCAAAATGCCCTATTTTCTTGGATTAAGAATTAATTTTTTTTTTAATGTTTCTAAATCTTCCCATCGATTATTAATTCGATTAACCAAAATACTCTGCTTTGTTTGGATTAAGAATTTTACTGTTTTGGAAACAACTAAATTTGCTCATAGATTTCTAATTCGATTAAGTCTCAATAGGTACTTTATACATTACACACAATTTTCAGATTTTTTGTGTGTGATGCAAATTAGACGAATCCATTATAGGGCAATATCGTCATTTGATGGGATTTCCGTAATGCGCCGGTGGTACGTCAGCAACACTCGATGACACCCAACTTCATAGGTTTTACAGAACTCTTATTGAGAAAGACAAATGAACATAATCATTTACAATATTTAACTTATTTATTTTTTAAAAAATCTACAAATAGATCTGTAAGACACAGCACGGCTTTTTTTATTAAATAGATATTGAACAGTCACTTTTTTCGTCCCCAAGCCAGACACAAGTCACACGCTGCTCGTCACGTCTTCGATGACCGTTATTTGCTCGACCTGAAGATGTTTCGTCGACTACGCTAGACTCACGGTGCTCGTCACCTCTTCGATGACTGTCATCTGCCGGACCTGAAGATTTTTCGTCCCCTAACCTTGCGCAAGTCACACGCTGCTCATCACCTCTTCGATGAATGTCATCTGCCGGACCTGAAGAGATTTCATCCCCTAACCTTGCGCAAGTCACACGCTGCTCATTACCTCTTCGATGAATGTCATCTGCCGGACCTGAAGATGTGCCGTCCCATAAACCAGACGTAAGTCACACGCTGCTCGTCACCTGTTCGATGACTGTCATCTGCCGGATCTCAGGATGTTTCGTCCCCTAAGACAAACGCGTAACGCGTTGCTCGTCACTTCTTCGATGACTGTCATCTGCCGGACCTGAAGATGTTTCGTCCCCTACCCTTGCGCAAGTCACACGCTGCTCATCACCTCTTCGATGAATGTCATCTGCCGGACCTGAAGATGTGCCGTCCCATAAACCAGACGTAAGTCACACGCTGCTCGTCACCTGTTCGATGACTGTCATCTGCCGGATCTCAGGATGTTTCGTCCCGTAAGACAAACGCGTTACGCGTTGCTCGTCACTTCTTCGATGACTGTCATCTGCCGGACTAGAAGATGTTTCGTCCCTTAACCAAACTCAAAGTCACACGCTGCTCGTCACTTCTTCAATGACCGTCATCTGCCGGACCTGAAGATGGTGTGGCAGCTGGACCTGCTCCTCCAGTTCCCCGTCGTAGTGTCCGCAAAGATACCGGGCCGGCTTCCGGGGCTCTTCGCAAGCGCTCTCGATGACCACCAGGGCGGCGTTGTTTGTCGGACGGCACTCGTAGTTCTCGTAGTAGATGTCGACGTTCGGGTCGATGTTGTCGACATCGACGTTCTCCTCCGGGTCTTCTTCCTCGGAGTGGTTGTTCGACTCCGGCGAAGTCCTGTTGTGGTTGCTCGGGTGGTGCGCTTCTGCGAGTGGATACCGCTTGGGACTTTCATCGTCGGCGACGTCTATCGTGTCGCTGAACGATATCGTCTTCTGGCATTTCGGGTGCCCGGCGGCGGAAGATTCTCGACGACTGCTGAAACAGAGGAAAAAGTGTAAAATTTGAGTTGTAGGTGCGAAGCCAGTATATTAATACATAAATAGAGTTTTCCTTAGCAAAAACTTTCATCTTGCTAAGGAATGCATCTTGCTCAGAATGCGAATTTTCTCATATAGTAATGCTCATGAGCTACTCATGAACATTATTACTAAGCACGAAGGCTATGTCTGAAATAATAAAAAATGAATAATAATAAATAATCTCACAAATTATTGAAACCCTAAGCAATAGTGGCGTAGGCAGAAATTTTTATGGTGGGGGGGGTTACGACTACTGCAACTGACATATATGTATGCGTGTGTGTGATAAGGGAGTAAAGAATGTACATTTTGTATGGCAAAAATTACTCATGGTAGGTTGTGACCCCCTATCCTCCGCCTTGGCTACGCCACTGCTAAGCAAATTGGTCATTTCTCAGTTTCTTTAGCTAAAAAGTCAGAACTCAGAATCATACACCATAAAATTAACCGAATTGCACATCAAAATGCTTTACTTACGCTGACGTAAAATTTATTTCTCGGTACATTGTTGGGATGGGTCCGTTTACAACTTGGTGCTAATTAGCTTTTGCTTCGCGAATATCAGTTAAACATAAAATTATAAATAATTTTGCTTAAAAAACTGTTAAATAAAAAATAATAATTAAATAACGAATTAAAGCTAAAAACATTAATTCCTAGAACATTCAGAAGGTGCGGGATGTACTACATTTACAAAAACAAACAAATCAAAATGTTTAGTTTTTTGTCATACGTCTGAGAAGATGACAAAATAAAAATCTGCTTTCGGTACGGGAAAAAAGAATTATTATTATGTGGCCATATTCTTTTGCACATAAAAAATAAATGCGGCAGTTTGAAATTCCATACATTAATGAAAATACAAACACTATAAAAGTTGCGAAACCTTAATTAATAAATCTATCCTCATGACAGAAAAACCACTTATTTAAATGATACAAATTACAAAATTCTTAGTAATAATTGAGACTATAAGTTTAATCGATTAAGATTAAGGATGGTTGCGATATCAGAAATGGGGTTGTCTCGAAAAATACGCATGCAGCAATGACAAATGGCCTTGTCTCGTCTAGCAAAACAACTTCTGTATAGTCTCGTCTCCAAGCCATCCTAATTAAGGTTTCATTAGTACACATAAGGTTTTATTAGAGACTAGTTAAAGAATATAGTTTGTATGTTATATCCTGAAGAGGATGGTATTTTTAGTGGCATTCGCTCTGTAATTCGTTTACTATTGGTAATGTACAGGGTTATTTGTACCGTATATAGGTATACAGGTTTCTATCTCAGGGGGGGGCGCTATTTTAAAACAAAATTTTATCTTCTCAGCTACAAATGTTCTTTATATGGGCCTGTTCTTGTTGTGTACTCAGCATCGATGGTTCATGAACAACATTTGTGAAGCATTAGGTGTTGTGGTATTAAGGCCAATTGTCTGCACGAGGGATCTAGGCCTATAGGTGGGGTACCCTCCGTGGGGGGGGGGGATCTTTCTAAGGGGTCCTAACTCGTATTTACGCTAAATGTAGCATTAGGAGCCACTCACAACACAATTTTGCAAAATATGTGGAACGAAACATTCGATGTAACAAAAGGATCACACAAAAAAGTAAAAAGAAACTTAATTATATTTTTCTTTAATTTTGTCTATAATAAGTATAATAGTTTCGAAAATATAAATATTTAAAATCTGATCATTCAGTTACTTTTGTGGCTAACGCACTGCGATGCTATGAGTAACTAACTGTACAGCACACCAGCACATGTCTCGTTGCAATAATTTTATACATCTATTTATGCAATTACAACTGGGAAAATTCAGGGATGTTAGTCAGTTTATTTTAAATCTGGAAATTCGAATTATTTTAGAAGATATTAACAAAAAAACACTGAAATAAAAGCATCATGGCTGCTGTGCTTGGCGTATGAAATGATTTAGATTCTTGAATCCAAGCAATAGTCAAATATGCTATATTCGTAAAAAAAATTGAATGCTCTTGAATTGTAATTTCCAATCAAAATATGGTCTGCGTGCAAACACAGAGAGGGAATTCATTGTTTGAGCTAAAAGAGCTAGGATTTATTTCGACAATATATACGCAATTTTAAGAGTTTCGTGGAGGAATAAAGTAGCTGGTTTACCAAGTTCAGCGATTTTGAGCAGATATATAGCAGAGGATTTTGTATGGGAAAAAAGGAGGTAAGCAACTGTAGGTAATCCTTTGTTAATAAATCCAATGACAGTTTCAACAAAAGAGGCTACCTGAACTTTTTTTTATTTGTTTTGTTCGGTAGTATCCAACAACTCATTGTGCTTGGTTTACCTTTGTAGCATGTTGAAGTCCTGCGTGCAGCAACAAGATGGTGCCTGCGACGTGCAAGTACTGCACGAGCCGTGGGCACGTCTCCTGGTCAGAGTGTACTTCGAGGTGACGTTGTTGAGCATAAGGGCTGCGGCGCCGGCGAAGGAAAAAGCTGCGCAAAAGTAAAATCCCGTCCTGGGACCTTGACTTTGGTTGATGTAGCCTGAAATGGAAAATAGCTTCATTGTGGTATGCCCACAGTCATTGATTAAAGACCTTTATAGCATTGTTTCATATGGTGTATGCGAGTTAAATTGGGACCATCGTTCATCTTCTAAAGGGCCTGCTTGTGCGCTCCGATGAGTCATCCAAAGAGGACTACGGATGCTCACTTATTGGTTCCAGCACTTAGGTACGCCACCTAACTTCCGAATCTAACCAATGAGAAGCGTCCATAGGCCTCTTTGGATGACTCATCGGAGTACACAAGCAGGCTCGGTAGAAGATTCACGATGGCCCCGGTTGAATGGAAGGAAAAAATGCTCTGTCATTTAAAAAATGTAGTAGATAATTTCAAAAATATGCCTAGTAATAGAAGCAGACAATGTTATCCTAATGCAGACAGGATATCTTTGTCAATATGCATATGTCTGTTGTATTTCTTTTCAAGTATTTTCTATGGTTTTAGAGTAGCTGTTCCCAAACTTAATGGTCCTGGGACCCACCCTCACCTAGAATTTTTTTTTCGCGACCCACTACTGGATAACGATAACGATATAAGCCATACAAAATATTATAGCTTACTATAAAACACTATAGTTTAATTTTCCCTGTCCTTTTCTCGACCCACTGAAATTGCTCCCGCGACCCACACCCACAGTTTGAGAACCACAGTTTTAGAGTAATTGTCCCAGTACCTAATTTTTCTCCTTAATTTAAATTTAAAATTCTATTTGCACGAACACCTCCTTACTTTAACCGGAATAGTTAAACACGCTTCCTGCAGATGCTTCTATTGATAAAGCTTAGTTCGCTGTGGGTATTAATATAATTTTATTCGCATTATAATTATCATAAAAATATAATTTGAATTGTGATTAATTGTAGAATTATTAGAATTGGCTGTGCCGAAGATAGAGTTTACATCATATGGGACAAACCTTAAATTAAGGGATTCCCTTTCTATAGAACCATACCTGATATTAGTGCCCCTTTGGCACCTTGAGGTAAGTACCCTATTTGTGTGCCCGTATATTGGAATGGATACTATACTGAAAAAATATTTAGAACAGTAGACTATTATTTTCTAAACTACAATGTGTATACACTGGGTTTTATATTTACGTTATAGGTATCTCCGCAAAAAGTGTATAGATACATGTACATTAATTAAAAATTTAGTAATTAAAATGCTAACTTCACTACTTCACTTCTTCGAAATTAACTACTATCTTCATTATTGCAGTCATTCAAAAAAAATTGTGCCATTTTCAACACGTGAAATAATTTCGAATGATGCCAGTCCATGCAATGAAAAATAGTTCGCTCACTAATCAATGCATTATTTACGTAACAACTATGGCTTGGATTATTACGTTCAACGTGAAGCCAGCAACATTTTTTTTAAAAGAAAAAGCCTAGCAGACATACGTGAAAGATTGCGACGCTCGTTGAGTGGAATGATGTATCATGTTTGCGTTTCGCGTCTGAAGACGGACCATGAGACCGAATTTTCAGTTTTCCACCGAGAGTTAACTACGCAAACGCGTACGTACACAACTAATTACATCCCATTTCGATTAAGATTACTTCCCGATAAAACAAAAATACATCTTAATCACACGAATACGTGAAATGAATGAACCGCCGTCGCATACAGCCAATTTTTGGAGCAATCAAAAATGGAAGAAAGAAGAGGTTGTTGGGGGGGGGGGGTCGATGCCTATCACATGCAGTGTGCCTATTTTCGACGGCTTGTGAAACGGAACGATTATCGATGGACTGAAAAATTGAAACAGACTTAATAACTCTCGCAATCAAAGGGAGATCGAACGCTTATACAGCGTTTAATATGGGCGTTGCTTTCATAACGAGCTCGGAGTACACACCGCATTATCCCGAAAAGAAAAATGAAGTCCGAGTTGCCGTACTGAAAAAAGAAATTGAGATTTGTTTTTCTTACGAGGCATTATATATAGGCGTAGTTTTAATTTTAACGTTTTTTTTTTCTTCTTCTAGCTGTTGGAGGCTAAATTATTTGTGGTCGCACTGGACGCTGTTATTATACTTAATTCTGGAGAAAGAGCTTTCATCACGGCCGGCTCTAAATGTTTGGTTGCCTGTGTGCAGTGTACACCTTGCACACATAGCAGAATTTGGCCCCTTGCCCAACTTGCACACATAGCAGCACTTATTATTTGGCCGCCTGTGTTCATTTATTGTTTTTGGCAGCCTGTGGGCAGTTATTATTTTGGCCTCCTGTGTGAAGTTATTTTGTGGCCTCCTGTCTTCATTTATTATTTGTCCGCCTGTGTGCGGTACACCTTGCACACATACAATTTAGCTCCTTGCCCACCTTGCACACATAGAATTTAGCTCCTTGCCCACCTTGCACACATAGAATTTAGCACCTTGCACACATAGCAGCAATTTTTTGTTCGGCCGCCAGTGTTAACTTATTGTTTGGCCGCCTGTGTGCGATGCTACCCTGTGCACATGACAGAACCGGCTATCTTCTTCATTAATTCAAAAATGCCTCATCACCCAGAATAACTTCGATACAAAGTCGCTGACAGTGATGCATTTTTCCCACCATTTCCTTTTTCATGAGAGGTTTATAGATGCATTTTAGATTGTACTGGCTAGCTTGGAAAATTAATTTTGTCTAGCTTCAGTACAATTTCATTGTTCTTCACGAAGGTTTCATGTGAACGGTTAAATATCTCGTTAGCTTTTCCAAACATAGGTTGTGTACGTTCGCATGGGTTTGGTTCGTATTTTGTAATTGTACTCTGTTCGTTAAGCAGCAGGCTTAGTCTTCTCAAATCACATTGAGAAATATTTATACTTTCTTGATATTTTCAGAGAAATATGTTACATATTCATTTTTTTAAATTATTAATAACGATTTAATTATTGTTTATAAACGTTTTCAAAGCCATACAGTCGAAGTCAGTTTGTTTGTCTGTCTGTATTCTGGTGCTAACTTTTGTAAATGCACATCGATTACCCCGAAACTTGAAAATATTTTATTAATTTGCAATTACAAGTTCTCGAAAGATGAATAGTATGTTTTTATAGCTTTTTCAATTATGAAATCATTTTCATAGATTGTGAAAACGGTTGATATACAGCATCGATTAATTAACCAACCGCTGGCCACTGATTAAATTTTTAGCAGCTTATGCCATCTATTTTCGTTTTTTTTCCTTAAGAAGAGGGAGGAGATATATATATGTATATATTATAAATACACAAGTTATACATTAAAACGCTTTCGAATAAAATAAATATTCTTTGATGGTTAGACCGAAGGCATATATATTCTTCCAAATATTTCGTTATAATCAAGACTGCTAGATTGAACAAACATTCTACGATAGACAATGAACCGCGAGAGATTTTTATGTCATAAGCGAGCTTAAAAAAAAAAAGATATTAAAGAAAAAAGACCCTGCTGATGTTTTAAATCTGCAGAATAAACAGATAACAGCATTCTTCTATTATAAATCTAATTTAATTAAAAATACTAGTCAGGAAAACAAATAAGAGTCAAGAAAAAATGCGAGTTTCGACTTAAAACTTTTTTTTTTTTTTTTCACTTTTTAAGGTTCGGGCAATCTGATTTCTATTTGGCTTTAACTGTTTCGCCGTATCTTTTCTATTTTTAGTAACAAATTATTCGTGTAGATAGCGATAGTTGTCCAGTAAATGATATTTTGTAGTCATGTTTTCTATTCTGATTGGTTCAAAAGCGCGGTTTTTTTTTCGTAATTTTACCTGTAAATGTGACTTCCTTGTTTGGCGTTTATGTAGGGAAAAAAAAAAACAAGATTATTTTGCAGGGAAACTAGATTATTTTCATTAAAGGAAAAAAAAAAAGTTGTAATAAATGCTTAAAAATATTAGAAATGTTAATTTTAATAACATATCTTTACTTAAAAATGTAAAATGAACAAAAATATGCAATAAAAAAATGTGACATTTTTGGGACCGAATTCTGGGAAAAAAATGAAACTGTTAAGGGGTTAAACATAGTTCAATTGTTTTGTGGCGCATCAAGTAGCCTTTTGTAGAATTTTAACAAAATTAACTCTTTACGTACTCTTACCTAGAATTTTCAAGCATCTTATCCATATAGCGGCAAATATTTCAATTGCCCTCCCGCCACTTCCTCCTCTATTGTCAATATTTGAGCAGCAGAAAAATATCGCGACGTATAGAGAGAAACTTTATCGTTCGTGAAAGATAAAATTCGTTGGAGGAGTGCCCGCATTTGGGTGTTGTGCGCAGCAAATAAATGGTGTTTTTTCTATTTCAGCGATGGCAACTGTACGTGGTAAGTTTATTTGTAATTCATAAATACCTGTCAGTTGTTTCGAACTTAATACTTCATGATTAAGGGCTTCACAAATCTGCCTGTCCTCCCGACCTGGTCGGGTTTACATGTTACGTGGATGGTCAATTTTCTGAAGTCGTCGTTCATTTGGACTGGTGACCGTTTGCCTATGATTAAAACAGCGATCGTTAAAGTGTCGTATTTTTTACCGCTGATAGGTCATCATTGGAAAACGTAGCAAAACTCAATTTTTTCTGTACCAGCAACTGAACATTAGTTTAATTAGTTTAATTTAATCCTGACTAAATTAGAATATTTAGTCAGGACCAGTGACTCCATGACTTCCCTCGTCCGTAACATTTATCATTGATATGTAAACAAAATTTAAAAAAAAATGCAAAATAAAAGAAATTATATGAGCAATCAATATTGATTTGCGTTAAGAGTTGAATTTAAAAATGTAAAAACCTATTAAAAATATAAAATTGATCAAATCATGACATATATTAATAAAATTAAATGACATGGAATGTGGAACTAAATGAGAAAAGTTCGCAAGAGAAAAATGTAAATAAAGTGTCATTGGTCTGACAGACCAACAAATTATGTATCCTATTAGTCCTGGTCCGTTATGTTGTTTAGTGATGTCGGACCAACGGACCACCGTTAATTTCGAGCCCTGGGTATTACACAGGACCTGGAATGTGGTACATTCATGATCATCGAACAAAAGCTAAAAAAATGCAGGAAATGTAAATAATTTCTTTTAAATTTGTATTCATTAATATTCTTCTACAGTTTTATGCGTATTAAGCATAGTTGCATGTGATTTTGTTTCTCGTTTGTAGCTGTTGCGAAACGTAATTTTTTAATCTCATAATTAATTAATGCAATGTACAGAAAAAATTTAAGAGAGGGCGGGTGAATCTTCAATAGCCATCCTTGTGGACAGGTCGGATTTTTTGATTTCGCGAAACCTGGTATGATTGCATGCAACACAAAAAAAAAAAAACTCCGCGATTTAACAAGTCCTACTGAAAGTACCAGATAACACTCTGACAGCAGAACAAATAATTTTCTTTTTAGCGAAAATTTCTATGGACAACTTAGTGAGAAGTCGTTGTGTCGAGTATCTAAAAGCAATATATCTGCCACATTTCATATCGAAACAGGCGTGGCACAGGACTCGAAGAGTCGTTTTCAGTTGTTTATCGCCGTCTTCAGGAGACGTAACGAGGGATAAAGTCGCTGGATGTGACTTCTGTAATAAACTCTCCAGGAGCTCTACCACCATAGTATCGGAAAGCTTTCGCTAGCGAATATATCGAGCCTTCTCTTCTCATGACGTCACAATCCGAGAAATATCCGATATGCCCTACTACGATCCTATCGTGTTTGTTTCACTGTCGTATTGACTATCGGAAATAATGCTGTTTTTTCCCGACACGTTGGATGAAGGCGAAAACTTACATTCCGGTATCGGGGAGTACGAGATGGATGGGTTTTTATTGTGTGGATCGTGGAGTGTCAACTACTTCCACAAAAGGACCCCTCTCCCTAGCACGGTGGGTCTGTCAAAAACGGGCTTCCACTCGTGATGGATGTCTCCGGAGTCTTCGAAAATGGAAGTCTAGTGTTTTGATTGGTTGATCGCTCTGAGTGTCGGATAGACCTGTAGCAAGCACAAAAATACTCGCTTGTTTTATTCGACACTCATCGTGGTAGCACCAAAAGGAGAGTCGCGGCTATTTATCCGAAGTATCTGGCTATCCGAGAGCGAGAAATATCCGTCACTGATATTCTACGACACCATGGTGGTAGAGTCCCTGACTTTGAGCTTGGAAACAGAAAACATGGCAACCTTCCACAAGGCAACTTAACACAAATTGAAAGACAAAATGACGCTATCGCTACGGTGTCTACTTGTTTCTTGACGATGGTGATGAGCTAGCACTTTTATATCAATTTCTACTGAGAAACGAGTCTTAAATGATACAATTTCTTATGACTATAAGACTTAACGACACATGCGTAGAATTACATGGGTAAATGGGACTCGATCTCTCAAATATAATCCTACAATTAATCTACCGAGTATTTAACTTTACACACAGAGATACCCAGATAAAATATGGAACTTTGTACAGAAATAAAGTATGCGAACTTGATAACTTGTACTGCTAGTGAGTATATAAGTGTGGAGACCCTCATCTTTCTTATTTACAAGCATACATTGCTAACAACAACTACCGAATTAGGGTAAAACATGTTTCGAAATGTTCCATAGAAACATGTGAGATGATATTACTGTTAATTACAAATTTTAAAAAGATGTTTGAAACATTACTGACTGCTGCATTCGTTTAAGTCATCTACTGCATTATTAATAATGAGCTTTTTAAGTTCGATATAAATTTGTGACGATATTTTTCTTTAACCGAATAGTACATGAGACAGGCGGCTTTCTGATACTTAAAACTGCGTAATTAGAAAGAATTACAAAAATCTTCAATACACTGACTGTGGAAGTGTGTTGAAGTAAGAGTCATGAATATTTAGCAAATGGTGTTGAACAAATTCAAAAATTATGTGGAACAAATTAAAACAAAAAATTATCAGTTATTGAGAAACAAATATTTAATTTACAGTATTAAAAAATGAGACAAAAGGGAGTTTTGGGGTTACTAACTGAAGAAATTAAAAGTTGAAGTATCGTTTTGTGTAAAGTTGTCCTTTATTGTAGATATTAAGTTCTATCGTAAGGCTAATTTATACACGCTTAATCCAAGGGAGCGAAAAAAGTAATCAATGTCGGAGTGAAAGGAAAAATTCATGGATTCGATGTATTTGCATCGAAATCCACTGGTATTTACGCAAAAACGCTCTTTAAGTATTCGTTTTCCGCGAATTCCACGTCCTGCTTCCTGTTTCCCAAAATACTGATAACGTTCGATCGTCTTTGAGTGAAAATTAGTTGATGTTCTTTTCGCTAGGAACGGGGGATATTCTGATTGGTCAATACGTTTTAGCGCCTTATCTTTTCGACCCTGGTATGTCATAGAGCGGGCTTTTTTTCCACTGTCATCGTGTCTGTGTTTTATAAAAAAACAATGGATAAGTAAAGAAGATCTTAACATTATTTTATTGGATAGCGGTATTGAAGAAGAAGTTACCCAAAAGCTGTATGGTAAGTCCTTTTCAATTTTCTGTTAAAAAATCTTATGTTACCGTTTGAAGTATATTCCCAAAGACCAAGCCAGTCTCTCGTTTCCTGTGTTTTATCTCTCTTGTGATTTTTCTTAAGTCCTTCTAAAGACAGCATGAATCTGAATTATAATTATTAAGTATGATATAAATGATATTTTATCTATGCACACACATTCTGCAAAACGTACGTTAAACGGCTTAGTTCCACTTTGAACATTAATGCCTGACATTTCTTTCATAAATATCAACATATTAAAAAAATTAGAAAGATATTTAATTAATATAAATATATTTAGTTTGCATGATATGTGTATTTCTAAACTTACTTTCAATTTAATGTTTAGGCGTTTTGGAAAAGAAAATTTATAACTTGCAATATTTAATTTATCTAGGCACAAAAAACTTGTGTTTCGGTAAATCCTTCTGGAGACAGTATGAATGTGAATTATACTTATTAAATATGATATAAGTAATATTTTACGTATGCACACACATTCTGCAAAACATATGTTTAATGGCTTAGTTCCACTCTGAACATATCCCTGAAATTTATTTCATAATTATCAACATACAGAAAAATTCAGAAATATTAATGTAGATATATTTATTTAATTTGTATAAAATGTGTATTTTTAAACTAACTTTCAATTAAATGATTTTGAAGTGCACTTTGGACAAAGAAAATTTATAATTTCCAATATTTAATTTATCTGTGATCACAAAACATTTGTGTTTTGATAAATCCTTCTAAAGACAGTATGAATCTGAATTACACTTTTTAAATATGATATAAATAATATTTTATCTATGCACACACATTGTGCAAATATGTTAAATATCTTAATTCCACTCTGATCATATCCATGACATTTATTTCATAATTATCAACAAAGAGAAAAATTTAGAAAGATATTTAATTAATATAAATTTATTTATTTAATTTGTGTGATATGTGTATTTTCAAACTTACTCTCAATTAAATGTTTTGGCATTTTGGAGAAACATAATTTATTATTTGCAAATATTAATTTATCTAAGCACAAAAAATTTGTGTTTTGATAAATCCTTCTAGACACTATGAATCTGAATTATACTTATATGATATTATATATGATATAATTAAATTTATTTATTTAATTTGTATGATATGTGAATTTTCAAACTTACTCTCAATTAAATGTTTTGGCATTTTGGAAAAAGATAATTTATTATTTGCGATATTTAATTTATCTAGGCACAAAAAATTTATGTTTTGATAAATCCTTCTATATTCCTTCTATAGTATGAATCTGAATTATACTTATATGATATAAATAATATTTTACCTATGCACACACATTCTGAAATACATGTTAAATGACTTAGTTCCACTCTGAACAAATCCGTAACCATGTATTCCCTAATTATCAGCATACAGAAAAATTTAGAAAGATATTTAATTGATGTATGTATTCATCCAAAGTACATTTGTTTTATTGCTTGTAAATCTGAAGAAATTATATTGTTAAAGATTATCCATTCGAGAGTTAAAAAAAATCCTTCATCCAAACATTAACAAGACTTATTTTAAATTTAATAACTATTCTATTTCTAAATTTTAGAAATTATTCTAAGATTATTTAGAAATTATTCTAAAAAAGTTTGAATTGTATGCTTCAAATATATGTGTGTATATACATCCACTGTTTTATATTTTTTTATACAGGAAAATTGCTTATCATTTAAGGTGATTCTCCGAGGGCAAAGACGAAGCTGCGAAGTCCCATGTAATCCTATGAGAAAATCTATTTGTGACATAACATCGATAGTTATTAACATACAGTCTCGAATTTTTTCCTACTATCTAGCTAGTAACACGATGTTTTGAATGTTCTTTCTAAAATTTTGATATTATTTTTGCTAATATTTTTAATATTCAAATAAAGTTGAAAACACTAATTTTGTGTTTGAACGGCCATAAAATGGTTGCTAATTATGATACACGATTTTTAAAATGTAGCTGCCATTGCTCAGAATGTTTTCTGTTTTTTCAATGAAAGATATAATAGTTATAATAATAAATAAGTTAGTAATTACGACGAAATTTGGAGTCTACATTTCTACAAAAACTATCTTTCCTAATGACCGCCACGTACTCCGCTATTTGGCGGGGGGGCGGATGATGGATCGCTACCCTACGGCAAAAAGCTGTAGGGGGGGTTCTTTCTGCAAGTAATTGGGTGGGGTCACGGCTACCTCAACTATTGTCCGAGATAGCCGTGGTGGGGTTCTGCAAGTAATTTGAAACGTAGTTCCTTTGCTGAATGACATTCCGGCAAGCAAATAGCCCGATCCTAAGCTTTGAAGTCAAATTCAATAGATTTCAGTAAAGATTTTAAAGTAGATTTCATTATTCCAGTATATATGTATCTTAAGTATCTGTTTAATAAATGAAACCAACACAGATAAACCAAAAAATGTTTATAGCAATGACCTCTCTATCACATGACTGAATCAAATGCACTGGATCAAATGTAAATGATAAGAGGTGTTCTTTTCAATGCTCTACAGATTCATCTACTGCTTGATAGCAAAAAATCTTAAATGACTCTGAATCACTACCACATTATAATAATAAATTTTTAATGTAATTAACTACAAATATTTAAGTTGAAGAAAGGAAAGTTTAAAACACTTTGTTATCAGACCGCGATGGAAAAAGACATTTCATGAACTTAGTTCAATCCGAAATACTGTAACTAATAATTAAAGACAATCAGCACATCAGGCGACTATAGGTAGTTTATTAAATTCAATGACTTTTTAAACAAAAATCACTTCATGGTATTCAATGTATATTAGATTAATACTAAATTTATGCAGTATTAAATATTGTCCTATAAAGGTAGGATTAACGGATCCATTTATAAAACATTCAAAAAAAAAAAAAAAATCTTAAACATGAAATTCCACAACAAAATTTCAAAATGATTAAATGTGACACATTCTGCAAAATTTTCGATGTTCGAGGATTTTTTATTAAATGTTTCGCAACCAGTATAGGTTCATCTTATATATATATTGGGGGGGGGTGTAATGCACCTTGTAAAATGACATTATAAGAAGTTTAAAGTGCTTGACATGATAATTTTTAAAAACTATGTACCAAAATCACATGATTCAGAGGTGGGGATCAGAAGAAATGTCACAGAAGAAAAAATCACACTTATTACTCGCGAAGGGTATCAATCTCATACTCAAGAGTGTTTTCGTTTTCTTTTGTGTTTTGTTTTTCCCCCATAAAATCGGTACCCGAGTGGTAAAAAAAAATAAAAAAAACAATTGTGACCATATATTTATAAATACTACTCGAAGAACAATATGAAAACGTATTTATATACTCAGGACTAGAGCATCTCTCGGAACAGCAACCATGTTTACTCGCGTAATAGTCGCACTTTTTTTACCAATTTTTCCTGGTGTTTCATATTTGTTTTACAAAAATAAGTATTTCTAATCAAACAATAAATGCTACTCACTTAATTTATTATTCAATTTTGGGTTTTAAGGCATTTTCTTATTTCATGAAATGATTTTTTGATTGCTAAAATTTGTACGCAATTTCAACAATCCATTATGAGTAAATATGAGGTCATTTATGAAACTAGTTATGTGTTAATTTTCTTGCTTACATTCCAGTCTAAGTGCAAGAATCTTTAAGTTTAATGCATAGAATTTTCATTTATTAAAGTAATCGTGTCTTTTTTATCCAATTTTATTTTGCCTCGCTATGTCACAGTGGTTATGCCACTAAAAATGGTAGATGACCGAAGTGTGAAGGTCCGGGGTTCGGGTCCCATCGCGCGGCTGTCGATCTAACGGTCTGGAATTTTGGTAGGATTATTTTGTTTCTTCTCCAGAACTCCAGATGTAACGTGAATACGCGTTATAAACCTCTAGAAAGTCTTCCTGCCAAGGCATTCACACCCTTGACAGATAGCTCTAGTGTAGCGTTGCCATAATCACACAGAATCACACACTAAATTTTAATTTAAATTTTTGCTGTACCCAGCAGTAAATCATATTCTTTGAAAAGCAAAAAATTGTAACCTGAAAGAAAATGCACTTGTGATAGGAATGGGTGAACAAATTCATTCCGGAAAGCTTGGTCACAGGTTACGGTATCTCAGCGCATTTAGAATTCAATTTTGATCTTGGATAATTAAATAATTTATCTCTTAATTTTGGCGTAAACATTTTTCCTCGCAATTTGGGAAAAAATCATTCTGGCGCTGGAATATTTTCAGCTACATCATTCTCCTTTTCTCATACTTCCTCCAAGCAATCTTGCTTGACCACAATCAGCCATAACGTATTTTTTGTTTGTTTGTTTTTTTAATTGAATTGATGGATTCGGATTTGTGTTTTTCAACGTGCAAGTGGGTAGGCTGGTGAATGGAACAGAGACCCAAGAATGGAAAAAATCAATCGATAAAAAATTTTAGGAAGTCAATTTAAAATTTGAATAAAAAACATAAAGTGTTGTCATTTTCTATGCATTCTAATTCTCATGCAATTGCCCACAGTTTAGGAAAATATCAGTTCTTCCATTTTCACTTCTCAGCCAGTGATTATTTATATTCTTCCTCTTTCATCCGCTCATTCACGGCTATCTCGGACAATTGAGGTAGCCGTGGCTCATTCCCCGACAACCCTGCTTGACCACAATTAGCGATAACATTTCTTCCCGGAAAAGTGGAAACCCACACGCGTTTGCAGAGATCCCCCACTGTCAGCAATGACAGTTCGGACCCTCCTACTCACCATGAATATTTTTTGCCACCAGATGTCGCGATCGGAATGATGGACTTCGGTTCCGTCAGAAGAATCGCCTTAAGAGTAGCCATTGTAAAGCTTGAAAAGAGATTTAATAGTAAAACAACTGCAGCTAAGTATTAATTACAAAGAATTTATTATTTTGAGATAATTTTAATTAATAGAAATATATATTTGGTGTAAAGTAATATGGTATGTTTTAATATGTTGTTGTTTAACCAGCTGATTGCAACAGTAATGAGATTTTTTGCCAGTTTGGGTAAAAATTATTCTTGATCATTATTCTCCCCTTACTTTAATTTTAGTTTATCTATATAATTATTGTATAGATATAGATTTCAAAAATTTTGGTGAGATTGGGGCAATAGTAGCATATTTATACACATAAAATGTATCCCAGGATAAATAGTTGGCTACATAAACAGATAGCTTATATTAAGCTTTAAATTCTAGGTTAAGGAACTAGAAGTCACACTCTGAAAACTGTAATAAGTTCACACCTGTGAATAAAAGTTTATTTTAAGAAGTTTCATTGCACTACACAGAACATACCTTTAGAGGTGACATAAATTTTGAGGTTTATAATAAGAATTTAAATTTGAATATTTGGTATAGTGAAAATAATTAATTTCAGCATTAATGAAAATATTTCCTTTTTAAATTTCCTTTTCATTTTAATATGGTTTATGTTTTGTGCCTTAAAAGTGCGATAATTTTTAAACTCTGCACTAATTGCTAAATATCAAATATTAAAGCTGTATTATTAGATAATATCTAAAATTATGTATGTGTTTGTTTTTATTGATTATTGAACAGTAATGTTTTCTGGTTTTAGTCTAATTCTGCCTGTGTATTAAAATTTATTTGTGTTAAAAATTGTTTCTTTCTACTAAATGCCATTTTATGTTATTTAGTATAAATTGTGTGGTATACGTAATGTTAGTAGTATAAATTTTAAAATTCTCTATTTATGTTAAAATGAATTTTACCATTACTATGACAAATTTCATATTTAGTATTAAAAGATAACTTTAACAGCATTTAATTGAAATTTGTACTACTGCATAAACTTTATGGTATAAATAGATAAAATCACTTTTAAATCAGTAAATTTATTCAGTAAAATTATAATAATTTAATGTAGACTTTAAAATTATTAGTTTAAACTATGTAACATGAAGTTTCCCGTGAAACATCTATTTTTTCAGTTATGACTGCTTTTATAGTTTTTAACTTAACAGAAAGTGCTTTTGCAGATAATCACTCATCAAAAAGTACTTTTGCACATAGAAAGAAAATTTCTCTCTCTCTCTAATTAAAAAAAAACGCAATATCAGCTGAAACAGGTCGTTTTTCTAATTGTAGTTTTATAATTAGCCACACAGTAAGTTATATAAACTCAGACCGCCCTCCCCCCCCCCCCCACACACACACACACACAAATCCCGTCTTTGTCCGAGGGAAGGAGAGTAAAGCTTTGAATTCAGGTTCAAATGTAAACAGCCTTGAATGTGCATGCTAAATCTGGAGGGGGGGGGGCGATCTCTCCCTTGTTTGTTAGCATGTATTTAAAATAACGATTTACAGCCTAAAATAATCCTCCATTGGAGATAGTACTGAAACTTTTGATAAATTATAGATGTCTGTGCTCTTTGGAGTTCTTTAAGAATATAGTTAATAGCTTCAGTGTAGTTAGTTATGAAAACAGTAACATAAAGTAATATCTTAATTATTAAGTATAAATAAATATTGTGGTAACAATGCTAGTAGTCAGCTTATATAATTTAAAGAAATTTTTTCAAATCTCTCCCTTTATCAAGATTGAAAACATGTAAAGCTACTTTTGATTTGGGGCTCCTCTGAAGCTGAGTTCTGGCTGCATTGCATATGCAGCAAATCCCAGATAAAAGAAGCCTTTCTTTAAATTAACCTTTCCGAAAAAATACTAAATTGCATTATTGTATATTTTTAGGTCAAATATCCTTTTTAACATGACTGTATTTTTTTGTACTTATATATACTTATACATATTTCAGATTGATGCAGAATTCCTTAAAATTTTCCCGGATGATGCTGGAAATTTTCTCGGACTTTTCCCTTTCTTTTTTATACTCCTCGCATCTATAAGTACGTTTCCAGAAGCAGGCAGATATAAAAAGAGCTTTCCTGAAGAACTAGATGATTTGAGAGTGAATATATACAGTAACATTTTATTTCTTAATATATTATTTATTTTTTCTTAATATTTCTTAATATATAATATACAGTAACATTTTATTTCTTAATTGCTTAATGATAATGCAGTTGTTTCAGAATTTTACTTTGATAAATGTCACTTCTTCTTTCTTACAAATAAATATTACTGTGCTTTCTTGAACTAGGTAAATCTTTGTTTCTTCAAATTCATGTATTAAATGAGGGGTCATACTTGTCCTGAAATTGCCTTTTTTATAAAATGTAACAGATTTTTAGTATAGTTTCTTGTTTAATATTTTAATTGACCCACTTAAAATTTTGAATGATGCTATAATTTTAAGACCAAGACACGTACGGTACGACACTTCTGTAACAGTTACTTTATTTAAAAAGTTCCAAATGCATTGTTACTAATAATAAACTGCTAAAGAAAAGAAAATATCAATATCAGGGTTTCTTACATTCATAAAGAGTTAATTTTTGCATTAGTTAAAAAAATTTTGTGCATTTATTACTATAGAATCTTATTTTATGTATTTTTCATGTAGCAATTCTTTTCAATTACATTTAGAAAATGACTGACACTTAGTTCAATACGCTTTGTTTTTGTTTTTCTCTAAATTGGGCAAATTTATTAAAAACTCTTTGGAAATATGGCATAAAAATATGGCAATTGTATAAATTTCCTTTATTGTTTGCATAAGTTGGATTTTAAAATACTTGTTATCGATATTTTTTTTCTAAAAAAATTATCAGCATTATCAATGTTGGCAGAATTATTAACAGTAACTGGAATAGGGAAGAAAAAAATTTGTTAGTGAATTTTAAATTTGAGAAATTTTTAATGGAATTTACATATCAAGTTCCTCTGTTGATACATATTTACTCTCTTTGCATTATACTTATACACCATATAGCAGCAAATGAAAAATATGTGAAAAAAGTGTTTTCTAATGATTTTATGCTATTCATCAAAATAAAAGTAAACTATTGCATAAAAATTTGCAAATGTATTTATGAAGCAAAAGTACTTAGATGTGTGTCTCCTCTTAAAGAAAGGGTAATGATGAAAGAAAAATCTGGTATGAGAAAAATCCTTTCCAAAGATATATTTAAGAACTCATTCAAAGTTATTTTATTGCTGTTCTATGTGCAGGAATAATTAAAATGAAAATATGTTCCGAAGATTTGTGCAAAATTTTCAATTTTAAATGTTGACATTAAAGTAAGAAAATTAAATTTAAAAAAACCTAATAAAGTCACATTTTTAAGTATGAAAAACGTTATCAGGAATTATTTAACAACTTCCACCCCCCCCCTCCCCCTACCCATACACACACCATATAAAGAAAGCGGTGCTGTGCATTATCTTTCTAAAAGGGGAATGTGTTTCCTTTTTTGAGATACTGATTTTATGTATTAATAATTATGAGCAATTCAATTCATGTGAGCAGCTTTAAGATTAATTTTTATTATAATGAAACAATATAGCAATGAGTTACACACTAATTTTTAAAAGAATTGCCGTTTGTATTGCAAAATGCTGTTATGTTTAATTAAATGGTATGTCGTTCAAGTTTCAGAAGATCAAAAGACGAAGTTCTGATCTGATGTGCTATTCAGATAGATCGGGGTAAAATTATTACAGTCATTTAAAACTTATCAAAAGTTACAAAATAGTTATTTAGATGTTTTTGTGAAGTTCACAGCATTAAAAGAAATATTTTAAATATTTTGTGATATATTAAAATAATCTTTTTTCACTTTACAGGGAAATGGCGCGTTGGATGAGGCTGTTGAAAACATTGCTGAGACAGGACCGTACGTTTTATGTACAGGAGAAAGATTCCACTACAATAATATACTCTTAGTTTTGGACAAACACGTAGTTGAAATTAGCCAATGTCCTTTAAAGACTTTTGATAACTTGTTTAACTGTTTTTATGCTGTCAACATAAAATATCCAGAGCCCAGAAGTAGAAATCAAATATGCTTGATAGCTAACACCGATTATATCTTGTCTCGGAAATTAAGCATTATTGTTCAACAAATAAATTTTTTAAATATTTGTTTGTTAAAGAGAATTTTATATGCGATATTTACAAATTAATTTCACCAAAATGTAATAGCAGTTGATAGAAAATCATATCTTGTATTTTAAAAAAGATAATTTTGAGTGTATTTAATAGATTAGAATTTATATAGTATATATAGTTTTAAATTTAGTTGTAGTGCATTTATTTCTTTTTGGAATTCATTTTTAGCTTGGAACCAGTGTAATTTTTTTATTAGCAGATCTTTATGAATATTTATTACTTTAACTACTTGTTAAATTATTTACTATTAAGATTTTTTTAATTTTTTACTATGGTTGTCATAGTATTAGATATGCACAGGGATTGCAATGAATGGATGTAAAATGCATTTTGTTTGTTCAAATAAAGATATAGTGTTGATTTTTGTTAAAGTTCTAATGCTTTAAATGGGGAATGAAAGTCATTTTCTCTTTCCTTATCTATTTTTTCTCCATGATTATGGAACTAGTGTAATTTTCAAACTGATTCAGTCAGTGAAGATTAATAGATATAGAAAACTCAAATATTTACAGCTTGAGGACCATAAAATTTGTGCAAATAAGTGGTAAGTAGTGTCTTTTGGTGCCTATCCTTTAAGGATGAAGTAACTATTGAGATTTCAGGCTTAAACTATATTAGAAATAAGTTGGATGAAAAATTTTTTTTAAAGAATTATTGAAAAAAAAGACACTATTGTAAGACACCAGGACTTCTGTTTAAATAAATTATTAAGGGATTGTTTTAAAATGTATAACTATTGAATATAGAGAGTTACAAGGATTATATATTTTTTAATTTATCTCTTCGACATTAAACAGTTTGAGACAATTTGAGAGTGATTATTTTAAGTAAACAGAAAAGATAGACATATTGTGAGTTATTGTTATTCACATATAAAAAATAACTGATAATCATTCTATCTATCACATATATATATATATAGAATGACTTTCTTTTTCAGTATATATGTATATAGAATGATTTTCTTTTCAGTAATTCAAAAAGTTTCTATTTAAGAATTATTGAAAAAAAGACACTATTGTAAGACCTGTTTAAATAAATTATTAAAAGGATTGTTTTAAAATGTATAACTATTGAATATAGAGTTACAAGGCTTACATACTTTTAAATTTATCTCTTCTACATTAAACAGTTTGACACTTTGAGAGTGATTATTTTACTTAAACAGAAAAGAAAGACATACTGTAAGTTATTTTTATTTAGATATAAAAATGATTGATAATCGTTCTTTAGAGTTACAATTTTATGTTGTAAATTTTCTCTGCATAAGAGTAGCGCCTAGACTTTCACCATGAAAAATTGGCAAAAACTTGAACGACTATTACGCGAGTAAACACGTACATCTTTAAAAATATAATTATTCAGTAATGTGTATTACAAATTCACCCATTTGTTTATTTCCCACTTTTTTTTAAGTAGTTTTGCTTCGGTCATTCACGAGCATTCAAGGAAATTTAGTCTCCTTCCGCCTCCCTTCCGTAATCCACTTTCGACTCGAAATTGGTAATTTACCTCAATTTTTTAAACTAACATATATTATCTTTTAAAGTTTAATAAATTGTTGCAGATACCCTCCCTTCTCTCTTCTTACAAATAGTTTTAAATGTACTTTGTTGTTTTAGAATTGATAAGAAAGTATTTATTATTAATGCAGGTATGTACTTTATAAATTATACTACTAATAATATTTCAATATAAATCATGTGTTTAATTTACGCAGTTACGCTTTTTATATTAGTAATCGTGACGTACATTGCAGAATCATGCTGCTATACGGAAAATAATTTTATTTTCAAAGTACTTTTCATCAATATGAAATATCACTTAATATTATCACAATTATATTGT
Organism: Cheiracanthium punctorium; assembly: GCA_038373885.1. NCBI lineage: Eukaryota > Metazoa > Arthropoda > Arachnida > Araneae > Cheiracanthiidae > Cheiracanthium > Cheiracanthium punctorium. The sequence goes on from JAWZYV010005235.1 coordinate 402,788, forward strand.
TTTATTGAAAAGGTGTTCAGCACATAGTATTTTTACAGACTCATCTTTTTTTTTTTTTTTTTTTAATAAAAGGTACAAAATCATTGTACTAAATGGCTTTTTCAAATGTGCAAATGCTCAGGATAGGAATAAAAATAAATAAAACGAAACAAAAATAAAAGTATTTTTAAGAAAATCGCTTTTTTGAGATTAAAAATTAATCAGAAAAAGAGCGAAATCATATCTTAAATTATTTTTCCTAAAAGGAGCGTTTCCTATAAAACGCTCCTTTTAATATTAAAAAGTAATGAAAAAGGAGCGAAATTATTTAATGTAAAAGGAGCGAAAATCGCTCCGAAAATTTCGCTCCGCTCAGTGATCGAAAAACGCTCCTAAAGGAGAAGCTCACTTTCAAGTACGGAAAGGAGCGAAAAATCGCTCCGACTGATCGAATTTCGCTCGTTTGGTTTAAGCGTGTATATTAAAACAGAGCACAAGTTTAAAGAATCAGTGGGTAACCCAACATTTTATTTCTCAGATACCTATATTGTTGTATTCGTACAAATATAACTGTTTGGTTTTGCATCATCATTTCAAAATTACAAATTTAATACTATTATCATTTCCCCCGTTTATCGTTCGTAAAAAAAAACCCACTTCACCAAAAGATAAAAGACCCTTTGATTTTTTAAGTCCATAGAATACATACATAAATGCATTTTTTGCTTGATTAATGTAATTTAATTAAAGATACATATGGGGAAGTTTTTTTTTCTTTTTCAAAAATTTTAATTCGTAACAAATCGAGCTGCGTAAACAACTTTATTAACTTTTGTTTTACCTAGTCATCGTGTTAGTTGCGTCTTTTGAAATTTAGATTGCGCAGCATTCATATTAGTAAATACTTTAATAAAAAAAAAGTTAAAACAATATTAAAAACTGACAAATATTGTACTTTAAAAATTCATTTGAATGAATTGGATTTTAAATTTAAGGTCTGATTTTAAAAAATAATTTTATTTTATGCTTAAAAGGTCAACATTACTTCAAACATTAAAAAAAATTTTCTTTTCAACACTTCTTATCATTCAATATTTTTCCTTCTATTTAAAGTATGATTTTCAGCACGTCCCGTTTCCTCTTGGCAGCAAGAGGCTTCTCTTCTTGATTAAATATAAATTATAATCATAGAACTGAATTTATATTAATTGCATTTGCCAAACGCAAACTTGTAATTTGCGTCAAAAAATAAAACACAAGACTATATTATATGTTCTTTTAATTACTCGGACAGATTTAAATGATTCTTTATTTGATAGGGGATAGCTTAGTTAAAAAGGGGGGGGGTATTAATTTGGTCACATTCCGATGTTATTACCATTCTGAAAATCGAAAAAAAACACATGTTTTCAAACCATTGCCTAAAGGGTTGCCAGTTGCGGAGGTATGTCAAAAGTCAACAAGCTTGGTCACATTTGACGATTTATTGCCAAGTTTGAAGCCAAAAAATAAGTTTCCAAAAACGAACACAGCTTAGCGATTGCTTTTATGCTTGTGCAGAATTGCTAAACCTGCTATAGACTAATAAGCTACAGTTTTGTAAACATGAGACTATAAATGACACGATCTCTTTTTCTTTTTCTTCTTCTTAAGGTCCGTGGCAGGACAGCTGTAAAAGCATCACCAGCGCTCTGCACCACATGTTCAAAAATGAAATCATAGTAGACGCAGTTTTCAAGCGGGACAAAATTAACAGCTTGTATGCTCATAAGCTAGTTTTGTGCATATGGAGTCCGAAGTTGGCAGACTATATCATGGAGAGGAATAAAGAACAGACATTTTCCATCACTTTTAGCGAGGACGTCGATGTTTTGAAAATTATTCTGAAGTAAGTCACCTTTATTTCTAATTATTTGAAAATCAAAGAGCAGGATGGCTATGATTAAAGTTCCCCTATAAACAGCAATCTGAAGATAAAACGGTTGTGCCGATTGTTACCAAATTTTATATACTGATTGCACATGAGATGCGCGCAAGGAAAACTTTTTAAAAAGGTCAGTTCAAAAAATGTCCAGCAGGCGGCACTTTGCTTGATGAATTCAGCTCAAAAGATGATCCAAATTAGTTAATAAATTCCCCCAAATTACTGACTAAATGTTGAAATTCTTTCTACACTGAATTAGCCATTTCCATTGTTAAATTTGCTGTTTTTTTATGCAAAGCGACATCTAGTGGACATCTTTTAAACTATTTATTTTTTCGAAATTCCTTTATTGCGTCTTATATATGGGGTACGTTCTAAATCTGGTTACAATCAGTCTACCCGTTTTAACTGAAGAACCCAGTTTATAGGGGAAGTTTTATTACAACCACTCTGTTCAGTAAATCTACGAAAGTTGCCACTTACGGTTCTCACGAAAAATGCTCAACTACTGTAAAACATGTAAGGGAGAAAGAAGTAACGTGAATGGGACATTTTGCATTCTGGATATTTTTTCTAAATATACTGCAATTATTTTGAGGGGAATTGCTTGAAAATAAACATCAATATCTTATTTTCAGATAACATACATAAAAAACATTCAAACAAATGTGAAAATAAAAATAGAAAGTTTCAGAATTTATCCTATTCATGCAAAACGATGTTATGGAGGGGACACGATAAGGCATGAATGGGCCACAATAAATAAAATATTTTTAAAGTTAATTAAAAACCTTTTTTTTTACAAACAGCATACGTTCGTCATTTATACGACGTTTTATACGACTTTTTATATTTTATACGACTTATACGACTATTATACGACATTTATACGACGTTTTCGTGAAGTTCCGATTCATTCTTATTCATTTTAATGCAAAAATTCTTTGTTTATAAGATTCAGAATTTCGGTTATGCATCGTTTTTCACTTCCCCCCAAATTGGAAATTTTCTGCATCAGTCATTATTTTACTATTTAGGGAGAAACTTTTCCTAGATAGAACGTCTAATAAAGAATGTAAGGGGTATATACCTTTATTTCTGTACCTCAGTAACCAGACTAACGTCACACTAGACTAACTTTTCAGGAGGGCACTAAAACTGTAAGAAATAAACTGCAGGTCCGGTTGTAGAGCTAATAATTGAACAATCAGCAAAGAATTATTGACATTATTAAATTTGTTTATACTTAACCCATTCATAGGTAAAATAAATATTGTGAATTTTTTATTTATTTTATCATTTAGTACCAGTATTTTGAGTTTTTTTTCTTTCTCCATTCATAGGTATTTCGTTTAGAATCAGTACTTTAACCTGAAAATTGTAATGTATGGACTTACGTTCGTCTGGTTCTGGGATACAGATTTAAACACACAAATCGACTACATTCAAAACTTTGTCAGAACACGAGTGAAAAAACATTTAAAGAACTTAATTCAATTCGTAATATTATAATTAATAATCAAAGTTAATCAGACGACTATGAAAGATGTTTTTAAAATTCAATGTCTGATGTATGGAACATAAATCACATCATAATTGGTATGCAAAATGTGCTATACTAATATAAAGACATGCAACATTGTAGTACAATAAGGAAATGCTTTGTTTCACTTTTATGATGCATGTTTCATTTTTTAAGATTTGGTTATTGATTTCATTGTACTACCTAAAAAAGCTCAAAATTACTATACGTGCATAAATTTACATTAAACCTGTAATGTGACGTAAGTTATTTATTAATGTTTCAGGTATATGTCTTTTCATTTATACGTCGTTTTAGAATGGTCCCTTGAAAGATGTATAATTGGTGCTTTACTGTACTATAGTTATATTTTTATGTAACTTGATACAGATATCATATTCTTTTATAATATTTCACACTTAGTAGTTGGTCTAATTAAGCTTTAAAATATCAGTCTGTTTTACCTTTAAAAGCATATGTGAAATATTTCAAAAAACATTCTTGGTTACAAAATCATTCTTTCTAATCATAAATGAATCAGTTCCATTTATCGCTCAATTTCAGGGCCCATTGATTATTTCCCCCAATGTCGCGACAAAATCAATTTCAAAAGTATCATAATTTTATATCTATCCAATTTAATACTGCAGTTTGGAAAGTTAAATATTTAGGTTAACAAACTTTTAAGCATAAATATTTGCATTTTCAAATGTTACAATACTTGATACAGAGCCATCCATGTGTGCTTTTATGATATATACAGAACTGTACATGTGGCTCTCTTGGCCGTTATCTCAATTGTTCCTAATTACAAGGTCTACTCATTTCAAAGTACACATTTTTACAGCACAATATTTTGGGCGAGCACAAACAGGCGGGAAATAGGCTGTGAATCAAAACTACGACCGTACGCTTAGGCAATTACAGTGGGCTATGACAGGCCCTTAACCTCCAAGCTACCGGCCCACCAGATGTCCTGAATTATGTACTTTTGAATATTGTAAATACAAAATGTCACTTTTTGTCATCACTCTAGCAGTTATTTTAATTTGTTTTGTGAGTACAAGAGTGACATTTAAGTGCATCGATTAGTAGAGTTTGGTAGCAAAAAGATGTATACTTAAGGATTTGTTGCTAATGTTCAATTAATAACCTGTCCGATTCATGCCACATCTCCCCTAAATCTTTTACCTGGAAAGTTATCCAACTCGAGAGGTATCCCTGTTGAGAGGTTTCATTGTAGGTTGGAAAGTAAAATCCTTTTGATGAGGTGAGTGTATGAGGTGAAAGATCTTGCGACAATTTATATCACTTTTGTTTGAAATGAAAGATATCATTGCACATGCAAATTTCTATTTTTGCAGCCATAATCACTGTTGAAAGGCGAACATTTTTTGGCATAAATTCGTTGTGCAACCCTTTCAAAAAAGTATTCGAGTGTAAGCAAAATCTGATGTCATAATTATGTGAATACCGAATTACTTTTTCGAAAATGACACAACTTGAAAAGAAATATGGGAAGTTATTACTATATATACTGAATGGTGCTATTTTTTTTACTACGGGAAAAAAAACCCATAGAAATTGGAAATTCCCCTTACATTCAAATACTTTCTTGAAAATATTCATAAGATTGTAAACTCGTTAGGAAAGTAAAAATTGTGGATTTATTCACCTGGTTTAGTCTATCACAATGCCAACAAATCTCTCTTTCTTTGTATGTTTACGAAAAAGTGAAAGCTTCTCTAATTCACTTTATATTCACGGATTCAAGAAGTAAAATGGTAAAATTAACCTAAACCTGAAGTAAATTAAAGCATTGCAAATTAACATATAGATCAGCTCTTTTTAAATTCAAATAAAGTATAACATTTTTTTTTGGCAATTACTTTGATTTAACATGGATGACCAAAAATTAAAAAAGCATTATAATTACATTTCTTAGCTTAGCCTTAAAATAATATCGAATGCCAGTCAGTTTTTACCAACGATGTGAACGCGAATAGTTCAAAGCAAGTAAGACGCTTAAGTATTGTTTAATAACTGTCCTTAGAGCACATTCTACTGGAGATGTGCAAAAGATTTCTGTGAAAGGATTAACACCCCCCCCACACACACACACACACGCACACGCCCTTTCTCTTATCTTGCAACGGCTATGTTCATAAACGTACTGCTTTGCTTTCGCTTTTTTTATGGCCAACTTAAACATTTATCAACATTGTAAAATCCTTCAGTAAATGTAATTTTGAACTTTTCAGGTACCTGTACCTATCTGACTCTCAGAATTTCTGCTTCGCAAAAATGCCAGTTCATAAGCTGATTCAAGCAATAGAAATTTGCGAGAGATTTGAAATACATCATGTGTACCAGAAATGCACGAATTCCTTACGTCTCCGAAAACTGTATCCTTCCAACGTCATCGACTGTTTCGAGTATGGACTGAGGAAGAACTTCGACGGTGTCCTGGTCAAATGCATCAAATTTTTTGAGAAAGAGGGAATCTCGTGGAGAAACCTCAAGGAAAACGTTTCGTTGACGGCTATTGTCTACATACTGTCTCTTGATAGGATTGCACTTCAGAGTGAAGCTGATCTGCTTCATTTAGCGATTGCCTGGTTATCTTTTCCAATGAACCATTACTACAGATCCGAGGTGCTGTCTTTTATCGATTTTCGCGCCATAAGCTGGAAGGAGTTACAACGTATTTTGCAGACTTTCCCGGACTTTTTTTCGGATTCTGACATATCGTCTCTGGTTCTGGGTATTTTGAAGCAAGACAACCGGCTGTTCCCAGATTGGTATAAACCGAGAATCGAATCAACAACAGAAAGAAGCTGTTCCTCGTGTACGTATATCCACAAAAGACTGAAAATTAAGAAAAGCGTACCACTTTTGCGAACAGATCAGCGAAAAATCGTAAAGTGCGCTGTACAAGACTTTCAGTTAAAATTTAAACACTCTGGGGAAGCTAAACTTTTGGAAATAGAATTGAATTTTGGCCCGAATGAAATACCTTTAAAAGAATTCAGTTTACAAATCAGCAGAAAGCTAATTGAAAGTGTAAAAAATTACTCCATCGATGGTACTCAAGGCGGAATAAAATACCTTGTATCTTTTAATGAGCCAATAGTTTTAAAATCGAGTGATACTTTAACCCTGAAATTTTGTTTCCATAATGGATTACTGAAGAATAATGTATTTTTGGCATTACTAAAACCAACAGAACTTAAAAAAATAAATAAACACTCGCCCAAAGATGCCATCGTGATTAAACTAGCATCGACAAAGCTAGCCATCCACGTAGATGAAGGAAAATTAAAGAAACCCTTGGTATCTTCTTTTTACTTCAATATTTGTGATAACCATAACACTTATTTAAGGAGAAGATACTCTCAGTCCGAAAATTTCGAGAGCACATTTAAAGCGATCACGATGTTTGAGGATCCCACAATAACAATACCATCAAAAGATATTCAAGCGAAAATTGAGAAAGAAAAAGCGGATTTCAACATGAAATGTATAAACACATCTGTCACCTACCCAAGCGCTCATATAAAGAAAGAAATTATTGATGTCGAGACAATTAGTGATCGCCGAGAAAACGTTACCTTAAATTCTCATGACGCTAATTGTAAAATGGACACGGAATGCATAAATACATCTGCCACCTACCCAAGCGCCCATGTCAAGAAAGAAATTATTGATGTAGAGACAATGCTTGATCGTCAAGAAAATAAAATCAAAAATATTACTTATAATTATCATGGCAGTAATGTGGAATGTTTAAATACATCGGCCATCTGCCCAAACGCTTACGTCAAGAAAGAAATTATTGATGTCGAAACAATGAGTTATTGTCAAGAATGTACCACCGAAAATATTACCCTGAACTCTTTTCAACATGTTAAAGAAGAAATCATAGATCTAACATATGAACCACATAAATAAAAGGGGACTTAATTTTTCTACTTGCTAAAAGTATTTTTTTTTGTTGTTTGTTTGTTATTGCAAGTTTTATTTATATGTGTTTCACAGTTTTTTAATGTCAAACAGATCCATGTATTAAATGTATTTTTCGCACAAATCATTGATTTTTAAAAGTAAAAAAATCTACAGAATTACAGATTTTGAATTCAATTTAAAATACATAGATTGTTTTTTTTAAGTGGGATACAACGCTCTTATAAGATATGAAAGCATTAAAAAATTGTTTTAAAATATACTATTTTTTTACAGAAATTATTATTAAATACATTATTGCCTAAATGTTTAAAAAATTATAAGTTACATTTTCTAAACACTTATTTGTACATGCATCACACTTCTTCACTTTCCTTCTCCACTAAGCCTTTGTATTGCTTAGATATGCTGTGTTTTGGCTGTATTTATCAAAGGTTTCACAAAAGAATCCATCTTGTAGCATTCAAATATGCATAGAAAAAAAAGTTCATTATTAGAAATTAAATCTCACAGATTTAGATGCATAAGTTCAGATATTAAATTAAATAAATTCAGCAGTTTTTCTTTCATTACTTTGTTATTAAACATCTTGCATAATTCACTATAAGGAGAAAAATTTACACTGTAACTGAGAAACATAACTTTCTGTGAAATAAACATCACTGGAAATTAGTTAAATTGCTTCTGAAATTAAAAAAAAACAATTTAAGGTGCCTGCCTACCTTTAAAATGCAATTTTCGACCAAAAATACGATTTTCTATTTTTGGCTTATTATTAAAGCTTGATTTTTTAGCTTTCTAAATCAGTTTAAATTTTGTGAGGCTATCTTGTTTAGGCCTCACCATGGCACAGTGGTTATGCCACTGAAAATGGTAAATGGCCGAAGTGTGAAGGTCCCGGATTCGGGTCCCATCGCGCGGCTGTCAATCTAACGGTCTGGAGTTTTGGTAGGTTTTCTCCAGATGTAACGTGAATACGCGTTAGAACCCCTTAGAAAATCCTCCTACCAAGGCACACCCCCTTTGGCAGATCGCCCTAGTGTAGCGTTGACATAATCACACAAACACGCAAAAACACACGCTATCTTATTTAGAACTTGAATTACACAAATTTTTCAGTCAGTCGTGTATTTTCTAAGCCGGATTTAATTTTATTTTCTGCTTTTTCTCAAAATGAGATTTTTATGATTTTGCTTTATCGCAAAACATCCTAATTCAAAATCTATAAGTTTAATGATATGGAAGTTTGGCAAAACACTCTAAAGGTTTTGCCAAAAGGCCAAAAGATGCCTTGCCAAAGGATTTAGGGAATGAACCTCTGCGAAACTGTAGTTAAATTATTATTTTTTTTTTTTTAGTTGATGCAGTTTAGGAATTGTCTTATACTTCCATGATTTTTCTGCGTGTAAAAACTTCTCTAACTTTTCAAATAATATAGTTATAGTTATGAGAGCGGTTCATTCCCTCAAGGAACTTTCAATAATCAAAATAAATTTACCGTATAAAAATATCTTTAATTAAGTTTTGAGTTTTGGTGTTTCGCCTATATGCTATATTTCATACCAAATGTTATACATGTTTTGAGCCTAAATTTCAAATATTTAATAATATACATGTTTACGCATGTTATTCACAGATTTTAGCTATGTTCTATAATGTATTAGTTGTACCGGAAAGTATTGTCGTTTTTTCGTATGTCAATATTTTGCCTAGCCAAAACTACAGAAGCTTCTAATACGAAATTTGCCAGGTACGTGAGTTTTATAACATAGGCTGTAGAAAACAGAGCATTTTCCAAAATTTGTAACTCATGGGGGATAGGGAGCCAAAACGTTCTTTTCAGATATTCTGTGTGATCTCAAAGCAGAAAAGAGATATCCATAAAATTCTTGCCTTAAAATACAATGCTCACGAATACCTAAAAATAGATTTCAGAACATTTCGAATAGAATACTCCAAGGAAGGTAGACGTGAAAAAAGGGGGAAGGTGGCCATTTTTCTCTTAGAGGGAAAAAAATATATTATCTATAGAATTCTCGCTTTGAAATTATGAGTCCTGTGCTTAGGCACATCTTGTTTGTTAATTCAATAATTGATGAAAATTCATTTGTTTGAATTTTATGTAAAGCAACGACATTTTTTTCCGGTACAGCTAATAATATACACAAATAGGTAATTTTTCAAGTATTAAGAAAAATCCCCTCCGAAAGCAGGTAGGCACCTTAATAAATACATAAAGTGTTCTGCTGTCCCACCCTTATTAACACTGTATACTTAATTTAGAAACGAGGCAAAAATGTAAGGGCAATCAATGAGCGTGTACTTTTTTTAAAGTTAACATACTTTTAAATTATAATATGTACCACAATTGCGTATAAATTGGTTTAAAGCACAATATTTTTTATGTAAGATAATTGCAATATTTATTGTGTGCCCCAACTTATGCATAACATTATATTATTCATGCTGATTTTCTCCGTTCTTTAGACGGGAATAATAGCTTGCACTAAAAAAAACTTTTATACGACATTATTTAAAAAATGCAAGTCAAATTTGAAATCGTAAAAAGAAAAATTTTAGAAATTCCATTTCAGCGTGCACTTTCCGAGGACGAAAACTGGACCAATCACGATGATGAGATAAATATATAGGGCAGTAAAAAAAAAGAAAGAAAGAAAGAAAAGAAAAAAGAGCGTCTCGAAATTTCTTTTGAAGGTTCAGAACCTTCTGGGACATTCTAGAATGTTCTCGAACATCGTAAAATATTCTACAGCATTTTTAAACAATTCTCCCATTGCAGACCGAAGCAGCTTGGAATCAGATGCCGAAGTGGACAAGACTATCCAGACTGTTTCCCGAATGTTTCAGAATGTTCGAAAATATTGTAAAATGAAAAGGTGGTGAAAAAAATTATAAAATGCGCGGGAAGGAATCACACTCTCCCTCAACACGATTCTATGCATAATATGCCAAAATAAATGCATAAATTAGCCCCCTTTTCAAATAAAAAATAATTTGGAATTTGTTTTCACGCACATTAAAAAATATTCTATGAAATATTTTTTTCTTAAATAAATTGCATATCATAAACTTGGTTTGATAAAAGAAAAATGTTTTTATCTTTATTTTTGAATATATATAGGTGTATTTTTCCCTACGAAATTCTCATTTGATACAGTTTCGAATAACATTTTCTGCAATCACATTTCCATCGTCGCAGTGCCTGCTGCCAGATGTGTCTAATCTAAAAATCAATATGTATTTTTTTTCTTACAAGAGTATTTCTTCTAGCATTGCTTAATGATTTTTATGGTCCTTAATTTTCTCATACATAGTGTGAAACTGAAAGCTTATAAATATCGCTTCAATTACCCCGACAGTAGAGTGCATAATTTTTGAACAGAAAAGCTCAAAGCAATGAGTTTCTTGCCTTAAGGATGGTTATCATTATTTGTTTCTTGTGTCAATTAAAGCTAATATAGACCCGTAGCTTTTTCAATTATATTCGTAAGTGGATTTTTTCTTTTTAGTTTAATGTTACTGTTTCGGTTTTAGAATCAATAAATAGCAAACACGTCAGAACAATTTATTATATCATTTTATAATCAAATAAAATAATTTGTAATAGAATAAAACTTAAACTCACTATTTTAAATACAAAGGAATTTTATGGGATACATGACTAAATGAACGCAATTGAATGATCCCTTAAACATTTCTTTTTCTTTTACTATGATATATATATATATACAAGGTGCCCCAAAAAACTGAGCTACAATTTTGTTGCTTAAATATTAGTCATAGGCCTATACAATAAATTACAAAGTTATGAAAAAAGAGTTACAGAATTTTATGGTATCAATTAAAACTTTCCCCCAGATTAAATCTAAATAAATACAGCATTTAAACTTTTATATGCCCCCTTACAAAACAATTCCCAGTTAGTAAAATGTGCTTCATGCATTAATTAGGCGATGCATAAAAATTCAGCCATTCATCATAAAAGTGCTGAGAGATATGAATATGAATATGTGTTGACCTAAACCACTCTTTCAATGCCACTCGAAGAGAAAAAATATCTCATCAGAGGATCGCGTTTCAAGATATGTGCACAAATTATGAAAGAAAAATTAATTGCAGCGTAGATACATATTTCCGCTATTAATGAAATTGTATAACTTCTTACCCATTTTGATCAAACATGCCTCTGACTCTATTTATCATGACAGGCTGAAATTTTGTATATCATCCATTCAATCTGTGAGGTACATTTTATGAAGATTTTTTTTAAATGGAGGTACGTACAAAAACTCTGTATTTATTTAGATTTAATCTCCTGAAATTTTAATTTCAGAAGATTAAATCTAAAAGTTTTAATTGATACCATAAAATGCTACAACTTTTTAATTGAAAATTAAAAAGTTGTAGCATTTTAATTGATATTAATTGATACCATAAAATGCTACAACTTTTTTACGGGACTCTGTAATTTATTGTACATGTCTACGATTAATATTCAAAGAATTAAAGCCTAGGTCGGTGTTTTTGGGACGCCCCCTAGTAGTTCAAAAAAAGTTCAAAGGACGTTCACAGAATGTACAAAGGACGTTCACAGAATGTTCAAAGACGTTCAAAGAACGTCTGTTGAACGTTTTTTGAACTATTTGTGTTACTAGGTCCTTTATATATACAGTGCTCCTTAAACCTTTCAAAACTATTTCCGAAAAATAAAACAATTTATACAGACCATTCAGTGGCGCACCCAGAATTTTGGTTTAGGGGGGCTAGAGCTACAAATGCTTTATTGAAAAACATTATTTTTAATTCGGTTATCGTGCCTTCGACTTTAGTTATAACTACCTTATAACGTCAAAATATTCTGTATCGATTGCCGATAGAACACAAGCCCGTTATCGTCGTACCTTGTTATAAAGGCATGAACAATTATCTGATATTTTCATTGACATTATAAACAAAAAATTACTGTATTGTAAACACTATTGTAAAAAATTACTGTAGTACACGAGTCACGCTAACTGCAAATATTTAAAAATCAACGTCCTTTTCAAAAATATTTTAAGACAGTTTTTAAAACATTTGAAGATAATTTTTAAAACATGAAATATTTTAGTTCATTTGAAACAATTTTCGAAGCTCTTCAGATCTAAATCTTCAGCTTTAGGGCGGGGGGGCCCTCATAGTCTTTAGCCCTCATAGCCCTCTCCTTGGGTGCGCCTATGAGACCCTTTATTTACAGTTTTTAATAAGGCCACCTAGGAATTCCAGGAAATTGGCGTACGGAAGTAATGTAATCTGGTGTGAATTTATATTTTAAAAATATGTGTTAATATTTCAAATAAATACATTCCTGAAGGTAATAATTTTTACAGCCAAATAAGGTAGAGCAGTATCCATTCATGTTAGTTGCGTTAGCACATATTAAAGAAATAATGAATTTGGATAAAGCAAAACCCCCCACCCTAAAGAAAAAAAAAAGGCCATTAAGACCAGGATTCAGTCAAATAGTTCCGTGGTAGGTCTACCACTCAGTGTTTTTTGAAATACGCGGTACGGTGCTCGCTCCTTCAACCGAAGCTTCAATTGCTATCTTCCTTTGTTGGAAATATGCAACAGTGAAATGATTTAATACATACTGCTTACAGATTTTATAATTTTACTTGCTGTTTTTAACGTATATCTGTGAGCAAAATTTAGAGGTAATTTTTTACTTGCTTAAAGAACTCTCTCCTTGGAAAAAAACATTGGAATGCAAGCCGGACTCCCGAAAAACAGCTACTTAATTTCATAGTAATCAAGAATTTTTGGGCTACCCTATATTTTATACAGGCAGAGATTAAAATTTAATGTCGATGCGTTGAAATTAATTTGAAATTCAGGTTGAATATAGACGTACAAATTCTCCACGTTACACTAAACAAGAATTAAGGATTTCTAAAAAGTGATACAAGTCGTCAATTTTTAGAGGAACGAAAATGATACCGCAAGTGCTTAGAATACACGAGTTTGCTATCGCAAGAGTATTGAAAATACTAACCAGTAGCTGGTATGCCTATTAAAACCGGCAAACTCTGTGCCCACTCCACGTAGGACCAGGCACGGCTGAAACTCTTGGCTCTGATCTTCTCAAACACCAGCATCTTGAGTGAATAATGCAGTCCACCGCACGGAACACCGTACATCCATATGAAAAGGACAAATCCATTGAAGTCCTGCGCGGTATTGATTGACAAGAAGCTCAGTCCAATGGCCACCATGGCGGCCTGGCACAGATACTGCCGGCCCACTATGCAGTCCGCATTCTTTTTCACCAGCAGCACGCCGAAAAGTCCGCAGCCCAGAACGAAAGCGCACCCCAAGTGGAGTTGAAGTTGTAGTATTAGCTCTTCCTCGAAGCCGAGAGCTGTTACTAGAGGAACCTGCAAAAAATAAAGAGATTTAGCGAAACATTTTAATACTTTTCTTAAATAAAATTACGTAACGTCTAAGTACTTCACGGGTCCCACCATTGGCAAGTGTATAAGACACTGAACAATAGTAGATGGCTGAAGTCTGAAAGCCCACATTCGGGCCTACAGCGCTAGTTAACCTATTAAGTACTAGAGTTACCTTATGGTAACAGCAAACAATGGTTTATAGTATGGTCACATAAACGACTAGCGTGACCATATGGTCACCTGGCCATATTTACCAAATCTCACATCTGACATCTGAAAAAATAGAAAAGGACATCACTCAAGTAACCCCAATGAAGTTAATTCAATTCAGGGGAAAGATTGGGGGGAGGGAGGGTAAAATATTCGTCCTTAATGGGTTAATACGCACTACAGCCTCTTAAACAGTTCCACCTCTCAAGGCAACCCCTGTAGGCAGACCCCGTGTCCTCTTGTAGACTTACGTACTGGTGTAGCTCGTGTACCATAACGCAAAACACTGAAACTCTAAGTATTTGGAGTTGGAGTGTTAACAGGCTTAACTTTTCTGTTTGGTCATTGTCTGACAAAAGCAAGACAATCAGAACAATCGATTTGGGAAGTAGAGCTAATAGTTCAAACTTTTTGAGAGAAATACAGGATGTTTATTTTTCTAAAGAATACGAATAAAACAAAGAAGGATTCGCATTTTACTTTGTTATCGCTGAGTATTTTATGGAAATAAAATTTATTATGCGAGAAATTAAAATGGAAAGATAAATAAATGTTAATGAATTTTTCCTTCCTTAAAAAAGGACGCTGACAGTTAATGAGTTACGAGCAAAATAGCGTTAGCCTCTCAAAGTAAAATACTCTACCCGCTTTTAATGATTAGCCTCGTGGTCGACTTCTAACGATGCATAGCGACGGATGATCATTCAATCTACTGCTAACGAACGCATGCGCACAGCATAAACTTAATGATTACAACTCACAGCGCCATCTTACAGGCAAAGGTTTAGCTCTTTTAGAATACGTCGCTATCGTCCTATATCCAAGTCCGTGGTTTTCCCCATAGACGTCTAATATTGTAGACGGCACATCTAGCAACTTGGCGTGTCCAGAAGATTGCTATCAACTCAGTTAAACAGTCATGCAGGACATCCTTATTACTGCGCTACATACTTGCGCCATAGGATGCGCTGTCCACCGTATTAGAACGGGGCCATCGTGATTCTACCGGGCCTACTTGTGCAATCCTATGAGTCATCCAAAGAGGCCTACGAATGCTTTATTATTGGTTCTAGCACTTAGATACGTCATTTAACCGTCGAATCTAACCAACGAGGAAACGTCCGTAGGCCTCTTTCGGAGTGCACAAGCAGGCCCGGTAGAATCACGTTGGCCAGATTAGATGTCCAAGATCAAAAACTACAACCTTTAAGGATTATTTTCGACCAAAATCCGATGACTGTCTCAAGCTGGCTACCTCAGTCAAATAGTCACGTGGTACATCCTTGTTGCTGCGCTATGTACGTGTTAGCCAAAGGATGTACAGTCAGTCAACCGTATGGTTTTCCCATAATACAATAATCAAAAAGAAAAGAAAAGGAGAAAGCCTTTAGACCAATGCATGTTTTATTCTGCTCATACAAAGGCATCTTTAAAAGAAAATACAAATAAATAAATAAAATCTCTCCAAATCAGTACTGGAAAATAACCCACGACTCTCATCTGAGAAAACACCCTTTCGCAATGCATAAATGCGCTCAATTATGCCTTATTAACCGGCCATTAAACTATTCATAGCTTGCCGATGAATCCTAATGGGCCTTTTTGCCTCCCAAAGATGCGGCAGACCAAGGCGATTAAAAAGCTCTCTTGAATCACGTCTCATGAATTCCAAAAACCCCCCCAAATCAATTTCCAACAATTGACTTATCCATCACACACCCGGGCTTATGACTCAAAGCGGTTGATTTATTGGCCATTTATTTGATTTTGCTCACCTCCTATTCACCCTTGAGTGTTCCGATGCAACCTCAACCCTAAATCTATCAATCGGGATCGGCCTGGTAATTACCATGCGTATATCCTACATAATGCATGGGTATTTCGGGCCCTTTACACACCTTCTTCAACCCATCCCAAGAGTAAAGTACCAATTTAGTAGTAGTTGTCTTCTTTTCATTTTTATTTTCTCTTTCGGGGACTGCCTGCACGTACGCGTATAAATACATTTTGAACGTCTTACGCTGACCGCCAGAATGCGATTATACAGCTCTTGACGGTTATGTCTGCGTTTTACATAAGCACACGAGTTTGCAGGTACGTCGCTCGTGATTGCGATGCAGCTGTGGAATTTTTGTGAAATTACAGACCAGATGTATGAGGAATATTTCAGACGCGGTTATATGTTAACATGTCTTTTGAAAATTTCAGGCAGGATTTCGAGCACTTCGCACGAGTTTAATTTATAAACAAAAAATATACTTGCAAAATTTATTAAATCAATCAAAACTATGCATATACTACAGCAGGGATGCAAACAGAATCTAAATATTTAGTGTTATCAGGAAAAATTTGTGCAACCAAACTTTTATCTTTCAAAATGGCGGGGGGGGGATGTAATTTCTAGTCGCACGTACTGATTTTTTGGTAGCACGCTGTGACCGTGCTGCCCCCTATTTGCATACCTGTAGTTCAGCATATGTGTCATAATTACCTCTCTTTATTCTATATGTCATTTCTTCGAGCTAAGTAATTCTTCCAGCTATATGCTTTTATATTTGATTTAGAAACTATAATTTGGTTTGAATGCAGCACTGGCCCCGTATTTGACGTTTAAGTAAGAGTTCAAGTAGATTTATGCAGTTTTGACAATCGAAATTAATGGTCTGAAAGCCTGTATATCTTGGAGAAATTTTCTCAAAATACAAACATTTCTCAAAACGGAATATCTTTGTGTCTCAAAACAGAATATCTTCTCAAAACAGAATATCTTTATATACTTCATGCGCTGAATTGTTTGCTGCTGAAGATAATCTCATCTAAGATGCTATCTCTGTGCTGTCTAGAGTTGTCCTGAAAAAGGAAATCATCACCTTTTGCCCCGTCATAGGCATCAAGGATGTCATCTCTATAAATCTGAGCATTTGCTGTTCCACGTGGAAAGACATGGAGGTCTGCGAGTTCACCCAAAAAGATCCCACCTGAAACACAGACATTGCCTCTTGCATATGCTTCTCATTTACGGATGTTTCATGGATTTTTCCAAATCAAACGCCTACTACCGCTTTGGAGGCTGAACCTGGATGCATCTGTAAAGAGAACAGCCCTGCATTGATTAGCTGTTCAGTGGACACGTTGGTGTGCCTGCCTCACACATTCCCTCCTGTGGCGTGGCGTGAGTGCCACGCAAATGGCTGCTCGTCGTGTACAGACCACCTCCGTGAAACTTTCTACCAACGGTTGTCGTTGACATTAACATTCCAATAGCTGCAGGAGTTAAGGATGTAAGTTGAATTAGAGTTGCGGTTGTATTCCTTCGTACGCATAACGGCAAACACCAGTCATCGGCGCTAGTCTTAACAGTTGTCCATCCTTGGTTGAACCTCCTGGCTGCCGAATCCGTAGTTAGAAATTGTTGCCAAAGTCTCTGAACCTCAGAAGGACTGAAATTTAACCATCTGGACATTTGTGCCTGTATTTGTCCTTCCTTTAGTCTCCCAATAACTGTGTATCGAAGTACTTGGGCAAATGATATCTGGAGATCATTATTCCGAATTGGCTAATCCCGATTTCTAAATCTAAAGATCACAGAGACTTGATTTAAAATATGCAATATGACTTGATATGCAATTTTATGCTCCTACCAAACTTTTTATTCTGGATGCAATCGTATATTGCAGATTTACTCAACAACATTTATTTGACAACACATTCCAATTTTATACGAATTGCCTTACTTTTGAGCGACTAATAGCCATTTCTGAGATTTGTGCTTTTAATTCTTTTAAACCAATAAATTTAAATGTCTATCTATATATGTTATTTTGTTCCACTACATCAAAGTGCATTATATGCTTGTTAATAACATTTCCCTTTTAGATATTGCGTCCTAATCATCGAATTAATTACATCAGTAAATCTTCAAATGTAGCATTTTAATCTCGCGGTCCTTGCCTTCTTGCTTTTCAGTACTTCACGTCATCTGCATAACAGAATATTCGTGAATGAAAGCTTCTCAGGATTGCACTGGGAGAAGTCCAGAGCCGTTTGGCCTCATATGTTAATAGTGATGGATGCATGTTCCTGGTGCTCTGCTTTTATTATTGTAAAACTCTGAGCCAATATAAAATTTGGAATCAATTTCTATAATATCGCAGCATCACTGAATTAAAGAGAAGGACTACGAGAAGTCTGACTGCTAGTAGAGGTAATTGTAAACGTCTAGTTTAAAAGGTCTTGGCCCTTCCGCGACTGCATTAACCCTTTGAGGCGCAACCCTTTCTCAATGCTGAAAAAAGGGCAGCCGTTGCCATCGCTTGACTTAACTACCAGCAAGATGGCGGACGATCGAAACGTTCATCGCGTGCCACAGATCTAGATACCCCTTTTTGACGCAGCTGGCTGTGCGCACAGCCAGCTGCGTCAAAAAGGGGTATCTAGATCTGTGGCACGCGATGAACGTTTCGATCGTCCGCCATCTTGCTGGTAGTTAAGTCGAGCGATGGCAACGGCTGCCCTTTTTCCAGCATTGGGCAATCTATCTAGCTGTTCTCGCATTCTTCCATTTTTCAACAGATGTCAGTGCTGTTAAAAATAATCGTGACAATTTTTTGACGGGGAAATGGCATGCTGAAAAGTAAAGGATTCTCGTGGAGCTATATCACCTGCAACTATTTTTATTGAAATCAAATCTATTCTTCGTGACTGGCAACAGTCAAAACGTCAGAGTTTGGTGTTCCCAGAGCGGGAACCCGGGGCACTGGGAGCGGGGCACGTTAAAGGGTTAACGTGCCATGAGTTATGGCTTAAGCGGTTTTTGAAATGACCTAATGAAATGCTTCATGATAGTTATCAGTGTTCAAAGTGGACGTAAAATCTACTTTTCGCTAAAACCATGAATTTCACTCTCTGTGATCAAGCATTACGGTCAGAGATCATTTTCCGCTTTAAAGTTCAAAAGCCTTTAAAAATATCACACCCATTGAACCCTCCATCAGCAAAACATTGCAATTATATTTAAACTCTCCCAATATCGTTTCTATCTGATTTTTTCCCCTTTGTTTTTGCCTGCAGGTTATAGAGCTGCGCACTCTCTTATAGCATTTCCCCTATAATTCAGGACCCATTATCCCAGATATGCGGAACGTGACTTGCTTGCAGGATACTGGCAGAAGTACACCCAACGAGACCACGCGAGTGGAAGCCATTAGAAATTCAGATTCTGTTTCGTTTTGCTTATTTTATGCCGATGAGAAACAATGTTTCCTTGCCTCAAATCCACGGAGAAGGTTTAGCTCCACGAATTTATAGATGTGCACTGCATTGAATCCATATTTGTATGGTTGTTCGACAAGTTCCAGCTTGGCTGCTAGCATGTTAGCAACTTCTGGTAGATGAGTGTTCCTGCAAAAGTTACTTTAGGATGATGCGGCTTATAATAGAAATTCAGATTCTGTTTCCTTTTGCTTATTTTATGCCGATGAGCAACAATGTTTCCTTGCCTCAAATCCACGGAAAAGGTTTAGCTCCACGAATTTATAGATCTGTACTGCATTAAATCAATATTTCTATGGTTGTTCGACAAGTTTCAGTTTGGCTGCTAGCATGTTAGCAACTTCTGGTAGATGAGTGTTTCTGCAAAAGTTACTTTAGGATGATGCGGATTGTAATAGAGGTTCAGATTTTGTTTCGTTTTGCTTACATTAACCCTTTGAGGCGCAACCCTTTCCCCATGATGAAAAAAGGGCAGCCGTTGCCATCGCTCGACTTAACTACCAGCAAGATGGCGGACGATCGAAACGTTCATCGCGTGCCACAGATCTAGAGACCCTTTTTCGACGCAGCTGGCTGTGCCGAAAAAGGGTCTCTAGATCTGTGGCACGCGATGAACGTTTCGATGGTCTGTCATACCTTGCTGGTAGTTAAGTCGAGCGATGGCAACGGCTGCCCTTTTTTCAGCATTGGGCAATCTATCCAGCTGTTCTCGCATTCTTCCATTTTTCAGCAGATGTCAGTGCTGTTAAAAATACTCGTAACAATTTTTTTACGGAAAATGACGTGCTAAAAAGTAAAGCATTCTAGTGGAGCTATGACACCCGCAACTATTTTTTATAGAAATCAAATCTATTCTTCGGGACTGGCAACAGTCAAAACGTCAGAGTTTGGTGTTAACAGAGCGGGAACACTGCGCGTTAAAGGGTTAATTCAGATATGAAACAATGTTTATATGCTGAAAAGTCTCGGAAACTGTTAGCTCCAGAATTTCGTGGATTTGTACCAGATCAAATCCATACTTGTTCATTTATTACTTTAGTTTAAGCTTGTCGCTTGCATATTTGATGAGTGTTCCTGCAGAAGTTAACTTAGCATGGGATGTACAATAGTAGACACTGACGCAATCCTAATTCAACAGCATGCTTAATATATGCGTGGAACAATGTCCAAAATACGCAACTGAAGCATGTAAGATGTAAACTGCAAATCCATAAAACCCAGTTACAGCGTGTCAGTGAATTACTTGAATGAAATTTTTAAAATGTTTTCAAAACTTATGTGCGTAATAAAAAGTTGTGTTTCTGAAAATATTATTAATCTCATTAGTGTAAACTTGTTTCCATCCTTCCGTTAATTTTGCTCCCAAAATTACAGGAATAGTCCTGGCTAAATCAGTCAATAAATATATTTTGTGATATGTGTTATTTATCCCAATCGCCACGACGAGATGATTAACAATAGTTAGCATATGTTTGAGTTTGATTCTCAATAAAGACTTTATTATCATTTATACTTCAGAGTAGATAGACGTGAAATTTTTGTTGGTAACACTCAAAATAATATGACTTTAGTTATGAAGAATACTTGTGGCCAGAGATCCCGGTTTGAATAAAAGAAAGATATTTAAGATGTACCAAGCTTCTTGTTGCTGAAAAACTTCATTTTCTTTCTTTCTCTTTTTCTTATTTAAATTAAACAAATGATTCTGTTTCTCAAAATAATAATGCTGCTTTTGCTCTACGGGTTTTGAATATTTAACTTAAAATTAACACATATATAGTTTATCACAAATTAAAAAAAAAAAGCGCTTTCCAAATGAGCTATTTCAAAACTTAATTATTCATGTCAAGATAAAAGTGATAAGCACCGTTTTAAAAACAGAAATAAATAAAAATAGAGGTACTGTCTTTTTTTAAATGAAATTCACGCCTGTAAGAGATGAAAGAATCTGCGTTGAGATGCAGATCACAACAAGCTAATCTTTACCGACGAACAGAATTAATCTATGATGTTAAACTGACGGCATTTTAAATCTAACTGAGTGAAGATAAAGCTTTAACGAGTGGCATATAGGTTTTTCAAGCATGGCAGCTACAAGAAAAGAAAGTTTGAGATAACGTTTTGATCTGCCACTCACTGGAACAATGAAATTCGAAGAGCAGTACTATCACTATTCAAAATCAAATTTAAAAATATTGTTTGCAGTGCATTATAATAAGGTGATATTGTTGTTAAGACTTGGTGCTCAAGTATTTTCTTAGTAGGTTTAATATAATTATATTTATAATTCGTATTTATAATGAACAATATTTAGTAAAATCTAAAATTAAACGTTTCTTTTCTTTTCTTTATTTTAAAGAAGAAACTAAACAATTTCGTTAAAAAATGTTCTCATATTAAAAATGTATCATTGAACTAACAAAACAACTGTCTTATAAATATCATTAATATAATTACCTGTATCCAGTTGAGATGAAGCAGAATTATGAAAAGGATTTATATATTTATTAGTACAACGCACACATATTTTTGTCAGTGTGGTTAAAAATATATTTGGACTTGTTTTTGTCTATTTATTTTACAAATATACAGTATAACTATACTGAACCTAACCACATTGCTTATAATACCTTTCAATATATATAATTGTGGAACTAACGAAATTTCAAATGAATATACATTTAAAAATATGATATTTTGAGAAAATTAAAATAATATAATAAACGGAACAATAAAGCACAGTTAAATTTTTTTAGATACAAATACAGCCAAAATAAGCTAAACGGTTTTAGTTGTTTATTTTAAGAAAATATAGATAAATAAATGCACTTCACTACGACTTGAAATTTCGTCATGAAATTTTCAGATTAATTTTTTAAAATATATTAGTACACACATAGAACTTCAAAAAAGTTCAATAAATGGAGAAATATATCAATAGCTAAGGAGTGAAAAGTGCGGCCGTGCGCATGCGCAGGAAAAGGGCTATGGAAAGGCCCATGTAGCAAGGAGTTCAAGATATCGTTATTGATTAATCTACTTGATGCGGTCGGACGACTGCGAAAATGCACTTGAAATTCTATAACAATAAACTTGTTGCACATTGGAAAAACAGCCAGCAGAAGCGCATCTAACTTGTCCAATGTAATGGTTATCTGTATTCACCATACCCACCTGAAATGCCGCTGCAGACATTTTTTGTATGCTCTAATCAAGGGAGGGGGAGTCTGAAGGGCGTACA
The DNA here is from genome assembly GCA_038373885.1 of Cheiracanthium punctorium. Lineage (NCBI taxonomy): Eukaryota > Metazoa > Arthropoda > Arachnida > Araneae > Cheiracanthiidae > Cheiracanthium > Cheiracanthium punctorium. The sequence continues at coordinate 425,353 of JAWZYV010005235.1, forward strand.
TTTGTCTGACATCTGTGATCCGGTTGCTTTCAAATCATGCCTTCCCTGACACATACCCAGCAGCAGCTTTAGCAACAATCATTTAGCGACATGTCAAATGTGTACTGTACTCAATGGATGTTACCTTGGAAGGTTAATAAAGGTGTTTTTTTCCATGTTTTATGCTTCCGTTAATCAGGTGCGTCGAACTTTTTAAACCTACCTTGTGTAATCTTAAAAATATTTTCGTAATGACTATTTTTATCCATTCACTATAAAACAGTAAGGTAAAATAATCTGATAGAATTTATTAAAACACGATAAAAGTATTTTGCAATTATCATTTCTGAAGCAGTAAATTTCACCGGAAACTTAGTGTTCATACAATAAAGTGCAATTCGTTTACATATAGGATCATGCCCCCTCCCCCTCTAATTACGGGCCCTGTACTCAGGATCAGAGACGGGCCCCCTCCCTTTCCATTTTACAGTCGTGTGCTACATTATTATTGCATGTTTATATCTTACCAATACTCTTTGTAGAATCTAATTTAACCTGAAAATATACAGGGCATAAACGAAGAACTAAATGGATGAATATGTTAACTGACATTTTTCTTTAAAATAGATTTTCGGTCGTGCTAATACACAAACAAGTTCACACTCAATGACAATAACTACCACCACCAATTTTATTAAACGTTTATGACAAATGGTTTATCATAAATATATATTTTAAATTTTAAGCTATAATTATCTGTAGAATATCTTCTAAAACTTTTTATTTCTATTTCGTATTAAAATAAAATAATTAAGCAATTAAGTAGCGTAAAGCTGCGCCAGGGGCCCCCTTTAGGGCCGGGCCCAGGACCCAGGGGTACACCCAGCCCCACCCTTGTGGGGGTCCATGTGCAGGATTCTTATAAAATAAAAATATTTATTTAAATTGCTTCAAGTGACAAAAGATTGATCACCACTTCCATTTTTAAGTTGCGTGCATTCTCCTAAACTCAAAGTGTTCCAATATTTCAACATCCTGACTGAGTATTTCAACTGCTTGGACATTTATTGATGAAAAATATTTCATCTGTAGTATTCATTCTTAAGGAAAATCATCGTGTACTTTTGCACTCAAGATGTCTGCATATTTTTTCAGCCTCGCTGGCATAATGAAAAGATAAATCTGTACCTCAGAACCCGATTAACGTAAGTCACACTATACTAACTTTTCAGGAGCGCACCAAAACTGTAAGAAATGAATTCTAGGTCTGGCATTTCTGCCAGGAATTCTGTCTGGAATTCTAGGTCTGCAGAGCTAATAATTGAATCAGTCAGCAAAAAATTTTTGACAGTATTAAATTTGAATATGCTTAACCCATTCATAGGTATTTCATTTAGAATCAACACTTCAACCTGAAAATTGTAATATATGGACTTATGTTCGTCTGGTTCTGGGGTACAGAAATGTTAACAAATAAAATTATGTTTTGTTATGCAAGAAAACCAACTTCTTTTTTGTCCATTTGCTACTTGGTCCACAAACTTAGAAAAAAAATTACAATGTGAAAACAAAAACTAATTATTTGAAAATAAATACTAAAACACTTCCATCTTTGATTTCTTGAATAAAGGAGAATGTTAAAATAAAAGTAAAGAAAATATGCTTTGTATTAAATTTTGATGAACAGTAATGGGTTTAAATAATTATTTAACAAGCAATATGAAAAGTACAAAGCATTGCAATTTTCAATAAACCTTTTAGCATTTAAAAAAAATTCTGCATTAATCTGACTTAAAAAGCTATAGATGATTAAAGCTCTAAATTATCTTCTTGTGTTCGCATTGTTTTAAATTTGTTATTTAATATTTTAATATACGTTAATGTAATTATTGTAACATTAATAAATTATGATAAATAAACCTAGAAATTTATCATTAATATTTAGTATTTTCATATTAGCAAAATAATTCTTTATTAATATTAAAAATAATAATATGGCGCATTTCTTAGGAAATTCTGTTTTTTATATGAATGTAGACATACTCCGTATTTTGCTTATTCCACATGCGCACTATGCCACACTTCATCCAGTCAAAGTAAATAAGATTTAAGGGCTTGAATAACGTAAACGTGATGTGTATAAATAACACAGTGTATTCTAGAGCATGTATTATGCATTTCATGCCAAGAACTTACGGTCATTTTGGGAAATGGTGATATAGTTATATCAATGAAAATAGAGATTTCAAACGTCTGCAGATAAGTGAAATCGGTGGAAAATAAAATAAATTTTAATATAATTTATCAAAAAGATGGTTAGAATTCATGAATATTTAACCAATCAAAAATTTGACATATTCAATAAAAATCTTCAATTGATTCGTAACGCCTTCAATTTTTAATGTTGTTGTTGTTGTCGTGATCATGGATAGACGACACTATCCATGGAAAGAGGGGTGCCAGTGCTCACAAGGGGGTTGGACTTCTACTTGTTGGTCCCTAATTTTGAACCGATTCCAGAGGAGGGATCAACCACCATCTGAAATCGGCACCCCCAGAGGTGTCGTTTAACAACTTGGAGGACATTGGAGCCACGACGGATTTCACGTGCTCCAGCTCCCATTAACGTACACGGTTCCACAGCGGACGAGCCGAGAGGGAGATGACCCTCCCAAGCACTGGCCAAGCTGGATGCTGCTTCACTTACCGTGTTCTTGCGGGAACGGAGTTTAGCGCCCAGACCACTGCGGGACTTCTATTTTTAATAAAAAATGTAATTAAATAATATGTGTTAACAATAATTAAGAACTTTGTAAAATAATACATGCGCAAAAAAAAAATCACAGTAAGATCGTTTTGGTTGGTAGAAAAGGTCCACTCTTTAGTAAAGTTAGAACTAAAAGTAAACGCAAGGCAAGGTGCTATTCGAAAGTTGGAAAAAGTAAGCAAACAATATAGAATAAAGGCAAGTGAGGAAAATTCGACTTTTTGTATCCACCTTAACTGTTGTACTTTGGTATTAATTATTCGTGTGTGTTATTTTACTAAGTTCCTAATTAATTTTAACCTTTAAACACCAAATTTTTGAGTCTTTTTATTCAATTATACGTGCTCGTACAGTTAAAAATGTGTTCTCATCTCTAAAATGGAAAACTTTCCTTCATGCCTATGCTTTTTGCTCAGTTCAAATGATCAATTAGTGAATAGAACCGAACACTGATGAAACGGCGGTGTTCAGGCAATTCTGCTACAAGAGGTGGAGCCATAATCATTATGGGCGGACTTGACATCATTTGCGATCAGTGTGATGGCAGAAAATGTCTTGTTTTGAGGAAATAGAGCGGTGCTGTTTAACTAGCTCCAACAGCATTACTAATAACGTATTTTGATAGGCTATATTGATGGTTAATTTGTATGCCGCTCAGTATTCTAGTATAGTGCGGTACTGATACGTGAGGTAAGACGAAAATGTAGGCGCATGATCACTTGCTTTGGAGATATTAGACCACTTGGCAATGTAGCCAAAGGGGGGCAGGTCTAGGGGTGGACTCCCCCCCCCCATCCTCCTGAAATGAGAGAGGCAGACACGGGAAAAGGAATCTTATCCCAATTTTTGTTAATTGATACATATATGTGTGTGTATATGGTTATATATGTCAAAGGGAAAATATTGGACCCCCCCCCTCCCAGAAAGAAAACCCTGGCTACGCCACTGCTATTGGTTCTATATGTCTGTGTGAAGTAGCACTTTCTACAGTGACAGATAAAGTGATGTACAGAAAAAAAATTAGAGCTAAACTCGAATTTCTTTAACAGATGCCACCAAACTAGATCGCGCAAAAATAGTGATTAGACTATAAAATTTTTAGAGCTGCCGATTTTTGACGGTCATTATTCTTTTCTTGTGCGTCTGCGTATGAAGTGGCATTTTTTGAAGGAAAAATTATCCCAATAAATGCAATAAAAGCCACTTATCATGGAACGATCGATTTTCTAAAGCCCATTGGCGAATCTTGTTTCCTTTTCTGAATAGACATTTAGAAAGAAAAAAAAATATTAAATATAATTTACACTACATATCCAATGAACAAAAGATAAAAGTTGAAGAAGCAATTGAATGAACTTGGACATCTCTAGTTCTACCAGATCGAAAAACTGATAAACAATAACAAAGATTCGAAGAAATCATCAATGAATGGGTGTAGAATGTTTTCGTAATCTTCGTAAGCAGCCACTTCCTTATCTTACACAGAACGCCATTGTCAAGGACCAAACAATCACCATCTGAAAATCCTGGCACCAATTAAACACCTGTGGATGCAGCTTCCACTCGAAGCTTTTCTGTAATCGCAGAAACCTACCTGTCGAAAAATTAAAGAAAACAAAGCGCCATGCTTTTCTAGCAGGCACTTACTAACTACTTCCAAAAGAACGGCAAGAACAAAAACGAACGCCCTTGCTCCCAGTTCACGATCAAAGACGAGAAGTAATTGCAGGTTGCTTGAAGATGGCGCATCGATTACATGGTCCCATCATCGTCGGATCTCGAATCAAATTCTCTTCACACATTAATTCGTGTAGCAGTTAAGCATTTAGGGGCAATTTCGTGGCCGGCAGGCGAGAGGCATAACACCGAGGAAGCAAGATGGAGGCTTCTTCTCAGTCACGATTGCCAACGCTCAGTTTTGATAAGCCATTTTGTTGGGCAGAATGTCGTCGGAGGTCTTTATAGTCAGGGCCTACTAAAACACACGTCCCCACAGGAAACGTCCTACGAATTTTTGAGTTCTTCATATACATTTAACCCTTTAACGCGCGGTGTCCTTGCCGTGAGGACACCAAACTCTGACGTTTTGACTGCTGCCAATAACGAAGAATAGATTTGATTTCTATAAAAATAGTTGCGGGTGACATAGCTCCACGAGAATCCTTTACCTTTTAGCACGTCATTTCCCGTCAAAAAATGGTCACGATTATTTTTAACAGCACTGACATCTGCTGAAAAATGGAAGAACGCGAGAACAGCCGCACAGATTGCCCAATGCTGAGAAAAGGGCAGCCGTTGCCATCGCTCGACTTAACTACCAGCAAGATGGCGGACGATCGAAACGTTCATCGCGTGCCACAGATCTAGAGACCCTCTTTTGACGCAGCTGGCTGTGCACAGCCAGCTGCGTCGAGCGATGGCAACGGCTGCCCTTTTCTCAGCATTGGGAAAGGGTTGCGCCTCAAAGGGATAACGTGTTGTCTGATGAAAAAAAAAATTTGATGGATTGAAGAAAAAAAAATATGAGTTTAAATAAAACATTGTATAAAAATTAATGTTATGACATATGAATTATCTTAGATTTATGGCAAATTGACAATCGTATTTTTTGAAATTAAATATTTGTAGAGAATTTTTTACCCTTAAACAAAGATCGGAGGCAATTTTAGTTTGTATGTATTTTAGAAAGAAAATGTACCAATTACATTTTATAAATTAAAAATTTAATGAAAGAAAACCCATAAAAACCATGCATAAAATTAGGTACCATCTGGAAGAATTATGGCAAAAAAAAAAAAACAGAAAGAAACTGAAACTTCATGTACAAAAAGTTACTTTTTATACAAAACATATTTTCTTAAATATAATAAAAAATATTAAACAATTAGCTTGAAGCTTAACAACTTCAAAAAGCTTCAGAAACAAAAAAACCAGTTAATTTTCTTCGTAATTTAAGTAATTTTTTCCGATGTCATGTTAATTAATTACCCTGGAATATTGTACTGTTACACTGCGATAATTTATCTTAACATTTACCAATTTTTACGATTTTACAAATATCTAGTATTTTGTCAATTCCTTAAAAAATGTTCTGGTAACTTATTTTCTGCGCAAACTCACAACTGTCAGTATGCTTTTGTTTGGCATTACGCTTTTCTGGTATGTACTTTGCACGAGACCATTAATTACTCAACAAAATCAAGATGCTGAGTAAATCAAGATTTCAACTAGAACAATAAGATTAATTACACATAACTGCCGACGATTAAAACACTTTTTTTTTTCTTTCTTAGTGTGCGAGCAGGAAGCTTTTTGATTAATTGCTTATCTGATTAATTGGTGATCGTTAATATGTCATTAGAGATGCAAAATGATCCTCATAGGTGTTGCTTAATGAAATTACGACACTCGTTTAACGAATGTGATAATGTTTCTTTCCCCCCTCCGCTTGTTTTTGTTTCAGACAATAATAATAGGATTATTAACGGAGCCTTGTTATTATGCATCAGCTTTAATTATTCCAAGACATACGCATCCTCGATGTAGGTAAAAATTAACGCCTAGACGTACAGGGATGTAAACACAGAGCAATTACTGAAGAATCCAAAGAAAATAAACAGCTCAGGTAGTTTGGAGAAGTCAGTAACACTTTCAAACTAAATAACTATCAGTTAGTTAGTTTGAAAGTGTTACTGGAGTTATACATTTTTATTTAAAAATGCATAACTGCAGGAGAAATTTTTTTAATGCTAAATGCACAATACAGTAGTAATAAGTAATAGTAATAAATAGAACAATAATTTTGGTACTAATTGATGAACGTAGACAAAAGGTGCTTTTTTAAACCCATTTATGCCTAGTGTCCCTTTTTTGGGACGGCATTATCGCTATTAGTCGAAAGCGTTATTTATTTTCCCTGGCCTTTATTCACGAGTATTGAACCTCAACTCCACAAAATATTTTAACATTGCGAAGTAGAATGTAGACATTCAAATTTTTATGCATACTGATTTTAAAAGAAATCACCCCTTGTGCAAGAAGTTGACATCAGAAATTTATCTATTATTCCAGGTATTAGCAAAAATCGAAGAAAGTCGCAAAAATATATGAGCACAAATGGGTTAATTACGTATAGTAAAGTTTCTTAAAGGCGATCATCTACGAATTGAAATAGAACGTAGGATTTGAAGAAGAAACAACAGCTCCTGAACACTATCCAAAAGCAGAGTATATTTGGCCAAATATCATCAAACTTGGAAGGATCAGTGGTATTGTGTTATTGTCTCGGATGGAAAAAAATATTAATAATTTGGAAGGCCCAGACGACGTTGCCTTCTATAGACATGGCACGAGGAGATCTTCTCCAAGGACAAAGGTGGATGCTCATTATTCAGTGTGGAGAAGCTTTACCTGGTGGTAAACTTAACTTGCCTTTTCCTTCTCAGGCCAAAAGCTACTGACTACCAAGAAATGCTAGTAACCCATTTACTGCCATTTTCAAGGAGAATTGGTGGCCGAAGTTTGATTTTCCATCAGGACAACGACCCATTCACGTTGCAAATTCCTCTTGAACGTGGTTTTTCAATGATGGATTGTACATCATGAAATGTCCGTCCCTTTTCGCTTGATATCAATCCCCAAGAAAATGCGTATGCATAGGGTTATCCTCAATACGGATGAATGTTCAAATGTCAGACAGTCTGTGGCAAAGTTGAAAGCAGCCATCATTGAACACTGGAATAATATTGATGTGACAGTCCTCCAAAGATTGGTAAATACTATGCCACGTCGACTATTAAATATTTTTTATCCGTTAAAGTTAATTATGTCGCATATGATAATAGCTTTTCCTATTTCTTTCTAATGCTGTGTTTTATACAAAAACTCATATTAGTTATTGACAAAACTGAAATAGGAAATTTGATTATTACTCGAGTACTTTTAGTGTGGGTGTGTATATTAATATATTTATATAATAATTTTTGAAAATCATAGGATAACAAGGATATTCCTTTCGATTATAATTTTTCATATTATCTGTAAATTATTAAAGCATCTTTCAAATGAGTATAAATGGACACCACTCACGTAATCTTTGCATTCTTTGGACTGTTTGCTTATTTTTTATTGAATTTATTGCTTATTGATTTCATTTTGATCGTGTTTTAACTATGCAAATCGACAAAAAAGGGAAAATGAATTATATTTTTTTAAAATCATAAACTCATATCGCTTAACCTTGTTTGAAACTATCAAGCATAAAATACAACTCTGATTATTGACTGATTCTGATTATTGTACAGAACGTAGCCATAAATAAGAAAGGCTCGTTTTTTTTTTTTGTAGAAAAAAGTGTTAAAGCAGGATGATTAAATTCTTTACCGCGTCCCAATCAACCAGTTTCTGTTACAGCAAAATTTATTGCATCAATTATTTACTGTTAACGTATTATTCTTGTATCAAGCTGTCCAGTCATACTACATTCACAACCTGCTGCATGGTAAAAGACAGAGAGGGAAAAAAAATAAAGTGATGCCAATCCTTAACAACTAAATTACTCCTGATAAATTTGGAAAAATGAAGAGGCAATTTATAAAGGAATTACACGGATAGAGGTAAGTAAAAATAAATGAAAGGGTAATAGGTATATCATGCTTTGCCCCAAGGGGGGAGGAGTACCAAATTATGGCAGGAATTAAAAGTGCTCATTCAACTATTTGCTAAGGTCGCAGACATGATAATTATTCTTAAAGAAGCTAAATTTTTCGGCAAGAAGAAAACTGCAGTTAGAGTATCACAGTAGAACATAACTTTGTATTCTGTAAACGAAAATTGCTCATAATTAATAAAATTACTTTTATTTATTTTTTCAGAATTAAGAAGAAACAATAGACTCAACTTCAAACATATGCCAGATGTTTTTCCATCACGATTAAAATGTTCATCTGATAGAGACAACATAATCAAAGTAGATTACAAACACAAAACTTAAAGAAAAAATGAAGAAAGCGTAATTATTCTACAGGATTTCTATGCTTTCCTTTTTCACACAATTTACAGAGGCCGTTAAAATGTTGAAAACGGTACGTAACAATTTTAAGGACTTGAATAAACAAGCTTTGCACTTGCTCAGCATAAAAAATCACGGTTCATACTTTCTCTGATTGCAAATTTAACACTTATTTTTTATAATTACTAGGGCCCAAGGCCCCTAGACTCGCTACGCTCGCTTTTCGTATGCATTCGGCTTTACGCTCTTTGCGCTTTACGCTCGGCATTCGGCTTCTAATGAGGCTTATTCGTAAAAAAAGCATGATTTCAACAAGCAAAACCCAAAGGTTGGATCAGATAGAATGATACCGAGCTACACATTGCTTGGTTCTTGCATGTTCCTTGGAACATAAAAATTTAAACTTTGCACTATTTTTAATTATGTGAAGCCCATGGAACACCTTGAGTATCAGCCAATTATTTTCATAATTTGCCGTATCTTTTCATAATTCCGTTCATCATTGCGATTTTTCATAATTTGCCGACTTGCATAAATGTATAGTTAATAATTAGCTCTAAGAAAACAGTACTTCACATTTTTTCTTTGATAAAAACTACGGAAAAGCTAGGATAGCTTGCCACCCATGGCGACTTTTCAGTATTTGGCGATTTACACATGCTCAAAACCTATAATTAATGCTCATGTAAGGTTCCCGAAAAACCGTTATCCATATTTTCATATACATAATCCTTTGCAGATTGACATAGTTAGCACCACGAATTATATCATCTCGCCGCGCTGGTTAACACCGCCAAATATTTCTACTGGTAGCAAATACTCCAGCTGGAGTAATTTGCCTCACACCACCCTGCTTGGAAAGATACCATTTTGCCAGATTGTACCTAATGCCAAGATGGCGCTTTTAAAATCAGTTGCAATTAGTTATTCTCTTTTGGAAAAACGAATAATCGCTAATTCTAAACACCTATTGTCTAAGCGAACTTACTATTTGAAATTGTCCACTTTGTGTAACACATTTTGAGTTATTTATTTCATATACTTTTTAATTTGGCGTACAATGGGTGTCATTCTACTTCATGTTTGTCAATTTCACGCGATTCTACATACTTGGAATTGCTTTGTTGCAAAGGAATAAATGATTTTATGCCAAATCTGGCAACCATTATGTTTATTTTTTCAGTTTTTTATTAATATTTTCTAAAATAATACGATTTTCGAAATTTAAGTCAGCTTATCAGGTTCCTCGGAATTTTTCGAATCTGTGGACACCTTAGTCGAAATTCAAATCCTCACGATTTAGGAGGAGAAGCCCAACAAGCTTTTGACAGCGGCGACAGCAGCCGTTTCTTTTTTTTAGAATGGAGAGATAAGAAAATTGTAAAGCTGTTTAATTCAGATAAACTAAACAATCACTAAATCTGTGAACGAGCAAACACCCACGAAGACTTCCACCAATAAGAAATGCTGAAATGCAGACACCTTTTTCGAGTCTAAACCAGGAATATCGTCATCTGTACAACTGTATTTACTCGAGTACTGGTGATGGTGATAAGTATCCGTGCTAAACTCACAAAACTATCGTCATTTCGGCATTTCTTATTTGCGCAAGTCTTCAGAGGATTTCTTTTTGTTTATTATTGCATTATAGCACAGATTTCTAATCAGATTAGCTGTAACCGTCAAAATCTGCTTGCTCCAATATTACAACTTCCAAAAGTTCCAAAATACACTGGGTTGCCAGTCTCAGGCATTATGACTGATCAGACTTCGACACCCAGCGACTCCAAATCTCGACATCAATAATTCAACGACACTAATGTTTTAAAGAGATTACTCATAAGTTGTAATTCCTGTTTCACACATTGACCGAAATTATAATTGCTCGCATTAGTCTGAATCAGTCTTTTGGCATCTCGGTCACCTGAAGTTCCAGACAAAACTCTTGCATCCAGCAACATTTATCGCGTGACTAAAATCATACATGCGAAATATTTTATGCAAATCTGATGCCGTTAAGATTAGCTTTTACAATAACCTAAAAATTAAAGAGATTTTTAAGTCAATCAGATTAAACCACAAAATCTTTTTAATATGGCCCAATATTATAATTCCCAAAGAACTCCAAAACTCATTGTGTTACTCAGGGGCGTAGCCAGGGGGGGGGATATCGAGCTATATCCCCCCTGGAAATTTTTGGATTAGTGATGAAATTCCGTCTATTTATACACATATAAGTTCATATCCCCCCCCCCCCGAAAAATTTTCCTGGCTACGCGTTTGGTGTTTCTAGTCTCACTTAGATGGAAGTCTCATTTCAGTGAACTCCACAGCCCGATGCCACTAATTTAGTGATGCTATTAGCATTTTATACGGATTAGTCCTATGTTAAGATACGTACTCATTTATATGGAGTATTCCAACGGGACTACCTCTCTGGGACAAATCATCCTCATTGAGTGACAGCTTTGGATCTTGTAATGTATTTCAATGGGGAAAACCCAATTTTTCAACCTTCAAAAAAAGTATTAAATTCAAGTTTTTGGATGATTTTAATGCACCGAAACGGTTAAGCAAACCTTTCACTTTGATGTTTCTGGAGCATTTTTGTGTTTTGTAGTGACTGAAAATAATTAAAACAGATGTTTTTATACGCTTTTTCTGAGGGTTAGACAATTGGCAATAAGAGAATCGACGCAAAAAGGATGTGAATTAGGCTAGATACGTACTCATTTATATCGAGTATTCCAACGGGACTACCTCTCTGGGACAAATCATCCTCATTGTGTGACAGCTTTGGATCTTGTAATGTATTTCAATGGGGAAAACCCAATTTTTCAACCTTCAAAAAAAGTATTAAATTCAAGTTTTTGGATGATTTTAATGCACCGAAACGGTTAAGCAAACCTTTCACTTTGATGTTTCTGGAGCATTTTTGTGTTTTGTAGTGACTGAAAATAATTAAAACAGATGTTTTTATACGCTTTTTCTGAGGGTTAGACAATTGGCAATAAGAGAATCGACGCAAAAAGGATGTGAATTAGGCTAGATACGTACTCATTTATATCGAGTATTCCAACGGGACTACCTCTCTGGGACAAATCATCCTCATTGTGTGACAGCTTTGGATCTTGTAATGTATTTCAATGGGGAAAACCCAATTTTTCAACCTTCAAAAAAAGTATTAAATTCAAGTTTTTGGATGATTTTAATGCACCGAAACGGTTAAGCAAACCTTTCACTTTGATGTTTCTGGAGCATTTTTGTGTTTTGTAGCGACTGAAAATAATTAAAACAGATGTTTTTATACGCTTTTTCTGAGGGTTAGACAATTGGCAATAAGAGAATCGACGCAAAAAGGATGTGAATTAGGCTATCGCTCAGATGACGGTCTCTGAAACGTCACGTGAAAGGATCTATAGAAGAACAACTGAATAGACTGAAACGATAGCTCCAAGAAAAAGTGTAGTCGTTGCCATGGCTCGATGTAACTTCCAGCAGCATAGCGGTCAAACGATTCGTTAACCCCTTAACGCGCAGTGTTCCCGCTCTGGGAACACGAAACTCTGACGTTTTGACTGTTGCCAGTCATAAAGAATAGATTTGATTTCTATAAAAATAGTTGCGGGTGACATAGCTCCACTAGAAACTTTTTAGCTTTAACTTTTTAGCACGTCATTTATTTATTTATTTGCCAGGAGAGGACAGCTCGCGTCATTGAATGTGTCGCTTAGAGCTACATATACGTCCTTCCCGGAATTTTCCGCCACAATTTGGAACCTCATCAGAAGGTGGGGGACTTCTGAATATTGGCACCCCTTTCGGAACCACGGATTGAACGTGCACGTTCACCGCATGTACACGGTGGTCTTTAGTGGTACGCCGGTATCGAACCCACAACCTTCCGGTTACGAGTTCAACGCCTTAACCACTGGGCTAAAAAATGGTCACGATTACTTTTAACAGCACTGACATCTGCTGAAAAGTGGAAGAATGCGAGAACAGCTGGATAGATTGCCCAATGCGGAAAAACGACGACAGCTGGCTTGACGACGACGACAACGACTTTTGACGACAGCTGACTGTACGGCACCGCCAGCTGTCGTCAAAAAAGGGGTCTCAAGATCTGTGGCACGCGATGAACGTTTCAATCGTCCGCCATCTTGCTGGTAGTTAAGTCGAGCGATGACAACGGCTGCCCTTTTTTCAGAATTGGGAAAGGGTTGTGCCTGAAAGGGTTAATCGCAAGCCACAGAGCCAAAGAACGTCTTAGAACATAGCTGGCTGTGTGACACGTTATTGGAGACTCGTTCAACCGCCATGTTGCTGGCAGTTAAATCGCATTTCTTTGGAACTGAGCAGTTTATCCGATTGTTATATCGAAGTTCGTACTAAACAAATTAATGGATTCGCACCAACCTGAATAGATCGTTTGAAATTCTGGCATTTTCAGGCCGCATTTTTGCTCTTATTTTGTTAGTGAAATTACACAAGCGAAACATTTCGTGGCGAATTTGATGCCACATTTATAAATATCTAGCTGTAAAAAAATTAAGGAAGCTTTTTAAATCAGACCATGAAATCTGTTTAAAATGATCCAATATCATAAGGACTGCAAACCCCATTGGGTATCAGTCAGCGATAATAATAGATCAGACTTCGATTTCAATCGTCTTTTCAAAGCACGACGCAACAATAATTCAATGACACTTACGTTTTACACGGATTACTCGTAAGTTGTGATTCGTGTTTCACAGATTAACCGAAATAACAGTCATTCGCAGCAGTACGAATCGATCTTTTGGCATTCTGGTAGTTCGAGACAGAACTTTTTTAGAATCACGCAACATTTATCGTGTTACTGCAATTACCGATGTGAGAAATTTTATGCACGAATGGGCAGATCATATTTGTCGTTTTGTTTTTTCTTCTCGCTTTGATGTAATGATAAATGGCATCAGGGAACACCTGCTTAGATTTACTTAACACCATTGAGGCGGTTCACCGAAGTATCCTAGATTAAGACGTTGGGTGCAGTTTTTTATTCTGCTTTCGCTGATGAGGTAATATGAAAATGGGATAAACCATTTAATCTGACAGCGTTTACAGGAATGTCCTGTGGCAGGAATGATTTATGTAAGACCAGCTTAAAGTGGAGAGGTAACAAAAATAACTCTGCAACGACGCACTAAATTTTTAAACGGTCGTAATCACCAAAGATAAATAGATTAAGGCAGCGACGGCCAATCTTTTGTGTATCATGAACCAATTTTTTTTCATGCCGAAGTTCAGATGCGCCATACAACGCAAGCACATTTTCACTTCCTTGCGTTCATGGGTAGAGTTGGAAAAACGGAATACATGTAAGCTTTAGTATAGGGGAGGAAAGTTCATACACAAAATTGAAATTGTTTCTCTGAGAAAGAAGATTCTAGAATTAATTTTTCGGATATTCAGATATTCAGATACCATACAACTCAAGCACATTTTCATTTACTTACGTTCACGTGTTGATTTGGAAAAAAGGAATACATGTAAGCTTTAGTATTGGGTAGGAAAGGTAATACACAAGATTGAAATTGTTGCTCTGAGGAAGAGAATTCTAGAATTAATATTTCGGATATTCGGTAAAAAGTCAGAGATGGGGTAATATTTTTGTTAGCAATGTATTTTGGAGTGTTCAAATGTTTCTTTTTGACGTATATAAAATATTTCTAGACACGAAATTATTTAAATTATCTTCAGTCTGTCCCAAAAAATTAAGTAGGCACAACACTTTAAATCATCCAGTGAGCCAATCTGGTGCATACACCACGATTTGGCCACTCCTGGATTAAGGTGATTATTGCCAGCACATCGGAAGTGGAAAGATTTCGCAAATGCAAAACAGCAGGCATTCCTTTTACGTTGTCATGGAATTTTATCGGATTCCGGTTTTGATGAGCTGGGCCTTTTACAGCTTTTCAAGTGAATAACCCGTGCAAAAATACAAAATGATTACAACAGTTTTATTACGCGTGAAGTGATACAAATAAGAAAAGCGGATGAATAGAAAAGCTGTTAATAAGCAGAATGGGTTCATTATTAGGATTTTGTGCAAACAGCAAGGGACTTACGAGGATGTTGACTGGGACTTACCAGGACTTACCAGGATGCCATGATTATTGTTGCATGGGACTTAGGGTCCGTTCCCCTGCACTCCATGAAGATAGAAGTCAATAATTGAATTTAGACAACCCATACAGGGGCAAAAAATATATAGGTATATATATATAGGCGCAATGAATTTGAAAAGTGCTGTGGTCACAAAAGTGTTATAGTTATCGCCCCGGATTGCGAAAACTAACTATTCTTTGTATTGTAAAACACAAGTCTCCGACGCTAGACGAGGAAGAATCCTGCACCGATAGAGATATACGCAAAAATTATAACCTCTAGACATCAAGAAAGAAATGTTTTCCAAGTAATACCTTTAAACAAGTTAATTTATATGTAATAAAAATATTTTATGTATAAAAAGAAAAAAAAAAAAACAAAAATACTACAGTTTCTGTGTTCATCACACGAAACTTATTCTTATTTTAGAAAAAATCTTTTTAAGTTTTTTTGTATTTTCTTTTTGAAAATTGAATTGAGCACAGGTGTTTCAGTTTTTTTATTTTTTTTTATTGTGTAGTTTATCAGATTATTTTAAGAAAGCTAATTCCTTACAAAAATAGACGGAAGGAGGGAAAATCCGGAACATTTAAAGAGCAAAAAATTATCATTATATCAAGAAAGCATTCGGCTGGATAGACAATCAAATTTTTTGAAGCGAAATCGAAAATTACTTAAGAATTTTTTGTGTCTGAAACATCTAATCAGGCTCACAAGTGAAATTAATCAAATATTTTGTGAAATCTAAATTAGATACATCAAATGTTATTCCACGTTAATTTCAAAAAACTTCATCATTCACATTTAGGATCCCAAAGTGTCATGATGGGATCATGTAACTCTTGATTTAAAAAAAAAAACTTTCGGATTTAAAGTTTTTAAAAAGTTTTACTTTTCGCCTCTACAGGCTAGCATTAAGTTTTTACAATCCTAAGTCATTGATATTAATAAAAACGATTCTAATTCAAAAGTTCCATCCCCCAGCACAGTACCGATAAATCTATAAATATTTATTGCTTCACCTCTGAAAAAAAAAAACTTTGGTGCACAAATCCGGAAATTCTCCACAATCCCTGATTTGAAACCCATTACACCCCCTCCATTTCGAGTACGAATCGGCATAAAAATAGCAATTCTTGGGCCAAGAAATCATTTTTATTGTCCTAATATTGACTGCTATTTATAGGTCCCCAGATAGCTGCAGCCTCGATGAAACATCTTGTGGAGTTATCCGAGGAAGGTATTAAACTTTTTCCTTCCTTCGCCATATATAGGAAGTACAATTCTTAAGGCAAGTAGTATAGATAATGTGATGAATGAGGTTTTTGAATCTCCATTTGTTATGCATTTTCTGTTTTTTTTAATGCATTTTTTTTTCTGCCCGCTAAATGCGGTAGTAGTATTTATTTATTTGCAAAAGCTAAAAAATCTTATTTTGGGAAGAGAAAAAAATTAAACATTATTTATTGAGTTTCAGTTTTGTGTTATGGAAAGTGTACGCCTACCTAACGGAGGTGCAATAGTCGGAGGATTTTTTTAAGGATTTACGTTACGTCTGGAGAAAATCGACCAAACCTATAGATCGACAACCGCGCGATAAGCCCGAACCCGGGTCTTCACACTTCAGCTGTCTACCATGTTCAGTGTCTTATCCGCTCGGCCATCGTGAAGCATCAATTTTTTTTATGATTATAAGACCTTAATTCTTGTGCACTCTCTGGAAAAAATGTAATCAAATGTATATCATATTTTCCTAAGCAGTTTTTTGTGAATTACTAATGATGGTTTTCAATCTGAGATAGTTAATTTGAAAGCTTAGAATTCTGGATAAATTTTAAAAGTGGTACTTTAAGAGTTGTATTTTTTCCTTGGATTAAGAAAGAAATCAATTTCATGAAAATGTAAATTTCTGATTCAACATTCTTATCTTTGCTTTTCCACGTAATCATCTTGCTGACAAACATAACTAAACGCTTCTTGTTTAGCAACAAGACGTACAAGAGAGTTACTTATTTCTTTAAAATAGATTAAAAAAACAAGTTATCAATCATACTAAAAATGCGTTTACTAAAAATTTAGACACTTTTTCAGGATCTTAAGAGCTTTTTTTAAGATAAATTACAAATTATCGCAACTTTTTTTTCATCACACAAAAAATAAAAGACATAATGCAATAAATTTTACGGTCCATTCAAATGAGCATACTTATGAGGGCTAATCATCAATTTAAACAATTGATTCAGAAAGCTTTCGTGGCATAATAATTGGCCCAAAGTGTTTCCTAATATTAAAAAACCTTTAGTTATATTTTGGCGTTCATTACTGTAAGGATCACACACACACTTGGAGATTATTACAGTAAGGATTTAGTAGTTAATTACGAAATTCTTAATCACTTCTCTTCTCTTCGTAATTTTACTTAATAGACCATAACTGAAATTCTCTGTGATCCTTACAGTAATAATCTCCAAAATTAGACAATTTCGCACGTAGTCTATTAATTAAAACTATGAAGAGAAGAAAATTGGTTTAGAATTTAGTAAATAAATACTAAATAACCATCAATTAGAGTAGATTTTTTTCTTTCTTCCCATCTTTCTTTTTTAATTACTTTTAAAAAATTTTACGATATTTCATTTCTGCCATGGGGATCATTATGTTTAACCCTTTAACGTGCAGTGTTCCCGCTCTGGGAACACCAAACTCTGACGTTTTGACTGTTACCAGTCACGAAGAATAGATTTTATTTGTATAAAAATAGTTGCGGGTGACATAGCTCCACGAGAATTCTTTACTTTTTAGCACGTCATTTCCCGTCAAAAAATGGTCACGTTTATTTTTAACAGCACTGACATCTGCTGAAAAATGGAAGAACGCGAGAACAGCTGGATATATTGCCCAATTCTGAAAAAAAGGGCAGCCGTTGCCATCGCTCGACTTAACTACCAGCAAGATGGCGGACGATCGAAACGTTCATCGCGTGCCACAGATCTAGAGACCCCTTTTTACGACAGCTGGCTGTGCCATTACAGCCAGCTGTCGTCGAAAAAGGTTCTATAGATCTGTGGCACGGGATGAACGTTTCGATAGTCCGCCATCTTGCTGGTAGTTAAGTCGAGCGATGGCAATGGCTGCCCTTTTTTTCAGCATTGGGAAAGGGTTTCACCTCAAAGGGTTAAGATGTTCGAATTCTCTTGTGCGTATTTGTGGATCAAGTAAAAGAACGATCCTTGCCCGTATTTTTATAAGCGAATATCTAACTTTTTTTAAAGAACTGTCACTATTCATAAGCATAAATATATAGCTAACGCTCTTTAATTTTCGTCATAGCGAATAATATGTCAAAGATGTTAGATCGGTATTAAAGATTTTCCGGAAGAACTTATTTCTCTAAAAGTTAGAGCTATTTGACAAGATTAGTTATACCAGAAATATAAAAAAAAAAAACCAAGAAAATGCACTTTTTTTTATCGCTTTATTTATATCAATGGTAGGTAAGACTTCTTAAAGAAGTGGGGTTATAGCGTCGCATGGGACAGAGAGAGGGGACAGGGGAACCAACTGGGAGAGTTGCCAAGAACATTTGAGAGTTTTCAGCAATTTTTTAAGCGCTATAAATATGAAATGACTAAAAGCAAAAAAAAAAAAAAAATAGAGGGAATTTATTTTTCGTGTGTGCGGGAGAACAGAGCAAAAAGAGCGGGTGGGTCCTTAACCATCGATCACGATTCCGGGACTTTGATGAATCGATGAAACATTAGAAATCTTTATTAGTTACATTGGCCCGGTGTCTTACGAGAGGATTTATTGAAAGCACCCAGAGCGTGTAATGTTAATAGCCTTTTGAGTTCATTTCCCCCTCCGATGTGGTTTGTGGTGGGGGGATGCAGCTTATTAATAAAAGTTTTTGTTTTTTGTTTTTGTTTTTTAATGTAAAAATCGTACTTTGTAGGAAAGGAATATTGGCTGTTTGATTATATATTTCTTATGTAGCCAGCAATGGCTAAATATTGAATCTCAATAATGTGCTCAGAGCGGTGGCGTAGCCAAGGGGATAGGGGGAGGGGTCATAATCCCCCCCACCCTTATGAGGCATTTTTTGCCATTCAAAATGCATATTCTTCACTCTCTGATCACACGCACATATACATATATGTCGCACATATACATATACTAGCTGAAGTACCCGTTCTTCGCACGGGAATGAATGGACTTTTTGATATTACGATTTGTGGTGATTACTATTCATTGTAATAAACAGATATAGCAAAGTGGATATCGCGTTATATTGTGTCCAATAATCATGCATACCGAATTGCAAGGCAATCGTTTGTACGGTGCAGAAGGCCATGCGGCGTAGCGCAATCTAGTGGCGAGTTTTAGCAAAACGGATACGGCGAAAATATTTTTCGCATTAAGATATCGATGTATACGAATTTTCATGACTATCGGCTGGACAGTCCTGAAGTTCATGTGTTGACGCGACATCTAGTGGCAAGTTATAGGAAAATGGATAGCGCCAAACTCTTCCCCGTGTTCAAATATCTATGTATACCTATTTTCATTGCGATTATTTGCACAGTCAAGAAATGATACATTGCAGGGCCATCTAGTGGTTCAATAAAGTAATGATTTGCTACAGCGCCGTCAAGTGGCGAGTTATAGCAAAATGGATAACGCCAAAATATTCTCATTGTTCAAATAGCTATGTATACTGATTTTCATAGCGACCGTGTTCAACTATCTATGTATACCAATTTTCATAACGATCATTTGCACAGTCAAGAAGTGATACATTGCAGGGCCATCTAGTAGTTAATTAACGTAATGATTTGCTACAGCGCCGTCAAGTGGCGAGTTATAGCAAAATGGATGACGCCAAAATATTCTCATTGTTCAAATAGCTATGTATACTGATTTTCATAGCGACCGTTTGAATGGTCAAGAATTTGGCCTGCTGCAGCGTCATCTAGTGGCGAGTTAAAATAATAATGCATTGCAGTGTCATCTAGTGGTGAGTAACATCAAAAGGAACGCAGTTAGAATATATTCTTCGTGCTCAAATGTGTAAGTATAAAAAATTTTATGCCGATCGGTCGAACGGTATAGAAGTTGATGCTTTGTAGCGCCATTTAGCGGCAAGTTACAGCAAAATGGATAGTGAAAAATATTCTCCGTGTTCTAATATTCGCGTGTACCAAATTTCATCGAAATCGGTTGGACGATATTCGCATAGCAAACGGCTAAACGGAATAGAATTCAACGTTGTGTTGCGGCACCAAGTGGCAAGTTAAGGAAAACCGATAGCATAAAAACCTTCTCCATCATAAAAGACTTAGGTGAACCAAATTTCATCGTGCAACGGTGCTCAACGGTGCTGGAGTTTTTCAACCTCATAAACACATACCAACATTCATTTTTATCTATAACCAGTGTTATTATATATACCAGTCTCAAATAAAATAAAGTTTCAAATCTAAGCCTCGCCAAAGTGCCAACATACACCATTTTGCAAGAGTTTTTTCAGGGAATCATTCGAAGCATTGACTTAGCAGCAATCAATATGGGAAATGGTTCGACCGCCAAAGAGTAGCACGCATTTATTTGAAAATTGGAATCCCTTAACAGCCGATTTTTTTTTTAATTATCAACTATAATGTGTTTCATTCATCGTTACTCCGATGTACTAAATGAGAAGATTTCAATTTTCTGAAATTTGGCGGAATTCCCCCAACTTAAATCAATGTACTCAATTGGCGAGAAATCTGAAGTTAGATCGCTTGAAATCCCTTAATAACTGCATTATTTCTTAACGGATCATTAAAATTTAACGCTGTATTCTAATAAAACCTTTGCACTTGTTTTCAAAAATCTATTTCCTTAAGCTCTCAATAAATTGCGCCAGGCCGAAAACTGTGCAAACCGCTAGAACTCACTTACTCAAAATCCATATTTCAGCCATTTTATTTTTCTAAACTAAAAAACTAATTTCGCCAATTTTCTAAACTAATTTCGCCAAACTAAAAAAATTTACACATTAGCCTCGGAAATCTTCAATTCTTATTGTTTTGCGTGTAAAGTATTACATTCCTGCTCTGATTTCCCATGCACACGATATTATAATTTAAAAAAAAATAACCTTACGAATATAAACTAACAAAAAAAATCATTATTATTCTTTTATTTTTACTTTGAGAATTTAAAACATTTTATTCGGCAAAATCGCCACACATGGCAACCACGATCCTTATTTCACACTTTTTTCACTACAGGGGTTACAATTACGAAAGATTTTTGCGTGAAAAGCATAAAAAATCTCTTAAATTCCGGGAACGGGTGGACTTTCAAAGTTTTAAAGTGGACTACGATTTATTCTATATTATTTTACATATCTGTGCTAAATTTCAGGCCGATAGGTCCATTTTTGTGGATTTGTATACGAACTACATTTTATTCGGCAAAATCGCCACACATGGCAACCACGATCCTTATTTAACACTTTTTTCACTACTGGGGTTACAATTACGGAAAGATTTTTGCGTGAAGAGCATAAAAAATCTCTTAAATTCCGGGAACGGGTGGACTTTCAAAGTTTTAAAGTGGACTATGATTTATTCTATATTATTTTACACATCTCTGCTAAATTTCAGGCCGATAGGTCCATTTTTGTGGATTTGTATACGAATCAAATCCACAAACAAACAAACAAACAGAATTTCATTTTTATTTATAAGATATACATAGAGTTGAAGAATTCGTAACCCTCTTCCCCCCAATGAAAAATTTCTGGCTACGCCACTGGCTCAGAGCCATTGCTAAAGACATTTTTTAGGGGGTGAGATGCCAATGAATTGCAAAGTCAAATATTAGTTTTTACCAACTATTTCTATCAACTATATTACAAACTTTTTACTTTTGCCAACTGGGTTTGCGTAATTTTGACAAGTGTAGGAGAAACAGAAAGTAAATTATAGTTTTTGTTAAAAAAATTTAACTAATTTACCAACTAAGTATATAATTTTGCCAAGTATAATAGAATTTTGTGAGTTTTAGGGGAGAGATCCCCCCCCCCCTTTAGAAAGGACCCTGAATGTGCTGATAACTGGGTATTAACGTCTTTAATCTTTTGAAGTGCAAGCATTTTCACATCAATATAGAAGACAATCTAAATAGCCAGCCCATCGCTGAAAAAGTGCAGCCGCGAGCAGCCAGCTGTGCCAGTAAACTTCTTTCAACTCTCTGGCGCCAGATGGGTTATTCGATCGAACGCCATTTTGTTAGTAGTTAAATGCATCGATGGCAATGGCTGCACTTTTTCTTGGTCTTGCACTTTTGTTGTGGCCATTTATTTTTTTGAGACTAGCCTTAAAAGCGCTGGAATAAGGTAGTTTGACGGCGCAACCATCGGTCGTCAAAGGGTTAATACTTTCCAGTAAAGTCTTAAATTGTTTATGATTTCGGTTTTACTATCTAACTGCCGCAACTACGTCACTAAGGAATTTATACGTCATTTCGTTGTACTTTATCATACACCTTATTGAAGACTGTGTATGTAACACTTGCAGTTCCTTTACAGGACCTAAAATAATTGCAATACACTGCGCTGTTGTTTAACCCTTTGAGGCGCAACCCTTTCCCAATGCTGGAAAAAGGGGCCCGGCACAGCCAGCTGCGTCAAAAAAGGTCTCTAGATCTGTGGCACGCGATGAACGTTTCGATCGTCCGCCATTTTACTGGAAGTTAAGTCGAGCGATGGCAACGGCTGCCCTTTTTTCAGCATTGGGCAATCTATCCAGCTGTTCTCGCATTCTTCCATTTTTCAGCAGATGTCAGTGCTGTTAAAAATAATCGTGATAATATTTTTACGGGAAATGACGTGCTAAAAAGTAGAGGATTCACGTGGAGCTATGTCACCTGCAACTATTTTTATAGAAGTCAAGTCTATTCTTCGTGACTGGCAACAGTCAAAACGTCAGAGTTTGGTGTTCCCAGAGCGGGAAGACTGCGCGTTAAAGGGTTAATGCGTATTTGACAGCAGAATTGATATTGTTAGGAATACAATATATAATCTCAAGGGCAATATCTTTATCAAGATCGAGTTTTTTATGTAACTTCAAATTTCGAAACTGAACTTGTTTTAAACCATGTACGATACCTAAGGAATATACATTCTATCAGGAACGTAGCCAAGGGGTGAGCCATAGGAGCCTGGTCACCGCTGAAATTTCGGATTTTCGTTGTTTGGATGTCGAGAAATCGAAAATTTTTGTGAGAAATTCTACCTTTTTCACCTTTAGAACCCCCCCCCCCCCTCCCTCAAAAAAAAAAAAAAAAAAAAAAAAAAAAAAGAGAAAAGAAAAAATCTCGCCAGGTTCCTGCATCCTATGCTTTGTTTACATTTTCTGACGCACATTAACATTTTTTCTTGTGTATTTCCGGCATTGGAAGTACACTAAAATTATTGCTAATGCTGTACTGTATTTCTTGTACTTAAATACAGAAAATAAAACAGTTTTAACAAAGAAAATTTCATAATCCAGGAAATTTTGATTGATAAAAGAATGTTCATTTTTATGGGAATGTCATAATAAAGATGTGAATATTTTATTCTTAAAAGCGTGAATTTTGAACTTATAAAGCTTTCTCAGAATTAAATTGCTATTTCTGCGAGGTGGTGTGCTTTTAGAATTGCTTTTAATTAGCTATTCAATTTTCATTGTTGTAATTCATACTTGCGAAACAAAGTAATTGGGCAGATAGAAATAAATACATTTTTGTATCTAAAAAATCAATATTTCTCAGCTCTTGTCATATATTTAACAAATTGCTTTAAATAATTGAGATATTTTAAGCAATAATTTTCTCGGTAATTTGATCAATTTATTCAACGTAACATTGTTTGGTATACTGCTAAAGAATTAAAACAAAATATAATAATCTTAATATTTATGCAAAATATAATAATCTTATATTTAGGCATTAATAATTCAAAAATTAATAAGAAGATTTAAACATTATTTGTTTTATGAAAAAAAAACATGTCAGTGAATATTTCGATTTATTTATTTATTGTTTCTGATTTTGTTTGAGATGCTGACACAGACTATGATGTTTTCTTTTATGTTATTTTTTTATATATACTGAACAGAAAGAAGCCAAAGTGCTATATAGTTTTATGACTGTTATTAGGAACAAAATTATTGGAAATCGATGGCATCCGGTACTGTAATGGCATCATCACATCCTGAAGAGGGATTCTTGATAATGTGTTTCTTCTAAATGTTCTGAAATTATAAGCTCTGAGAATTTAATGTAACTGATAGGTCGAAAATCCATTAATGGTACATTCAGTTTGATTTTTTTATAAGTATTGTTATTATTTTTCCAAGTTATATGCACACATTTTTAATGGTATATTATTAAACAAAACATTTTTGATAAAAAATGAATATTCCGATCAATAAGCAATAAACATCATTATGATTTATTATATTGATTTATTTAATTAAACGGGCTTTGTAAGAATTAGTGTTTTAAATTAATCTTACTTTTTAAATATTCTTAAGTGATAAAAAGTTTTTCTTTTGCTTTATAGAAATATTATTAAAATGAGCATTCGATTTTCGCTTAAAACGTGTGCTGATTAAAAAAATACATTTATACATATATAACGAAATGATTTGTATATTCAAAGCTACCGGTCGGAAAGAAACCAAAAATCTATTTTGAAGGATTTAAAAATAAACTGATACTTTGAAAAAGTTTGTTTTGTACTCAACAATTTCTGAAACATAATTTAATATTAATAATTATTTTAACTATCATAATCGCCAAAAGTTTTCTTTGCAGTGTTATGATTAATTATAATAATTAAGGTATAAAAATACATCCTTAAAGTTTAAAATTTCTCTTAAAATATATAATTTTAAGGACTTTTATATAATTTTGACAATTTTAAAAATCCACAGCAATTTGCAGTTTTAATTTAGTTGGCATTTATATTTCAAATATAAAGACACGCTAAAATGTGAATTCTAGAAGAATATGTGTAAAAAACAGATGCATTTACTTTCATTTAGCATTACTTTTATATCGTTATATCAGTATCATTGAATATGACACTAAGTTCGTATCATTTTAGGGTGTACTGTACTTTTGTTTTTTTACGGACATGAATAGCAATTTTTTTTTCAAAACTTGTTAGAAATACTTTAGTATTGGAAGATATTTAGTTTATTGCTTATATATTTATTTATATATTACTTATATATTTACTTATATATTGATTATAGATTTATTTATATATTACTTATGTATTTACTTATTGCTTACATCTTTATTGTTGCTTAAATACGTATTTATGGAACAAAATTTAGAAAGTGCTTTTGGGCTGAGCCAAACTAGCAGACTTGCCATCCAAGGATACTAACGAAGATTTAATGTGCTTTGTTGTCGACATATTAATCATACACTAAAAAATACATGTTTAAAAAAAACCAAAATTGCCCTTACAATTTTTTTCAAATTTCCATTCTCATACAAAATCTAAGATGAAATTTTACATTTTTATAATGACAATAAAAATACGCAACGAGCATGCTATTTTCAATCAAATCACACAAACATAATAGCGAAATTTTAATTTTAAATTTTCCTATCTCATAAATTTCGTTGATAAACCTACATTTTTTGACGGCCTAAATTATTATAATAACAAATAACAATTTTTCAAAATCTAAAACTAAAAATATTTGAAAAAAATCTTTCAAAATTGCTATCGTGTTTTAAAGTATGAATTAGGTATAAAAATTTTAGAATTTTAGAGAAAAAGTTTACTAACACGCAATTTTAGTCTTTTTACAAACTTTCATATTTTTTATATTTCCAGTAAACCGTTTTATGATTTGTTTCATTTTTATTAACGTCATTTTAACACGTTACATTCTTATACAGATATCAAAGTTTTCAAAAATTTATACAATATATATATATGAATAAATGTTTCTTTAAGAATTCCAAACGACAATAAAACAATCGATAAATTGAAAATTTCATTTACTGCAATGCTTATGTATTACTATAAAATATGTATTACGAAAAATGGAGAATCCTAACTCCATTTTGCTTGGCCATAAAGCCATTTCGGAAATTAAATCTTTTATGGATTGTTCCAATTCTTCAAATTAACTTTGAAAACTCTGGTGGTCAAATTTAAAAGAACGTTCATCTTTTATTCTTTCAGTTTTTCTTTCGTCAATTCTGTTACATTTATTGAATTTGAAAGAAAGAAAAAAGCTTGGTTTCTTGGATAACAATGAAGATACATTGCAACGAATTATTTTTACTTTTGCATCGCAGTAGAATGTTTCTGCTTTGCTGTAGAATGTTTAAAGCTTTGTGGATGAATGTGTGTTAAAATGAACTTTTATAAGTAGCTTTTTTTTTCGGTCTATGTAAAATGAGTCGCACTTTAGCGTGCAAGATATACCTAAAATGAAAGCAAACAAGTACTAGCTTTATATAGTAACAAATTCTAGCTTTATAGATAGTCAAAGCCACCATCCTTTAGAGGCGTGACTGCTTAAAGAGTGACTTTTTAAGACAAATTACTTTGGGAAGGAACAATATTCACTTCATCGGGATGTCAAGTCCCAACTTTTCAAGATTTAACACTTTAAGTTCCATATTCGAAGCCCAGTGGTGTAATGTTCAGCACGCTGTGCTGCCATGCCACATGTTCGATTCCCGGGCTGGGCAAGGTTGAAGCAGACTTTTATTTCTTGAGTGGTTCGATAAAATGAGAACCAAACTTCTGATGCAGCATCAAGGTTGTCTTGGCACACCAAATCATTTGCAGTTGTGTACATCCATAAAATATATGTTTTTATTCTTTGTCTCCGTTATTTTATGTTCACTGACTGCCAATTGAGATAAACTAAGCAGCTCATTAAACAGTAATAAAATTATTCTCAATGACATTTAATGTTGGTAACTTTTTGCTTCAGAAGGGCGGTCAAAGTAAAACATAGTTCAATTGTATTTCTTAAAATTTATTACATTAGATTACACTCGAGATCTTAACTATTACAAAGATAACGAAGAAAATGCAGTATAGTCAGATGTTAGTGACAGATGCGGGAGCAAGAGGCGTCACTACATCGATCATTATCAATAATCCAGATTCAGACAATGATTGATCATTTAAAAGCACAAAAGAAAGTGCACAAAAAGTAATAATATTATTGAATATTATACTTTAGTCATCGTTCTTTCTAATATCCGGATTAGAAGGTCCATTTAACACATATGAGTACAGTAAATAAAAACATAATTTAATAATCATGTTAATGACTCAATGTCAGATATTATATATAATTTCTTTTATTTCAGGAGAATACGTAGAACACATATTAATTGAGTATATTATTGTTATGATGTTTTTATATTTGGCCTAATTAAAATGTTTGGCCAAATTAAACATCTCAGACTGGAATTTTAGACCTAATGGAGTTTCTTTAAAAATATATTTTTGATAATTTTCATCAAATTGAAAGTACAAAGGCATCGTCATTTTATGGATTACATATATTTTTAACTGATCTTAATATTTTACAAAGCGAAAACTTATAAAATAAAATAATCCATTTATGTGTAATTAAATTGAAATTATTGATTAGCATATGAAATCTGAAGTTTTACTCTAGAAGTTAAAAATTAATATATTTTTAAAACTATACATGAAATTGTTCGAGTCTCATAAGAGGTAATAAATGCGAGTTTGTAGCATTTTAGCAAAATCAAAAAAGTTAGAAATTCTCATGAAATAGACTACTTAAAATCATGGAATTAGGATGGAAATATGGGTTGTAATACATGGGATAACTCGTGAGTGTACTATTTTCTTAATGTAAATAGTTAATGATCAAATAAACTCTAGTATACATCACACAGAGGGGGAAAATAGATTTTCTTAGCTGTAGTAAGTTTTTCGTTATATATATATATATGTATGTATACACAGATTGTATTTTAATTACCAAAGAAAAAAATATTACGCTAAAAGTTACATTTATACATAAATTAAAAAAAAATCATCGTTTTATAACTGATAAAAAAATTTTAATCACACTCAAATAGACTGAATAACGTAAATGAATCTACAAATAATCGCAAAATTTAGTGATATTTAAATTTAAAAAGCACGTAATAATTCTCATGAAATAGACTACTTAAAATCATGGAATTAAATCATATTAATGAAATTAAAATCATAGCGTTTAAATTTAAAAACTAATAAATTCTTCCAAGAGAAAATTTAATTTTAAAAATCAAAATCCGTTTTCTCTTTTCTGCACAGCATACTAAGATATAAAAAATGATTTCCTTGAATGCAATAGCTTTAGTACATTTTACTAAAATTTTAAAGCATGTATATCAGTTGTCAAAGAAAACTTTTAATATTGATTGATAAATTGTTCTAATAAATAAATAAATAATTTTTCACCCTTAAAGTAAGATTTATCTTCGTAGTCAATTTAAATTCATAGACTTGAGTGTTAAATATTACACAGTAATAGCTACTTAAGTTATGTGTCAAGTAAGTTAGAAACATCAATCATAATTAATTTCTCTTATAGAAGTCATATTAAATATCAGGATGAGAAATCTGAAGCTGAACTAAATTTCTTTTCTTAAGTTTCTTTTTATAGGGCTATTTAGAAAAGAAATTTGAAAATTAAACACCTACTTGTGAAGTTGATAATAATTATATATTGCGAAAGATTTATCACTGTCAGTGCTGCACAATTAATATATCATTTTACACCTTTTATAATACAAAATAATTTCACTTTACATTTAAATTTATTTAAATGAATGTTTGAAAGCTGGAAAATCGTTTATGATGGCACAATTTAAGAGATTTTTTTTTCTTCTTCTCATTCGATCGAGTAAATTTGTACATTTCAAATTCCTACGATCTAAAAAAAAAAAAAAAAAAAAAAAAAAAAAAAAAAAAAAAGATTGAAAGAAAAAGACAGGGGGGGGGGAATAAGAGAAAAGATTACATTTTCTGTTGCGTGTTAATCTACGTATTTTTTGATTAAAGAATATGATATTAAGAAGAAAATATATAGTTTTGCTTTGTCATGATCGGAATTCGCACCCATTTAATTATAGTTTCAAAATTCTTTCGTGGCATAATAAAGTCGTGATTTTTTTTTATACAAAATAAAAATTTTCAACAAATTTAAATTAATTATTTAAAAGCATCTTACACATTTAAAAGAATGTATATATATGAAAACTGCACTAAATCATTGAATCGTTGCACTAAATAAAATTTTCAAATGTGCTTAAAAGGAGCATGTAGAAAATGTTTAATCTTTTAGAGCTCTTTTAATTACCTTTAAAATAAGGTAAAGCTTTGGTTTATTGTATATCACAGTAGTGTAAACCAAATTTGAAGTTGCTCCAGTGCTTAATGCAAACTTGATTTAGTATACTAGATCTTTTCGGCACTAGGATTCATTTTCACCCAATTTTACGTAAAGGATCATCTTAGAAAAATGAAAATTCGGCCAAACCTATTTATTTCTATGACTTGTTTGTACTTAAAATTTTTCTGTAGAGTTTGTATCTTCCTTAGCCTGCGGGAATATCTTATTATTCTAGTGTTTATCTTACTAACTTTGGCCAAGAAAATAAATCAAAATTTTATGGGTATCTTCTACTATTCCACCTGGTGTCACACTTACAACTGCACTGAAGACATTTTGCAAAACTACACCAAATACCGCCCAAATTTCATTATTTTACTGCAATCCATTGGGCGCAGATTTATTTCTGCATGTTATTCGATATTTTTTTAGAACGAAAACGAAAAATTATTAAAGATTTTAGAAACAAGAACACACAGAACATAGAATTGTGCATCTTTGACAACTGATTTCACAGTCTACTGATGCAGGTAAAAGTTTTTATATAAAATGGAAAAACAAATCTCTAAATTTCTTTTTCAGGCAAGACAAACGCAGCATTTCGATTGGTTCAAACTGTAATGTTTGGAAACCAATTCCTATGCGAAATTTAGTATGCCAGAGGGACACATCGCGAATTCGATGGTTTCAGTATCATCACAATGACGAACATAACAAATTCTACACTACAGAAAGTACGTATGGAACCTTTACATAGCCAAACTCCTTTTACACCTTTATTTTAAGAAGACTCTTAATATTGCCTGCCCACTTAGAGTTCAGCAAATCGTCTTGCAAATTTCACTTCGACCTTTCCTTCTCCATATGCCATACCTAATCGAAGTGCCCCCACCCCCCATCTCCAGTCATAATGCAAAGAGGTAAGAGACGAAAGTAAAATATTTTTAGTTTTAAATTTTAACTTCGATGGGTTGAAATGTTACTTAAAAGGTGTTAAAGTGCTTCACTCGAAATTTTCCTAAAAAGGATTTGGGAATTTCTAGCTTTTTTTTCACACGTAATGGTGGAAAGGAATGAGGAAATCCGTACTGGGTTTCCACGAATATCCGAATTTTTATTTCTCTAAATTTCCCTTGATTTTCACACTATTTTCCTTGACTTTTTATAAGGCATTTCTTCGACATTTTAATCCAGTTTTATATGTGTTGCCTCACGTTTTTTTTAAACTTTTGTGTTTTAAAATTTTCATTTATAACCATCTAAAAATTCTGGACATCTAAAAAATTCTTGTAAAACATTCTCTCAAAATTTACCGATAATCTTAAAAACTTCGTTAAATAATAAAATATTTAATCAAATGCTTAAATTAATTATCTGATATGAAGATGCAGCAGTACATTTATCTTTGGGTTGTTAACATAGTAAAAAATCAGCCAAGTGATTAACTGTAGCACAATAATAATTAATCTATATTTCGCTTCAAATATTCAAGGGCTCATTGTACCTAAAGCGTTTCATAGTTTCTCCGTTAATCTATATGGATATTCTCCGACTGTTTGCAATACCTTTGATTTTACATGACTTTTTCTGCTATCTCCCTGACTTTTCTTGATCAAAACTCATTTTCCGTCCTTTTCCTGATTTTCATCGACTTTTCAAGTCTATAGAAACATTGCCCTAATATTGAAAAAAAGTAATTTTTTAACGTCCACTTTATCAAGTTCCTTTGAGCATTATGACGAATATATATAGTTTCAGAAATTGTTATCAGCCGTAACAATAAATGTTGATGCATTTGTCTGAAAAGAAATGGGAAAACTTATTCGGTAATTTCAGAAACTATTTGAATCATAACTTTTCAGGAATATAAAAAATTACGTAACACGAGTAGACGGATTTTCAAACGTTTCTCTGGGTTTGTTATAATTATTAGGCTTCAAAGTATTTAATCTAGCATGTAATCATTCATAACTACTACTCAACTCTTTCGCTATCCAAAAATCCTATCTCTTTATCGCAGAATTCTCTGCTGTTCTATTATTCTTTTTTACTGTTTAAATTCGTTTCGTTTTTATCGTGATGTAGATGTTCGCGCTTATGTATAAAAGTTATATATATATATTTTTGCCTTTGTGTTATTAGAAGAAAGATTCATTCTATTGCACGCAAGTTACTGATTTTTTTTTTCCTAAATCAAGATTTAAGACCTTCCCTGCATTTTACTAAGCTGGGTACGCATTCCTTTCTTTTGCTACCTAATCTACATTTAATGCTTTCATTTTATTAAAATTGATACGCTAAAAACTGTATTTGACTGTCTGTGAAAAAACAACGACTTGTGTGGTTTTGAAATGGCTGATTCGATTAACAAGTTTAACAAAGCCCACTTGTACGTTGAATTCTTATAAAACAATGCTTAAAAACGAGATAATTTCAAATTAATTATTCAAGGTATATACCTAAATTTAAAAAAGTAATAGTGCTCGAATGCAAGCCATAGATATGTCGGATATCTGTGTCTGTATCCGTTTAATAGAGTAAAGGCAATCTCAGTCTATTTATTTTTTCAGGAGATGTTAGACGGATATTTTACTATTATAAAATTAAAATTGAATAGAGTAATATTTGATACTCCTTTACTATTCAAGGCTGATCCTTCATTAAATTCTGAATATTACAACAAATAAATAAGTAATTAATAAAATATGTTAATTTATAGCTAATGCAGTTGTTTTACTGTTGCCATTCAATACTAAAGAAAAAATGTAATAGATAAATCTAAATTTATTTTAAAATCTTAAGTTTTATTTAAAAATTTCACTATATAAAAAACAGTCTGCATGAAAATTAGAAGCTAAAAGTAATTTTTTTTCTAATTTTTCTCTTTGTTCCACCACTCAAATTCCATTTGCGCAAGCTTCCTAAATTTAAAAAAGTTAGTCGCCATAAGTTTTGCATATTTTCAAATATATTGGCTAATTCTAAAGCACTGCCGAAAATTCTAAACCGCTTTAAAAGTTTCCATTATTTTACGCTGCCAACTATCAACCAGATTTTCTAGGTTAATATTTTTTCTACGCTATTTTAAGAACAGTTATTATGAAAGTCGATAAATACTTTAATTATAGTGAAATTAATTAGTACATGGTACTCAGCTTACAAGCACGAAAAAAAATTGATGCTAGACGTTAGGGGAACTCCATCAGTCTCTAACTGCACATTGCATCATTTTGCTATCTTCTCAAACACGGCGAAACAAAAATACCGCTCTCATCTAGAACGAATAGATGGTTATTTTCTGTGAACCAAAACTAGAAGAATAGATCGTAGAATTATGGGTGTAGGTGATACACACAATTGATATCGTCGAAATAGCCAATAATTTCTACTCCGTATTATTCTGGCTAATCGCAGCAGAATGACTAGTTTGTGTTACGAGAAATCATCGTTCAATTTTTAGAGCACTAGAATCACCGTTAGTGAGTCTACCCGCTAGCGTACTCAGCGATGTACTTATATTTTCATCTGGGTACAAGCACCAGATTATAGAGGAGCGATCTAATAATTGGATAAGTGGGTTCAGGCGTGTTTCGCTCTATGATCTAGTATTCCTAGGCAGTACATAGACTCTTAAATTCTAGTTCCACCAATTATTTTCAAGATGCGAGTGGTATATTTTTTTTTTTCAGTGAAATCTTCAAAAAAGGAAAAAACAGCAAAATTCTTACACGGGTTCAAGATTAAAATGAAGAGTTAAGTAAGGGCGACCCATCTGTAGTATGCTCCGCCTTTAAATATTTTCTGCAACCGTCACAGCTCTTGCTTAATGATTAAAAAATCATGGGGGAAATCCTGATTTGACATGCTCTTCATCGTAAAAGTTTTTCTCAATATATTTTGCAGATCTGCAAATGAAACCTTCTTCATTGCAATGTACCCTAGTCTATAACCCCCTGAATCTTTCCTTTCCACGCACACATCATATCCCAAAGTGTTACCAAAGAAAATGGAAAAAGACCTTTTCGCATCGAGCACAGTCTTCAAACAGTTGGTTAAAGTGCTGTGCTGTTGTTATGTGCTGAAATGCTTCGCTCGGAATATTGCCAAAAAGCATTTGAGCATTCCCCGAGCATTTCATCTCTGACTTATACATACGAAAAGAAAGAGGGGGAGCCAGTTCTGCTATAAATAGGGAAGGAAACAAAAGGATCCTCGATATCAAATCTATCACGCGATCCTCTGTCTATGATGAATAGAAGTAACTGGAGAAATTGATTTCAGATTGCAGCAGTAACCTATCGACGCTATTGCCTTAAATAAAAAGGGTTGACCAAATTAGAAGTCTGAATCATTTGAAGCCCAGCAAACATTTTCAGATTGAAACAGAACGAACGATATTAACACATAACAAATTCAACTTTTCCCTTTCGTATCACAATTCATATACACGGCACAAAGATTTAAGGTTAAAAATTTCATACGACTATCTGAATTCACCATAAGTACAGGGTGATTCATAATGAATGGACCAAAAAGAATAGCGCAGTGTGACTTCCGTAATGGATTTATTCAGCCGAAATAAATTTATTCTGCAACTACAATTATACAAGTTTTAATTGGCAACAGGGAAAAATAATTGAATGACGAACTCGCCACTAGAGGCGCTGTTAAACGAAATGTCGTCCATGCACGAGAAAGCATACTGTGTTTTCGAATATGCCAAAACCTCCTTGGTAACTGTTGTACATTTTCGCACGAAATTTTGTAAAGAACCACCGCCTCGGCATAGCATAAGCAGGTGGGTGAAGCAGTTCCAGGGTACCGGCTGCTTATGCAAGAACAAAAGCCGAAGTGGTTGAAAGAATTCGTGATTCGTTTTTACGGAGTCCCTCAAAATCAACACAACGTGAGTTCCTGAACGAATGTCTACCCCATTGCTTGATTGGCTGTGCTGGGCCACAGGATTTGACTTGTCTTCATTGGCCGCCGAGATCACCAGATCTAACGCCCTGTGATTTTTTTTCTCTGGGGTTTCGTTAAAGACAAAGTGTTTGTGCCTCCACTTCCTCAGGACTTAGAGAAACTGAAGCAGCGGATAACTGCTGTGTTGAACTCCATCACAGGGGATATGCTATCACGAGTGTAGCAGGAGCTTGATTACCGTGTAGACATTTGTCCTGTCACCGGATGTGCACATATTGAACACCTGAAGAAACTTGAATAAATGTAGTTTTGAGGTAAATATGAAATTTCTAAATATATTAATTACAACGTTCACAATCATGTTTTCTTTTTGTCCCATTCATTATGAATCACCCTGTATATGGTGTGCTTTTTAAAGTGATAAGATAACGTAATATGTCAGGGCCGTACTCAGAAAAAAAATCGGGGAGGATCCAAAAATTTAGGAGGGGGACCAAGCGATGAAAAATGCTGAATTTTGTTTTAAAAAATTTTAATTTCAGAGATCAACTGGGTACGGCCTTGAAATATACTATTCGACTCGATTTTTTTTATCTTTAATTATTTATTTGTAAGTTATTGGCAAATTTCTAGTTTATATACACTAAAATGCATTTAGAAGTATAAAATTGTAAAACACAGAAGGTTTTCCGAATAAACGAAATCTGGCACAGCCGTAAACATGTGAAAGAACTAAGGTGCAAGAAAAATAGCTAAGTAAGCAAAATTCTTTTTCCGCTGCACACATATATTCCGGAATTTTAAGAAAAGTCAGTTTATAGCTCAAGGTATTGTACTGCAGTATGTATGAACGTGAGTGGTAAGTTACAATTGGTGACTGGTGATAAACTGTGAAAGATCAGTGTATGAAAAATACTGAAGCGTTTTTCTTGTTAAAATACTGGTGCGTTAAAGGAAATGACATTAATTTCAAAGTGATACTTTCCCGATTTAAGTTTGGCCGACGGAGTCTTAAAATGTAAAACTTCGCTAAAAACGGTGTACAAAGGAAGGGGGGAAATGGTAGTATGTCTTAAGTTCCGGTATTTAGTGAAGTAATTAACTTCTGGATTCAGTGGCGTATTTAAAGAGCCTGCAGGGGCCAGCCGCCACCGAAAATGTGAAGCAATTATTAAAAAACAGCTATTTTAAAATATTTATAATAACTCTAGTAATATTAAGGTTAAAATACTGGATCGTTCCTCCACGAAAGGAAAACCAGTATAAACTAAGTTGTTGAATTACCTAACAATATAAGATTTGAAAAAAAAAAAGAATATTTGCACTCTATTTTTTTTAATACCAAGGCTACTACTATATTTATTACTTACACGGAAAAATATTTTTTATCATTTTATTAAATTTCTTCGGCCTCATAAAGAGCTTTCGCTAATGTGTACTCAAAATCTTTCATTTATATTGTACTCAAAATGTGTACTCGAATGTGTACTCAAAATGTGTAATGTGTAATTTGTACTCATATTTCATCTATAAGAAAGCTTTCCCTGTTACGCAAGCATAGACATTCTATTGGCAGAATCTATTCTCTTAAAATATTACAAAAGGATTTTTTTTGTTGTTGTTGAATACGTAGTTTAAAAAGTGTTTAAAAAGCTTTTCATTATTACATTTAACTGTTTGACGATGTCAACTCAAGAAGCATTACTCAAGA
The DNA here is from genome assembly GCA_038373885.1 of Cheiracanthium punctorium. Taxonomy (NCBI): domain Eukaryota; kingdom Metazoa; phylum Arthropoda; class Arachnida; order Araneae; family Cheiracanthiidae; genus Cheiracanthium; species Cheiracanthium punctorium. The sequence continues at coordinate 461,337 of JAWZYV010005235.1, forward strand.
AGTTTGCAAATTTTGTTTATGCAGCTTTGCTTTTATTTATTGTGATTTTTTAATAAAAATCACAATAAATAAAAGCAACCATATCATTAACCATATCATTCAACCATATCATTCAACCATATTTTTTTGCGACTATCAGTGAAAGGGCTGAAATAAGGTGGTTTTTAAGGCGCAACCACCGCGCCTCAAAGGGTTAGTCATCCATGGGAAGAGGATATCAAAATCTCTCATATCCAATCCCTCGAAATAATCTTCGAGTAATTCCCCCCATTCTATTGCCGCATTAACGTGTCAGAACCTTTTATCTCAAGTTGCATTATCTATAACTGAATAAGTCAGAATCTTTTATGACAGATTAATCCTCGGATGGCGCCTCAATGCAGTAATTTTTTCCATCTCGTATTATGAAGTCCCTGCATGAAGCCTTGTGAATATCCAAAAAATTAAATTTCATTACAATTTTTTTTTCTGTCTATACGGAATGAAAAAGTAAGAGCATTTCTTCCCTTCGTCCTTTACACACAGTGTATGGACGTGTTTTTTAAGAGTGTTTAGGTACTGCAAGCAGACATCGGACGATCTGTAATCGATTACAAGAATTGATAAGGATAACGATTATTATTACTGCCATTTTCTAAAACGAATATGGTCAGTTACTGTTAAAATTGTAAAAGGGCAGCAATCTTGATGTTAATGAAATAAAATATTCCAAAAATTCTGGAGTAATGTAATTTTATTAAAGTAGTTTTTAAGAAATTGTAAAAAGGCATTTTGTAGGCCATTACTGCCGAGTGGTATCTTTTCAAAGTCTGACTGCAATTACCTAAACATTTTGTATTACTATTGTAATTTATTTTTGTAGTGTAACAAATTTTTTATTGGAACCCCCTCCCCACAGCTGGGCCTCACCCATACGAAAACTATAGGTACGCCAGTGGACTAGTGGAATGTATGGCCAGCCGAATTGCCTTTAAATGCTAATAAATGATTCATTTTTTGACCGTTTTTTGTACTAGTTTCTCGGTTAAAAAGAAAAGATTAAATTACACTATCAAAGCATGTTTTTTAAATCACAGACTATTGGAATCTATGGTCAGCCTACTTGCCGACTCATGCCAATAAAATAATTAATTTTGGTCATTTTTGACCGTTTTTTGTACTACAGCTTTGCGATTGAATAGAAAAATTTAAATTATAATAAAAGCATTGTTTTTCAATTACGGATCAGTGGAATCTATAGTCAACCGTGCATGGATATGAAATAACTGATTTTGGTTATTTTTTTACCGTTTTTTGTACTATGCGATTGAAAAAAGGAAACTAAAATGTATTACCAAAGCATTTTGTTCAACAGCAGACTAGGGTAGTCTTCGGCCACCTGTGTTCACTCTCTATGCTAGTTAAGTAACTAGTTTTGATATTTTTTTTACTGGATGTGCACAATAAGTGCAGGGTAGCCAGGGATCGCTGTCCTGTTCAACTGATCTAGATAAGATTTCCGATATAGTAATTCAGAGGTATGAACTCGAGATTGATATTATTTAAAATAATAGAGCTCTCATGGTTACGGTTGCAGTAAAAGTATTTCGAATATTTCCAAAGTGGGAAACTTGGATCAGTGCATCGAAAAGCCATAATTGATGTAGAAACGATACACGTATGACGAAAATTGGAGTTGTATAATATTTGCAAAGAAGAGTATTGTAACGTACCAAAGCCAACACAGAGAGAATGCGCATTGACACAATTTGCATAATTCACTGGAAGACATTAGAAACGTTAAATTAAAAATAGGGCACTTGAAAACTTTTCATTCCAATAAAAATAATTTCCCGCTCCCCTCTTGTGTTACGTCATTGGTTACCAAACTGACACATCCAATTTGTTGATTTTGTACATATGCTAACTTCTATAACACCATTATGCTCCTGGTACTTTTTATGTTATTTTATAATTTACTATCTGTCGTGTACTGTGGGTGATTTCATTAAATTCCACATGTAGCTTTTTGAGTTATGGCCATTTTTGTGATTCTTCCACAATTAATGATAAACAGTGTATCAACGCATAATGTAGTTAACGAAAAAGTTAAAATATTTTTTTATAAGTATGTATATAATACCCCATACAAAAACCCTTAATTGGTTAAAAGTTTGTGACGCTGCATTTTACTTTATAGCTATATAACTTTTATGGACTGACTTATACAGGTCTTAAAAATAATGATATCAAATTTTGAGTGACGCCCTATTGTGACTTTGAAAGATTTTTTTTTTTTAATTCCATTACAATGACTCTTGTTTTATTTTATAAAGAAGATTTACACATTCAAGCAATGCTTTTAATTATCAAATGCACTGTCAAATATATCTCACTTTCACTGAGCCTATATATTATGTATTCAAATGAATTTATTTCAATAATTTATCTTTTGCGTCTCGCTATCCAAAAGGGCAAGCAAAATTTGCATAAATTTGAATATATATTCAAATATATGCAAATTTGAATATATTCAATTATTTAATTATTATTATTTAAATTTGAATATATTCAAATTTAAAACACACTATGCATTTGAATGCATTTCACTTAGTTTGGATGTGACACAAAGTAAACATTTACGTAAATTTTGATTGCCCTTTTGTGGAATCTTTTGATTAATGTAATATGTTTTTATAACCCCAATATATGAAATACTTATTTTACAAAATTTGATAAAAATATCCTCCTACAAATCCCAATCAATACCGGAAAAGACTAGCCTTAATCTCTTAAAATACTTTCTTCTAGTCTGAACTAAATTGAAATTGTAAAAAGAAGCTGAAATCCTATGTTACAAGGAGAAAAGTAAATCTCATCAAACTAATACTGTCTAACACCCAGTCTAACATCACAACGGAAGTGTACAAAAAAAAATCTCTATTTAAGGTAGTGAATTTCGCAAAATATCAGGCAACAAATCGGAGAATTTAATCGAATGGAAACTTTGTATTGTTTCAGGGATTGTTGTACAGAATACTCGTCAACAAAAAGTAGAATTTAACGATTTGTTGAATTATACAGGCTTAGCTAGCGCAAAAAAATGACTAGAAATTTCAGGAATTAAATTGTTAAAAGATTTTCAATTTAAGGTTTACCGTTTTAAACTTTTGCTTGTGAAGTTAGCTTATCTGAGATTTGATACCTAGTGAGTAGGGTAAGGTGGGGCAAAATGGTGGTATGGGGGAAAATTGGAGTACATTGAAGTACATACCTTTTTCACCATAAAAATTTGAATATTTCATTATTTTTTTTTCTATGGAGATATATTTTAAGAGCATAACAGGCATTTCTAATGAAATTTTAGAATATTTCAAGAACATGGATCTGCGCAAAGATTCTTGTTTTTTGATCCGAACATAGTGCCTGTTAACAAATGATACTAAAGAACTTCCATGCAGATTCCTTAAAATTAGATAAAGAATTCATATTTTAATACGTATTAGTAGAGAGACTTCAAGAGAACTGGATTATATATATATATTTTAAATTAAAAATAAATTTATGATTTCTATTAAATATTTTTTTTTCTGAGCTGGGGTAAAAGGGGAATACGGTTAGGTTTAGCAAGTTCTATATGATAATGGCATTTAGATTTATAATGACTATATGATAGTGGCTATATGATAATGAATCAATGACTATATGATAGTGGCTATATGATAATGAATCAATGACTATATGATAATGAATTAATGACTATATGATAATGAATTCGGTATTATTGCTGCAATGATAGTTTCTATCAATAAAATTGTCATTTTAGTTTACTGTACACAGTCAGAAATTGATTTGGTGGAACCAAGTAATATTTGACACATACTGAGTAAACCTGCATTTGATAATCATGGACATTTTTTCTTCAACTTTGGGAAAAAATATTTTTTGTGCATTTTTTTCTTTCGGTATATTTAAGAATACATTGTATTAAATGCTTTTTATTTCATTCATATAGGGTTATTTCATTCAATATATTTATTTCATTCAATATAGGATTATCTTTGTACTACAACCATTTTCCCCAATAATGGGGAAAAACGGGGGGTATCAATACTTACCTAATTAAAAATGACACCGTGCAAAAGTATTTTCATAACATTAAAAACTAATGCTATATTTTCAATCTATATAAGTCAAATGTATGTAATATACAGGGTGAGCATAAAGTCTTGCCCTGATTATAAAGATTCAATACAGAATAACCATTTGACATAATAATGTAAAATTTTTTTCCGTTACATAAGTTAGTGCTACAAGTTTTTTTTAAGACCACTTACGTTAGTAAACTTCAACGGGTGCCCCCTTGATTGCTGAGAGAGTGTCTAAGCAGTATTCCACTTCCCGCCTGGTGTTTTATAACATGTCTTCTGTCACAGTAGCCACAGCTGCTTGTATCCTAGCCTTCAGTTCATTGCCATCAGCAACAGGTGTAGCGTAGACTCTTTCCTTGATATAGCCTCGTAAAAAAAAGTCAAGTGGAGTAATGTCTGGAGAGTGGGGTGGCCAGGTTGCTGGACCATCCCTTCCAATCTATCGATTCGGAAATGTTTCATCCAGGGAAGCACGCACTATTAAACCCCAGTATATGTAACGAAAAAAAAATGTACATTATTATGTCAAACGGTTATTCTGTATTAAATCTTTATAAACAGGGCAAGACTTTATGCTCACCCTGTACATCAACAGTTTAATTTACATAAATGTAACAGCTTGGTTTTAGGACCTTTTAAAAAAATGCAGTTTTCCCACCATTTTCCCCAACCTGACCCCATATCTTAATAGATAAATGCGATGAAAGATGATAATAAAGCTGTAAAGCAATGCTAATCCCTAGTACAGTGCGCAACAATGCCTAAAATGAAACAATGTTTCCATTTGATTAATAGAATCTGTTGGATAATTGATTAACCAGTATGCATATGAATTAACACTTCAAAATCTCCATTATCCCCTATATTCTATCTTTTGTATTTCTTTTTACTTATTCATGATTTAACAACTATGTTACCAATAGCTTCACGTAACGTGAAACAAACAAACAGTATAAAATAGGATCTGTATAATATATTCGAAAGCCATAAGCCTTGTATATTTTGGGGGTTACAGTTGAAACTTGTTAATTCAAACAACATTCATGAGCAACACATATTTGTTAGATTTAAAAGTAGTTGGAATAATAATTGAGGTTTGGTAATGTATGCTTTGCATCAAAAATAGTGTGCGTAATTTTTATGGATTTTTTACAAGAACAAAAAAAATCTAACGCGGGCATCTCATGCATTCTCTGTAGGACTATTAAATGATGACTATTTTTTACGCATTTGGTTTAAACTTATTTTATTTGAATTTGAAATTCGATACTTTAATGATGTTAATATTTAGCGATTTCTCGCCAAATGTAGGCGATATCGCCAAGCTGGGATTAGTCTTATAAACTTACTTTTGGCGCCAAATATGTCGTCATATTTCAAGTTTATCATTTCATTATTTGTCAAGGAAACATAATAACGATTTTCAAGATATTGAACTAATTTTTAAAAATTTTTTAATAGCTTGAAAATCGTCATTTCATAAGATAATGAGTTTTTAAAGTAATATGTTGAGAAATTGAAAATCAATGTAAAGCAATGTAACACCTCGGGGTTACTAAATCGAAATTCAGGAAAAGTCGAAATATTTTGATGACACACACACACACACACACACACACACCAAAAAAAAAATCAAGTTTAGGTACAGTGCTGAAACAAAGCTTTTTAGAAAAACCATTCTCTGGACTTTCCGATGATAAGTTGTCGGATAAAAAACGTAGCACGCGATAGAAGTAGACGACAGTAAGCTGCGTACCACGGAAAAATGGTCGAAAAAGGGACAAAACATAGAATAACTAAAAGACAATAATTCTGTCCCTACCCCCCAATCCATAAATATTTGCCTTTTTTTTTTTTTTTTTTGTTTTTTAGTCAGCGTGCTAAATTTTGCTCACATACGACGAAAGGTCTATACGCTCATATCAAACGCACAAACAAACAGATATACATCAAAGCTCTTTTGTGTGCATAGAATGAGATTCATCCATAACCTCAATGTTTGTATACTTTATATCAAAAAGAAATATTCGCATTTCCTTTTTTTCAATCAATAATGATTTTATATATAAGTTAAATTGTTAGGTCATTTTGAGACACCTTTTTCTCTTAAATTCCGTTTTGGTTTAATCATTTAGAAGGGAAAGGGCTAAGCCTTAACTTAGCTTGCCTGTGTCCCCCTTGATACTGAGTGCACCAAACAAAAACATCAATCAAATCACACTATTTGATGAAAGCAAATTCACACACCAGTCAAATGCCACCCATTTACCAACATTCAAAACAACACCAATCAAATCCAAAACCTTTTTTCATTTTCTATTTCAGACTCGCACTACGATAGGTTACTTACCAACAATTTTAAACGTCAATCAAAAACAAAACACTAACAAAGAAAATTTTAAACACCAATTAAAACAAAATTAACGTCAATCAAAATCGATAGCATTTCTATTTATTTATTTAATTTTATTTTTTACCATTTCAGACTCACGCCTGCAATTCAAATGTATTACTCACCAAATGAAAGAACGGGGAATAGAGTCCGACACCGCACAGTCCGGCGGACAGCATGCTGACCAGTATGCATCCGCTCCTGAGGGGCGTCCAGTCGAAGAAAGGCGGCTTATCGGACACCCCGGACTTATCCTTTATCTTCTTCCTCTGGTTCTTGAGGTGAAGAATGGCCCTCCTCTGGGGATGGTACAAGGAGGCCGAGCGATAGCAGATTCCGATGAAAAATGGTGCCACCGCCATGCCGGTAATGGCGTGCAGTCCCAGTCGCCAACCCAGGACGCTGGAAAATAAAAAGAAACCTTATACATTTATCATTGTTGTAGTAGTAGTCTCTTTTTTTTTCTTGTTTCTTTCTCATTCTTTTTTTATGGTGGCGTAAACAATCTTTGCTAATTTTCGTTTTGTTTAACCCTTTGAGGCGCAACCCTTTCCCAATGCTAAAAAAAGGGTAGCCGTTGCCATCGCTCGACTTAACTACCAGCAAGATGGCGGACGATCGAAACGTTCATCGCGTGCCACAGATCCAGAGACCCCTTTTTTGACGACAGCTGGCTGGGCAGCGGCACAGCCAGGGAGAAGCACAGAGCCGTTTGGCTTCATATGTTAATAGTGATGAACCCATGTTCCTGGTGCTCTGCTTTTATTATTGTAAAACTCTGAGCCAATATAAAATTTGGAATCAATTTTGCTGATCAATCAATCAGCTGGCTGTGCCGGCACAGCCAGCTGCGTCAAAAAAGGGTCTCTAGATCTGCGATCTGCGGCACGCGATGAACGTTTCGATCGTCCGCCATCTTGCTGGTAGTTAAGTCGGGCGATGGCAACGGCTGCCCTTTTTTAAGCATTGGGCAATCTGTCCAGCTGTTCTCGCGCTCTTCTATTTTTCGACAGATGTCAGTGCTGTTAAAAATAATCGTGACCATTTTTTTTGCGGGAAGTGACATGCTAAAAAGGAAAGGATTCTCGTGGAGCTATGTCACCCGCAACTATTTTTGTAGAAATCAAATCTATTCTTCATGACTGGCAACAGTCAAAACGTCAGAGTTTGGCGTTCCCGGAGCGGACACACTGCGCGTTAAAGGGTTAAGGTTGTTTTGTTAAGGTCGATTTAGTTTTGTTTAATCCCTTTCCTTATCAATCCCGTCAGAATCGCGGGCTGAGCTTTCTCCCTCCATTTCTCGTGCCCGTGATATTTCCGTGCTGGAGTGTTGTTCAAAAGTTATGCGACAGAGAGATTAGAGCATTTCAAATCTTATGCACGGAATTCTTTTATCTCATTTTGCACATCAGATGGCAGTACCAGAATATTTTTAACGTAATTGAAGAGAGTTTATTTTCAAATAGAAAGCAGCACTAATCAAATGTGCGTATTTAGGACATGCACACACATTTTGTAATCTTTTAAATAAATCACACACAAAAAATTACTAACATTTATTTATGTTATGAAATAAGTGTAATAAAATTCCTATTCAGTGTTTAAAACATATATTTTTAATTTTTCCCTGCTCAGTGGAAAGCACACATTAAATCAAAATAACTCTAAATGTTGACTTTTCCAAAAAATTTATTTTCTTTTTATTTCATGCTAAAGGAAAAAGAGTCCAAAACTTTCAAATGAATACATATATTGTAACATACACTTATTTTCATACAATTTTCTTGAACAAAAAAAAATTGTTTAGGACCGTTTTCTTTAAAATAATATAACCTTTAAGGGGTTAAGGCCGTTAGGCTGATTTACGAAATGGAAAATAAAAATATTTACAATTGCTGTGATTCTCATCAGGAGTCACACATAACAGAGTGAAGATATAAAAATAAAAACAACAGGATATCCGTAAGTGACGCAGTAAAAAGCTCAAAAATTCACTTCGACTTGTATCCAAAGCATGGTGAAGCTATATATGTGACTTCAAATGGAACTTATATATATTTTTGAGGAAGTACCAAGCAAAAGAGTTTTTCTCACTGTATAATTATGTGAAAAAAAAAAAAAAACTTTTCTTTCCCATCTCTCTGTGTAATTACAGAATGAACCTGGTATCTGAAAACGTTCAGTAGGTGTAAGGGAATCAGACAGAAATGTAGGCTGGTAAACGTGTCTTTATGCAGATGTTAATGATGACTTTTAGAGAAGAGATAAAACATCAATTTTCTTAATTACGTCTCATAAATGATGTGCTGATGTGCCAGTTATTGCATTGTTAAAAAAAAGACATGCATTATAAATTATTACTTATTTTTGAAAATGAAATTTTTTATGTACTACACGCTCAAACCAAACGAGCGAAATTCGATCAGTCGGAGTGGAAAGTGAGCCGGTTTTCAAAAGTGAGCTTCTCCTTTAGGAGCGTTTTTCGATCACAAGAGCGGCGCGGAATATAACAATGAGCGGGGAGGAGAAATTCTCGGAAAAGATACGAAGCGAGGAGAGAGACTTCTCAGAAAAAGGACTACGTAAAGAGCCCTTTAGCGGAAAAACCAGTCGGTTTCCAAGGAAACAGATCGTTCCGCAGTGTATCGTTTTTTTTTTTTTCGCTCTTTGGGTTTAAGCGTGTATAAAATCCTAAATTATTTCTAAAAAATAAAGTATTATTTTCTATTTATTTACTTGTAAATTGAAAAATTTAGAAGTATAGCATATTCTTTACAACGTATATTACAATAGTGTAATCGTGCCGGAAATTTTTGAAGTATTGTATGTTCAATTTTGAAACAACTTCCATGTTTTCTTTTCAAATTAATATGCCTGTAATCAAATGCCTGTCAAATTAATATGCGGTTTAATTTTAAGCCTTCAATATTGTTTCTCAAACTTTCCCATGCAGCATTAAGGCAACAAAATTCCTGAAAAAAGGATTTGGACAAACTAGCGCACACACACCCAATTCCGGAACAAAATTTGGAGCACTTTTACAAAATCAAATATCTCCAAAAATTGCAAGGAAAACCATGTCATATCAAAAAATTTATAAAATCCATGTAAATCTATGTCCTAATGATCTCTGTTGTTCACCTTTTTATCTTTACATGGGGTACAACGTAAAAATAAACTTTACAGTCTATCTTTGAAGGTGACATCTGACATTTTTAATACTAGAGTATTTAACTAACATTTTTTCTTGCGGAAAGAAATAACATGAAGGTAACATGATTAATTTTTAAAAGTTAGGGACTAGGGATGGACGCGAGACGAAAAATAGGAGTCTCGCCTCTCGCAAAATAGCCTAAAACTCTTGTCTCGTCTCGCAAAAATCCCTATATCGTAATGTTAAAAATGTGTGTCTCGTCTCGCAAAAAAGATGTAAATCTCTATCTCGTCTCGCAAAACAGTCGTCTCGCGTCCATCCCTATTAGGGACAAATACTAAATGTGGGAAAATATCCATAATCGCTTTTTTTTACATTTCGGGGACTAATTGAAGAAATAAAACTGTTGAATTTGGAGACATTCCGTCACCTTAATGCATAGTGTCAATCGATGACTTGAAAAAAGGGTGACAAACCTTATAATTTTAGGGAAACAAAAAGAAAACATCACAATTCCACATCCAATTCCTGAAGTTACTATAGCCTCCACTTTTTCTCTTCTGCGCTTGAAGTACTGACCAATCATCAAGGAAGACGTCACTCTAGCTAAGCTTAAGCCCAGAGACATCACAAAGCCGTAGCTTAGAAACACCTAAACAAATATACAGAAGGTTTGCGTAAGAAAAAACAAGTACATGAATAATACCTGAACTATTTTATATGCTGTTAGTCACTATGAATGTTTTTTAACACACCTTAGAAATTAATTAACATTTAGTGCGCGTATCGACCGTTTTCTTATTAATTATATCAAGTTTTCATTATTAGTGGTATCTTATTATTAGTGATATCAATATAGTACAAAATACAAATGAAAATAAGTATATATTTAAACTTATTTAGTTATTGTAAATGTTTCATAACATTAAAGATTGTATCGAATTAAAGCACTTCAATATCCACCTAAAAAATTTACCAATTCAGAATTAAATTATGTTCACAACGAACTTATAATAGTATTTAGCTGAACCATAAAAATGTGTCTTGCAATGTTCTTACTATCTATAATATTTATTCATTAAATTATTGCACAGTTAATAAAATTTAATTTATTTTATATTAAAATGAATATGGTTGTCAAATTATAAACCTACATACTTTAACCAAGAGAAGACTTCCATCATGGCTTAGTGGACACTGATTATGTTACATGCCTGAAGTGTAAATGTCCACGGTTCTAACCCTACCGCTCAGCAGTCGATCTAATGGTCTGGAGTTTGGGGCAGTTATCTCCAGATGTAACGTCAATACGCGCTAGAACCACTTTAAAAAGTCCTTTTCCCAATCCCCCCCCCTTGGGCATATACCTCTCGTGCAGGTTTGACTTAAGCACAACACACAAACTCACACTAGCGGGAAAGACAGAATATGCAAATTCTACAAATCTACCCGCCTTTCAATGCCTTAAAAGTAAATATTTTTTTAAGCATTATTATTTTTCTAAATTTTGCTTTCTTCATTGGTTTTCTAAATCACGGACAAAATTCAAAACTTGGGATCTACAAAAATTTTATTTCTCAGGACATAAGAATATTTGAAATCATTTTACAAAAAGGTAATTGATTGAAAGACTTCACCTGAACGAGATGCTTAACCCTTTGACGCGCAACCCTTTCCCAATGCTGAAAAAAGGGCAGCCGTTGCCATCGCTCGACTTAATTACCAGCAAGATGGTGGACGATCGAAACGTTCATCGCGTGCCACAGATCTAGAGACCTTTTTTGACAACAGTAGTTAAGCTGGTAGTTAAGTCGAGCGATGGCAACGGATGCCCTTTTTTCAGCATTGGGCAATCTTTCCAGCTGTTCTCGCGTTCTTCCATTTTTCAGCAGATGTCAATGCTGTTAAAAAGAATCGTGACAATTTTTTTACGGGAAATGAACGTGCTAAAAAGTAAAGGATTCTCGTGGAGCTATGTCACCCGCAACTATTTTTATGGAAATCAAATCTATTCTTCTTGACTGGCAACAGTCAAAACGTCAGAGTTTGGTGTCCTCACGGCGAGGACACCGCGCGTTAAAGGGAAAAAGTATTATATTTCTAAAATATTTTCCACGTGACTACGAAGCAGAAAGAAATGATGCAGCTCTGAAATAAATTTATGCACTGGACTTGGTTGGTTGTTTTCGGAGACATTTGAAGCCAGCGATTTATGTACACCAGTAGCATGGTAAATTTTATGATGCTTAATTTATTGTAACTAATACTCTCGTAAATTTTGTCTCGAGATATCTTAGGCCACTAACTTCGGAGAAACATGGTTATCTTTATCGAGATATGAAACCTCTAAAGATGAGTTTTATGGGAGAGAAAGCCATGCAGTAATTTTATAGATGAAAGTATTTTGTATGAGATAAGAAATCCGGTTAGTAAAATAACCGCATAACGCTTGCTGGTAGAAATTTATTCCAACTTATTAAATCTTGCTGAAAGCTTTAACTTCGCCATGCCGTTAGGTCCAAAATGTGTTTACTTTCTGATTAAAAAGTAGGATTAGTTCAATCTGCTTGTAGATGGGATTTCCTTTTAGTGCTGAAGAGCTGATAAATTCAAAAGCAAATGAAGGAAAAGAAAGTTTTTTCTCCATAAAAGCGATGGAGTTAATGAACTTTTTCAAATCTATTGCGATCTTGATAAAAGTAAAGGTAGTGACTCGTGTGTGTTGAGACAAAAATGAATTTTGCTTAGCAGAAAGAGAAAAAAATTCTAACGGCGTATGACTTTATATATAAGACGAAATACATATAATTTTACAGTTTTGTGAAAAAGTAATGTCCTTTAAAGTTGGCAATGTCTTCCTTATAAATATATGTATTGATAAAGCACTTTATGAGATACGTATATTTCGGAATAAATTCAGAATAAGCCTCTCTATTACAGTGAAATTTGATTTACTTTATATTATACTTGACAGAACTTTGTATAGTACACAATTAATTATTTATGTATAAGGAGGGGAAAATGCAGTGCGCCACTTTAAATCATTCTGTGCGCCAAGTTTGGCGCAAGCGCCACGATTTACTTACCCCTGCGCTAAAGGGGGAAAATGAAACAAGAATTGCATCTCTATTTTAGGAAAAGGTAAACACAGAGTTCCTGTTAGTGGTGGCGCATCGCAGAAAAGTGCAAAGGCACTGGTTGTACTAATCAACTACCGACCTTTTCCGATTAAAAAAAAAAAAGTATAAAATATTACCCATTATTTTAAGAGATATCTCAAACGGTTTGTTGCACCACTCCTAATTGTTCTGAATTTTTGTATATTGTTATGCAATAAGAACAGGTAAAGGAAACGGTCATAGAGGCTAGAGATGAGACGGGCTCAGCCCGAGCCCGAAAGACCGAGCCCGAGCCCGGGCCCGACTCGGGCTCGGGCTCTGTAATTCACGATTGCGTTCGGGCTCGGGCGGGCTCCGGCTCGTGAAAAATTTCTCCTTTGTTGAACATACTCCTTGAAACAGATTTTAAAAAGTGATTCATGGGATAAATAGACGTACTTATTTCAAAAAATAGCGGCACGGGGGACTAGAAGGTGTGTGAAGCTCCAAAATTTATTGTATCCTATTAATGAAGTAGTTAAATTTATGTGTCTTTAGCTGAAATTTCGGGCTCGGGCTCCAACTTTAATAATATTGCTCGGGCTCGGGCGGGCTCGGATTAAAATTACTCGGGCTCGGGCTTAAAAAATGAGCCCGAACTCATCTCTAATAGAGGCCTCATTCATTTTCAGTCTGACTGAGCTGACCGTCAGATTTCAGAGAGCTTTTGAGCAGATTTGTCGCCATAAATCACTGACCTGTTAACAAAAAAGGAAGCATTTCTCCAACCTTGTGGCTTATCGCTTGATAGTACAAATTTCCATCTGATTCTTTGTATGGTGCACATACGTATGGCTCCACAAGGTGCCCCCCCCAAGGTGCTTAGAAATCGTAACTTTTTTTAACCCCAGGTCACTGATTTATTGTGCTATCTCCATTCCCCACCTAATAAAACCGACCCTCCTTCAAAAAACCTGCCAAATCAGTCGGCTAATGAATGCGGGCCCTAAGCATTGAAACGTTGTGTGAACTAGTTTTAAAGTAAATAAAACACTAAAGTACGTATTCACGAACTATTAAACACGCGAGTGAACTCACCAGAGTGAGCTACTTCAAAGGTTAGCAGGGAAAGTGGTATTCACCATATCATGTCAAATACAAAGGTTACTATGACACCTGTCCAATACAATTTCCTCGTTGTGCGTTGTCTCTGAGAGTCAAACTGGTCATTTAGGTTACCTGACTTGGGCAGTCATGGCGTTTGCTGAATATCGCTGTAAAGTTCTATCATAAACAAATCCTTATTCAGAACATGGGCTTGGAAATAATGCGCAATGATGTAGCTTTATGCTCACGTAACCAAATTACTTTTGTCTTTTTAATTTAACTAATTCTAATCTAACTTCTAATCTAATTAGTTTATATATCCATTAGTATATAAAGTACTCTTACAAATTCTGGCCCGAAAATAAATTATACATCTTTAGCTCCCTTTTTTAAGCATTAACATTGTAAGCCATACGCTTGAGAATAACAGTCTTCAAATGAATCATACCACTGTATTATTTTCAATTCTGATATACCGGCTGATTCAAAATAGATGTTAAAGCAGTTATCTCTTAACCCTTTGAGGCGAAACCCTTGCCCAATGCTGAAAAAGGGGCAGCCGTTGCCATCGCTCGAGTTAACTCTCGGCTCGAGTTAACGCTCGAGTTAACTCTCGGCTCGAGTTAACTCTAACGAGACAGCTGGCTGTACCGCGGCACAGCCAGCTGTCGTTTCGATCGTCCGACATCTTGCTGGTAGTTAAGTCGAGCGATGGCAACGGCTGCCCTTTTTTCAGCATTGGGCAATCTATCCGGCTGTTCTCGCATTCTTCCATTTTTCAGCAGATGTCAGTGCTGTTAAAAAGAATCGTGACAATGTTTTTTACGGGAAATGACGTGCTAAAAAGTAAAGGATTCTCGTGGAGCTATGTCACCCGCAACTATTTTTATAGAAATCAAATTTATTCTTCGTGACTGGCAACAGTCAAAACGTCAGAGTTTGGTGTTCCCACAGCGGGAACACTGCGCGTTAAAGGGTTAACGGGTTAAGCCGTTAGTGATCGAAACATACGTTTAATTAGAAAAGTTCGTGAAATAAAGAGTAGTTTTCAGGCAGGCGCGTAGCCAGGAAAATTTTTCGGGGGGGGGGGATATGAATTTATATGCGTATAAATAGACGGAGTTTCATCACTAATCCAAAAATTTCGGGCGGGAATATAGCCCGATATCCCCCCCCCTGGCTACGCCCCTGTTTTCAGGTATGACAATCTTTTACGATGGGCTGAATGCATATTAAAATACAAAATTTAATTTTTATACGGTCCCTCGTTTCCCATCACTTATATTTAGAAAAACGTTGCTCTGTGTATAAAAAAAATTCATTAAAAAATACTATGTCTCTCAGCGAAACAGTTAGCGAGATATTTTATGTTGAAAATGTGGCGACTCACACCACTTTACTTGATGTGCTGGCGTACGTTTTCAGACGGAGAAATTTTTACTTTAGGTGATAATAATTAAATTTTATATTTTAATATATATATATAGCCCCTAGTAAAAAAATTGCCATATGTGAAAGCTACTCCTTATTTGACGAAATTTTCTAATTGAAAGTATGTTTCGATCACTTGAGATATACAAGATTATCCTTTTAACTTCTATTTTGAATCACTGCATTTTTCGCTGTACTTCCACGGCGACAAATTCCTTTCGGCTTTAATTCACGAACAAATCGCAGACAGTATAATCTCCAGTAATACATTTCCAGTATATACTGGTTAACCAATAGGCATTGTGTGTGTGTGCGTAAATCACTTTTTATAGGCCTTCAATGGAATTCCATCCTTGCAAACGTCATATAAAAAGTATTTCATCTGCACTCTCTTTCAACACGCACCATTATATTGTTGCTATCAAAGGACTGGACCATAACCTTTAGGCAGTAAAAAATGTAGAACAGAAGTAAATAACGCTGAAGATACAAATGGAGCCTAAAATATGAAATAATATAAAGACCAATGCTCAGTTTGCTCGTAAAGTTACGTTTCAGGACTGATACAGCTACGTATTAGTTAAGTGAAGCACCCATGTCTCAGTATTTCTTAAACATTAAGGGGATTTAAAAAGAATCTCGAGGTATATAAGAGTACAAAATAATTTTTGATAATTAGCACTCTTTAAAAAAAAAAAAAAAAAAAAAAAAAAAAAAAAAAAAACTAAATTTGTCCCGAAGGAGCAAAAGTAGGTCCGAAGGATTTAAAACCGGGACAAATTCATTCCAGTTATTTTTTCGGTTTCCAAATCATTTTTTTAACATGTAAAAGAATGAAATGATTAAAACTATACAATAGCACACATAAAAGGTACATATCGTTTTAGACACGTCTTTCGGAGGAAAAAATATCGTCCCTCGTCAACAGTTGTCCGAACACAGACTGGGGCTGAAAAAAGTAAACGGAAAGTAAAAGTGAAGAGCGAGTTGCCAGCCAAAAGTATTAAAAAAGCAAGAAACTGGAGAGAATAAGAGAAGGGGGGGAGGGGAAAGGGGTAGATAAAAATAAAATATGTAGAAAAGAAAAATAAAATATAGAAATAAATAAATACACAAAATGGAAACATGTAAAAAACAACAGAAAATAAAACAGCTAAAATACAGCGGAAACAACAACAAACATAAAAACTTTTTTTTTATTTTTTTTAATAATAAAAATATAAAGTAAATACAGAAAAAACACACACGTAACAACAAAATAAATAAATTTAAAAAATTTAAAAAAGCTAGTAGAAAGGGGATAGAGGAAGAAAGCAAAAATACCCTTAAAATAACTGTTTTCAAGCAGAATGAATGAAAGGAATGGAAGAACCATCATTCACAAGACGTTTCAAGTGCTCGGCAATCGAGAAACCTTCCAAAAAGTCTAGATGAGACAAGACTGGGGAGTGAAGAATATCTTAGCTTCAGAAAATTGAAAACGATAATTAGAATTCCAACAATGAGAGGCAATAGAAGATTTAGAAAGCTCATGCTTAGTATCTCTCAAACTCTTTGAGCCTAAATTTGAAAACTCTTCTGATCTGACCAATGTAGTCCAAATCACAAGATCCGCAAGGAATATAACAGACACTTCAATGGTTTTCAATAGAAATAGCATCTTTGAGAAAAGAGAACTTTATTCAACGATTTAAAGTTGATTTGAAACCGAAATTTTTGACCATTTTATTTTGCGGAGTTTTAACTATCTCATCTTTTAAAAACCAGTTTCTTTTGTGTGTTTTTTTTTTTCGGTGTTATGTAAGGAAATTTTAAAAATCCATACCTTTCATCAGCTATACTTACAATAATTTCTTTAAGAGACTTTTCTGTATTTTCCAAAAGAAAAAAGCATTTTCATGTATAACTTTAAATCCATAAAATCACCAGATTTTTTTTTAAATCTTCATTTGATAAATACTGTATAAAAAAAGCGCAGAAATTTAATACGTGTTTTAATTTATTTTTCTTCATCGAAAACGCTTTGAAAGAAATGATCCACCTCCCTTTCTACTTAAAAAAATTGTTAAAGTTATTAGATACTTTACATAAAACGCGTTTCCATATGCCATCCCCTCTTTCGAACGTGTATAAATCAGTGCTCACCTAACATATTCTCAAAGTCGAGTTAACCAATATTTATAAAGCACAATTTTATAGACCCTGCATGCACATAGAATCCCTTCGTTGAAAATGTCATATAAAAAGTATTTTACTATGATTTATTTTCACCTACGTTCTCCTTCGGTCATGTGCTGGTATTTTGTTACCCAGAGATGCTCAGCCATAACCATAGGCAGTAAAAATCTACTGGAAAGGAAATAAATAACTTCGGAGTTATAAATAGAGCTGAAAATATGAAAAGAAATAAATAGGGACTGTTTCCCCGTTTTCTAGATAGAATGTTTTAGGGCGGTTGAAGTTAACCTAAGCGTATATATGAAAGGGAATTCCTCAAATGAATTTCTTCTTGAATGGAATTTATTAAGATGATGACGGTTAAATTCCGTATAATCGGAAAAAATAGTATTCGTTTAATTTTATTATAACTTAGTACAAAAGAATTCTTTTTTTAAAATTGAAAAAAAAGATGCACGCTATCGATTTTTAAGCCATTAAAATACTCAAAATACCTTTTTAAGTCTTTTAATGTCAGTCCTTTTTAGTCTTTTTGAAGTGAAACTTCTTTAGGCGCGTTGAGAGTGAAATTTCAAGGTCGTGTCACGGCAATAGCGTCATGATGAGGCTGGGACGATTTTGGATTTTAACAGGCGGAGAGAGCTACCGGATAGATCGCCAGAGAGAAAGAGACAAAAATAGTAAGCATGCTATACTCTATTGTTGCAGAGAGTTTTCTTTCTCCTCTTTGTGCTACATTCGTCCTTATTTAATTTTTGAATTATTTTATATTTTACGTTATTTTTGACCGTTTTCTGTCTTTGCCCTCCGAAAAAGAAGGCTTCCGACCGTCCGAAAGGAAAAATAATTAAACGATCGGAAAGAGGAAAGAGGTTTTTTTTTTTTTTCCTAAAGAGACCTTCATTTTTGAATTAGCTGCATTTCCCGATTTTTGATAAATAAAAATCGACAACCCTTTTATCCGTCAAATTCGGGTGAATTTCAGAACGAGGAGCCTATCTCAGCTCGCATCTAAAAAGCTATGGAATATTTCGACTAATGAAAAATATAATGTTACGGACAAACTGCTCAGCTTTCGTTTAAAAAAAATCAAGCGTCTAGGATTATTTTTTGATCAGCTAAAAAATTAATTAGTAAAACCCGTACGAAAATAATTTGAAACTTCCGAAGACAGAAGAAGGGATTCGACTAGTTTCACGTGACATCAGAATGAAGAACCAGTGAGGGAATAGTTCTTTTCTCCGGAGAGTGTATGAGTGGAGGTCTGAAAAAAAGCGATTTATATTTATTGTTATTAACAAACTATTATTCACAAAAACCGATATCCAAGTAAGTAATATTTTATATATTCTTTTTGTATACATCTTAATTGTAATTTAAAATTTAAAATCCGTGTATATTAAATGATTTTTATGTTTATCTAATGACTTAGTGTGCTTAGTACATTTATTATTTTATTTACTAGTTTCAAATTTTATTTTAATACTGAAAAATTAGCCAAACGAACTTCTAAAATATTCTTACATTAATTTATTTTTAATCTTTTTAATACTATGCCTCAATCCTTTGATTACCTACAACATCTAACTTTTGATCTGTTTTCAAATGTTATCTTTAATTTTTATCTCTGACTACTTAATTGACAATCGAACAGATTTTAATCAATCTCTCCAAAGAAGTTCCACTTCTGACACGGGTACTCTGTACACACGTTCTTTTTATTTTTTTATGCTTCTGCAAATGCATATTGGCATGAAAACGTTTCTCCGCTTGCCAAAATACCTTTTTAAGTCTTTTAATAACAGTCCTTTTTAGTCTTTTTTATGACCCTGCAAATGCATATCGGCAGGCAAATGCTTCCGCGAGGTCTGGGGCAGCTTGCCAAAATATCTAAACTCCTTTGCAATTGAATTTTAACGGCCGATATTACCCACAAACCAAATTTTCTAACTAAAATTAGGTATTAACTAAGCATTTTTGTTGGCTGCGGTGAAAACAACAAAACACAATAAGTTTGTCAACGTTATTGTGGCATTTTTTCCCCTGTAAAGCAATAAGTGAACACTGTACAATGATCACACATACAATGGTCACTGTACAATGGGTGGAAGTCAAGGAGCTCAGAGAATGTACCTGGTGCATCTGTAAGGCAAACGATGTGAAGAGACATCCTAGACCGGCCGTCAGTCCACCGAACACCGCCGTCAGTCTTGTGCTTTTCCTCCGGCAGAAGGCAACGATGAGAGGAGACAAGAACAAACCCAGAGACACGCTCAAGGCTCCTAGCCATACTGCAAGAAGAAAAAGAGACATTCGACTTAATGTGCGGTAAATATTACAAGTAGGCAGTTAAACAATATATAGAAATACGTAAATCGCTCTTATTAAGCGTATTTTTCTTAGTGATTAAAAAAGAAATCTGATATGGATGGAATCACACTTCTTTGTACGTCTATTAAAATGTACACATTTTTAAGCATTTTATTCAAACTTATTTCATTAGTAAAGGAAGATACGGTACTTTGATTACATTAACCCTTTTTTATCAAGCGTCTATAATTGAGGGCATAAATTCTGGAACAATATTACAAAGAAAATACTAATAATTTTCAGTTGAAAACTGTTTCGCACTTTTTGCGGGAACGTAATAGCATTTTTATTTTGGTTACTTCATTATAAATTTTATTATTATAAAAATATTCACATATATAAATTGGAGTAAAATTACATAAACAGGTCTGAATGGGTTAAGGTTTGGTGATTTCTCGCCAAATTTTTGAGAGCCAGTAGCCAAGCTGCATTCAGTTTTGGAAACTTCTTTTTGACGGAGAAATACCAATGATTTTCAATGAAGTTCTTATACATTTTTCAGCAAAATTATTAATTATTATTTTGTTAATTTAACAAAACTTTCGCTGGTGCTCTTCTAACCGGAAAATTAAAAAAAAAATTTGTTGATTCAACAAAACAATTTTTTTTCAGTGGCACCAAAAGATTTTTCAATTATTCTTATTCCATGGAAGTATGTAAATTAATTAATTAAAAAATTTTTAGACGTCTAAAATCCAGTAAAAAGAACCGCTTTAAACTAACAGCTTTCCTTAAGAAGTAAAGCAAATATTCGTTTCCATTTACATTATCGACTCTTAAAATTAAAATTTCTCTAATATATCTTAATTAATAAATGACATACATGGCATTCAGGTAGAAAGTTTTTCTTTTCATTCAGTCGATAATATAAAATTATCGACTGAACTGGACGTCGTAGGTGATTGATGTGTTTGTTAAACTCACCAATTTTTCACTCAGCCCTTTTTTTTAAATTTAATTATTCTCGTATAAACAGCTTACACATTTATCTGCTGATTCAATTTCGCCATGGAATAGAAAGTTCATAATTCAAAAATTATTTATAAGAAAGATATTTTGTTTGGTATTTAAAAAAAAAACACTTCTTTAGTCTTATCTAGTTGAATAAATGAGGTTTATCATTCTATTACAAAAAATTAAAGTGATCAATTGTAAATGTTTAAGACAATTTTAAAAACTGTTTACCAAAAAATAAGATTATACATTTGCTTACGGGGAAAAAAATTGATGGAACTCTCTCAAAAGTTAAATTTGTGAACAAGACATTTAGAAGTTTGATTTGATAAACATAATTAAAAACTTCCTTCACTCTGAACTAATTTAAAATAAGTATGTTTAAATGTTATCTTTTTTCAAAGCTATGGAGATTTTTTTTTTCTGAAGCATTGGCTTCTATTCTGAAAACATTAAAACCTTAAAAACCTCCCGAAAATGCTGGTTTTAGGAAATCAAATCAAATCTTATTATTTTACATAAATTAACAATACCAAAGAAAAAAGTGAACGTAAGTTTCAGAAAGCACTAAGGTCCTTTTTCATATAAGCAATGAGGCATTTTCAATTCCAGACGTAGGTAGAAATGCAAAACGATTTCTTACTTTCAGTTTTGTTTAATACCTACGCATGCGTTACATGCCGTCTTATGCACACGATTTCTTTTTCTTTCTTTCTATCTTTTCTTTTTCAATTCTCACTATTAGTCTGGACTTACCTTATATTTATATACCTTGTTCAAATTTTCGTTCTTTTATAAAATACTTTTCATTCATCCACTCAAGTTCAAATACATTTTTTTTAACTTGTAATAGAGGACAGTTGATGTTAATACAGATTTTTCAAATATTAATTCATTTATTAAATTTAATTAATTAATTTTAAATCCTGTTACATGGGATTAAAAATAAATGAAAACAATAAACTAAACAAACAAACTGGATTAACGGTGTCGACCCTTGCTTCACAAACGGCCCTGCATTAATTAATTAATTATTAATTAATTTATTTATTATTAGTTAATTAATTATTAATTAATTAATTAATTAATTAATTAATTAATTAATTAATTAATTAATTAATTAATTAAATTTAATAAAAAGAGAAATAAAAATATTTAAAAAATAGAAATTTTTTTTTTGTTGGCCTAAGTAGGTATTGACTTTTTTTAAAAATCTTTTTCGGTTGTACATTCAGAGATAAAACCAGGAGTACCTAAGTTCGTTATTCTGTGTAGAAAAACGATTCACAGAAGAAGGGGAGCTAAGTCACGGAGCCTGAGGAAGAAAATATAATGCGCAATGCATATTCGAACAGCTCGGGCGTTGAACCGCTTCCACAGATCATGAACGATGAGAATGAACGATCAGGAACGATGAACAGCAAAAAATATTCACGGGTTTCTTTTTCTTCATTTTTTTTTAATTAAAAAAAAGTAATAAATTCCTTTTTTGCAATTTTTTTAATAGCTGGCTAAGCTTCTGATACGTACGATTATCAACTTTTCAAAACAATCTGTTCATAAATAGATATTCTACAGGCTGTTAAAATGACCACAAAAACTCGAATTTTTTGGGGTGGTGCTTTAAAAAGTCGTTAAAAAAAGTAATTTATGTACCATGTTTCAACATGGCTTATTTGAAACAAACATAAAAATGTAGATTTCGGGTGAAAATTCAGTTCACGATAATGCAAAATGCTCGAAAAAAAGGCTGAAAACTGAATAAAACATAATATAACGAAAATATAAATAAATAAATTAAATTAAAAGCGGATTTTTTTTTCTCCTTCATTTAGTCAATATGCCAAATCTGGCCCAAGTCTAGTTGCCTATAGCGAACAACCAAAGAGACAAGAAAGCTGTTTTATATACATATAGAAGACTAGCTGAAGTACCCGTCGTTGACGTGTTAGTACTGAATGCAAATTTCCAAAAGGCAAAAACTTTCGTCAGCATTGTAGGAGTAGACAGAATGGATGTAGTATGTTGCCAAAGTAAAGAAAGCGAAGTTATAATTTTTAAGTATTGTTAAAATATTACAGGTTAGAGAGTAACTAAGTAATATCATTTCATTCGCTTTAGTCCTAATTATGTGATGCGCGAACGAATATTTACGCATATTGAAATAATTTTCGCAAAATCTCAAAATCTAATCAATATTTTTGAAAAACTGGAAGCGTAGAATTTAAGTAGAGTGACAACCTATCATGTCACCCAA
Organism: Cheiracanthium punctorium; assembly: GCA_038373885.1. NCBI lineage: Eukaryota > Metazoa > Arthropoda > Arachnida > Araneae > Cheiracanthiidae > Cheiracanthium > Cheiracanthium punctorium. The sequence goes on from JAWZYV010005235.1 coordinate 484,408, forward strand.
TTCCGTTTCATTCCCTGCAGTCTTTATTTCGTGATGCGGGAACAAAATTTCAGCATTTTAAGACGATTTTCACAAAATCTCAAAATGTAATCAAAATATTTTTAAAATTCAAAGCCTATAAATTAAGATTAGCAACTACCTATCCTATCACCAGATTTCGTATCATTCGTGTTCGTCGTTATTGCGTGATGCTTGGAGAAATATAAACGTATTTTGAGAGAATTTTCAAAAAATCTCAAAATCTAATAAAAATGTTTAAAAAATTGGGCGCCTATAGTTTATGTTGAGCAACCATCTATCATGTGACCAAATTTCATATCATTCGCTGTAGTCGTTATTACGTAATGCGTGAACGAAGATTCACTCAGTTTTAAACGATTTGCGCAAAATCTCGAAATCTGATCGATTTTTTTTAATTAGGTGCCTAAGTTTAAGGTGAGTGACCACCTATCAAGTCATCAAATATCATTTTTTCACCTTTGCAGTTATTACGCGATGCGAACACAAATTTACGCAGTTTGAAACGATTTTCGCAAAATCTCAAAATCTAATCAAGATTTTTTTAAAATTCGCCGCCTATGTTTTAAGTTGAGTGACCACCAATCATGATACCAAATTTCATTTCAATCGCTGCAGTCGTTTATACGTGATGCTCGAACATGAATTTACGCAGTTTGAAACGATTTTCGCAAAATCTCAAAATCCAATCGAGATTTTTTAAAAATTCGACGCCTATGTTTTAAGTTGAGTGACCACCTATCATGACACCCAATTTCATTATCATTCGCTTCAGTCGTTTTTACGTGATGCTTGAACAAAAAAAGCGTCACGGGCAGAATGACAGAATGACAGAACGACAGACAGACAAACTTTTTTTTTGAGGGTCGCACCGGATTCCCAGGTGCTTGAAACGGATAGAAATCGCAAAATTTTTGAATTCCAAGAAATATACCGACAAAAGTCTGATTTTATTTATATAGATATACAGCAACTCTCATAAAAGAAAATAAACTTGGAATATGGACTGTGTCACACAAACTACGACTATGAACATTACTAATATATAAATAATTTCTCTGCGTATCTATTTATATAATTTTTTTTTCTTCAAGAAATGTGCATATTTAGTTGGCTTAGTTCTTTCGAATCTCCTTTATATGTCGCACTCGCAAAGGAATAGAAAGACTGCCGCCCTACAGTTCTTTTGTACCGTCCTATATATACACGATTCCTTTTTTTCGGTTGTTTCACTTCTAAAAGACGGATGTTCTTTCAGATATAGAACCAAGAGTTCCAAAGTTAGTTATTCTGTGTAGAAAAACTATTCACAAAGTGGGGGCTAAGTCGTGGACCCCGAGGAAGAAGAAAAGATATTCAGTGCATATTTTTCTTGTCAACAATTTGCATTCTTAAAATAATCACAGAGATCTAGTATTAGTTTCGATCTAATTTATCCGGAAAATGTACTGTAGTACGAAAAAAATCCTGTGATTTATGTATACTTTTATGTGTTTGTGTTATGGCAAGCCTACACGAAGGGTATCTGTCTACGGAAAGTGGCGGTTTTGGACTTTTAAACGTTCTGACACGTTTAAAAGTCCCAAGGAAGATAATTTTTTATAGAGTTCTAACGCGTATTCACGTTAAATCTGGAGAGAACCGCCCAAAACTTGAAATCGAAGAAATACCGAAAGAAAGCAACTACACTCGATCTTGTATATAACAAGCTCTGATTTAAAGAGATCTCGTATTTAACGATGAATTTCGGTATGATTTATTTGTCGTGTTCAAATCGAAATCGCAGACGCTCTACAATTTTACAATCCTTTGCATTTCCATTTCTTTGATCGCACATTAGGGCGGGCGAGAAAAAAAGTAATAACTCTTGAAATCACTATTCTAATAGTGCGGAAAGAAATCTCTCTGGGTTCTGTAAAAACGTTGTAAACTATTATTGTGATTGGATAATATCTTCTGCCCCGCATCTGACTTGAGTTTTCGGAATTTGGGTATAAAAATAGACACTTTTTACCGAGCTTAAAAAACATAATTACCTTTCACTGTTGTTATTCTAATAGGGCGAGAAATGAGTGCACTGGGTTTAACACTTTGAGGCGCAACCCTATCCCAATGCAAAAAAAAAGGGCAGCCGTTGCCATCGCTCGACTTAACTACCAGCAAGATGGCGGACGATCGAAACGTTCATCGCGTGCCACAGATCCAGAGACCTTTTTTTTGACGCAGCTGGCTGCGCCCCACTGTGTGCCCCTCTGTGTGCCCCGCTGTGCCCCCCGCTGGCTGTGCCCCGCACAGCTCTGCGTCAAAAAAAGGGTCTCTGGATCTGTGGCAAGCGATAAACGTTTCGATCGTCCGCCATCTTGCTGGTAGTTAAGTCGGGCGGTGGCAACGGCTGCCCTTTTTTCAGCATTGTGCAATCTATCCAGCTGTTCTCGCATTCTTCCATTTTTCAGCAGATGTCAGTGCTGTTAAAAATAATCGTGACCATTTTTTTTACGAGAAATGACGCATTAAAAGTAAAGGATTCTCGTTGAGCTATGTCACCCACAACTATTTTCATAGAAGTCAAGTCTATTCTCCGTGACTGGCAACAGTCAAAACGTCAGAGTTTGGTGTACCCAGAGCGGGAACACTGCGCGTTAAAGGGTTAATAAAGTATGCCGAAATTATTTTTCCCATCAAATAATACCTATAATAAGGGGGAAATAATTATGTCTTTTACGCAGAGTAAAAATTGCCTATTATTAGCCAAATTCCGAAAATTCAAGTTCGATGCGGAGACAGAAGATATTATCCAATCATAATAATATTTTACACCGTTTTTATCTAACCCAGAGAGAACCTTTCCCGCGCGATTAGAATATTGATTTTTTTAAAAAAAAATTTTCGGACCACCCTAGTGCACATTTGTTCGTACAACACCCTTTCCGAAACACCCGCGCACGCCTTCCACACACACACACACACATTCAAAAATTTCAACACCTGGCGATAAATCCGCCCACGCACCAATCGAAGATTTATGTCTCTGGAGATTGGCTGAAAGGGAAAAATGGGATTGATTTTCGTACAGGTGGGCAAAAGCCGAGGCCCTCCGCTCCATAAATAAAGTCAGTCTGAGAGATGTGAATGTTTTAGGAGTCTGCTGCTCCTTTGTTTCTTTGTTTCTGCTGGAAGGAGTTCCGATTCTGGGAAGCCGAATTTTAATGAAGTCGGAGATGTGTAGTCACGAGGAAATATGAAGTTTATTTTATTGCCAATATTGGCAGCACGACGGAAAAAGAAAATATTTCATCGTTGACAGTAATCTATTTATGCGTTCTCGTTGGAGTATGTTAAGAGAAAAACTAATGCATGTATGCGGAAGGTGGTGATGCCAACATTTGTAATGAACCTAGCAGTTCGTGTATATATATATATATATATATATATATATATAACTAACAAGTAAAACACAGAACATACTACAAATAAGACATATCTCGCATAAAAATATAGCAGCTATTAGCAAGAATTAGGAACCAGATTTTGAAGCCAAATAAAGTAGAAGTAATTTGAACATTATTGTTGAAAATGTTGGGAAATTAAAATAAAAATAGAAAGGAGATAGTCTAAATAGATAGCTGTATTTTACAAAGTATTCAAAATGAATATAGATAAATCATAGATGCTGATTGAAAAGGAGTAACTGACGGTAGTAACTAGGAAAATTACAAAACTATAAATGCGCACTTGCAGCAAAATATAGCTTGTAAGAAGATTTATAAAATTATTAGCAATGCAAAAATGGCATATAAAGTCAAATCAAACATCCATAATTAATTATTTAGAAGATATCCTATTTGTAACGCGCAATTGCAGCTATGACAAACAGAATAGAATATAACTAACAAGTAAAACACAAAACATACTACAAATAATACATATCTCGCATAAAAATATAGCAGCTATATATATATATATATATATATATGTATATATAACTCGGCTGTTCGAGCCTCGTCAGGGGGAGCCCCTGAACTCCTCTAATATTTTAGTTTTATTATTCCCATATTAAAACAACGATATTAATTGACTATGTCATTTTATCTCTCATCTTTCGTGTATTTCGCCTGGTAACCCTATGTTGAAATTTTTATGACTGTAACCTATTGATAGAAAAATACATGGGATGCATATTCTACAGCTTATGAAATATTGTAGCAATAGATTAAAGCTGTTGTGAACTAAAATATGTAAAATTATGTCGCTTTTTTGGGATACATTTTTCGTACAATTTTGTATAAAGGAGGTGAGATAAAATGACATAGTCATTAATATATACAGGGTGAATCTAAACTCTTGGGCAAAACTTTAATGGGTTATAGGTCACATAATAAGGAATCAGAATCACATAGGAATGTGGGGTCAAAAACTCAATTTTCATTTAACCGGTAATAATCACTTTGTGAAAAGTATTGAAGCGTTCGTCAAATTTCTTAACCAAGTTTCATAAGCAATAGGCTCGTCCCCAAAAATTACATCCGTGAAATAAAATAGAATTTTGAAACTATGAATTTTAGTCTTCTGTTTTCGGAGAAAAATACATTAGTTTCTGAGGAGGAAAGGTAGGAATGGTAGGAAAGTGCACTGTTGTTTTAGCACTTTTTCCAAAGTGATTATTAACAGCTACACGAAGACGATGTTGCCGACCCACATTGCTATGTGATTCTGATTCCTTATTATGTGCCAATCACCTCTTAAAGTCTGCGAAGAGTTTAGATTCACCCTGTATATATATATATACACAAGTACATATATGTTATTTATTTTTTAAAATTGCATGTATATATAAAAGCGTATGTATTTAATTTATAAAATGAGCTATCTGTTTTGCTATTTCATGGCATCACACATATATTTAAAATTTTATGTTTGCGGAATTTCATTTACACAAAATTTTGTGTGTGTACGTTTGTTTGTACACACTTTCATTGGCAGGTTTTTGTTCAGCAAACACGAAAAATTATTTTTCAGAACAATCCCCTTCCTGTTCCCTGTACGGATTATCAGTAAGATAAACACACAAAAAAAAAAGTTCAGCGAATGAAAATAATAGACCATTTCGGCGTTTCTTGTTTTGGTACGTTTCAGATTATGCTAATGGGGGAGGAATAGTTATTCATTGTATACGAGGAAAGCTTTAAAAAAATTTCTGTACGTTCCGTTTCTTGGCATTTAAAGCGATATTTTTCTTCTAGAAGCTAATTAAGTAAATAATAATTCTTCGATGAGACATGCACGAATCACTTTCCCAGGAGTGTCCACAAGATACTGGTACTGTTTTGGGGATAATATATCGCGACAACTTTGGAGATTACACACACACTATATATGTACCTACTTTGTGGATTAGATATATATTGGTACTACTTTGATAATTATATATACGGGTACAAATATGGGGATTACATAGTGTATATCGGTACTACATTGGGATTATACCAGGTGTTTCGAAACCCATGGGCAAAAGTTTAAGGGGTGGTAGAATCACATAGGTGTAGGGTCGGAAACCTTGTTCATTTACCTGTTAATTATCACTTTAATAATCAGTCTTGTAATCATTGTTTAATCCCTGTTTTAGTAATCAGTCCTCCTACTAATCAATTTTAATCAAGTGCTTTTTGTGAAAGATCCATTAGTTTTTGACGAACCACAATCAGAAAGTTCACTTTTATTAAAAAATTATTATTAACAGGTACTGAGGACGACGTTTCTGACACCACATTGCTGTGTGATTCTGAACCATCTTGGTTCACAGTACCACCCTCTAAATTTTTGCCCCGGACTTTCGAAACACCCTATATGTATTCCCTAATACTTCGATACGATAGATTACAAAGTCACTTTATATATATATATATAGTATTTACTACTTGCGTACCCGTTCTTCACACGGTAGGAAACGAAAATTTTTCTTACATGTGTAATTCGTATTAATTCCAGTGATGTGGAATCTAAAAACAAAGCAAACTTATTTGACTCTTGACGTAAATTTTGCGTCATGAGTACTAACCTGAGATCACTGCAATATCATGACACAAAATACTATGTCAATGTCATTCGCGAAAAAAAAAAATGAAAAGCTCGACGGTTTGAAGAAAATCTCCTCATTTTCAAAATGTCTTATTTCTACATCATACTGTTTTTTAGGTTTAAGTTGTAGCATTAATACCTCAGACACTACATGATGTGGACAACCGTTTTATTTTTAAAAAGATGCGCACCCGCTCTTCATACGGGAAGAAGCGAATATTTTACTAAAATATGATCATAGCTACAAGTGACAAAACAGAATTAAAAAATAAATAAATATAAAGTTCAGGTAACTTTTTTCTGTTGAAACTACTGCTTGATATTCTAACACAAAGTAGAATTACTTATCATAAGCTGAAAAGCAACCGTTGGAAAAGGATGATCATGAACACTTTTAATTTCGTGAAATATTTATTAACGTGGCATGTAGTGATTTATTCATATTATCCTTACAACTATACTAATATTACTTATTACTACATATCTTCGCTATCTTTCTTTAATGAAACAGCTTAAATATTTGGCATCAATGGGACCTTTTTATTCAATGGTGATTCTTTGCAATTTACACATCAGCCTAAAAAATAATCATTTCACATTATGTTTGCCATTAAGGAAGCTCTTCATAAGTTAATTTGGGTTCAGTGAAACATGCTATCTAAAATCAATAGGATTAGTCTCAGAAACTTGAAACTCACACACCTATTATACAAATATATGTTCCAGTTACTGATGTGGAGACAATCATATTTTTACAACAAGAGATTTAGAAAATTACTGAAGTTTCACCATTTAAAGTAAATTTCATTACTGAAAGTAATTTTGTTTAACATCCTTGTATTCATATGTTTCATTATTTATTTTCCAAATATTATGATTCTATGGTGTAATCTTTATACTTTCAAAGCCAGATTAAAAAAAAAGTGTGTGCGGGTAATCTTTACGCGCGATTGAAGTAAAACTTCTTTGACATTTGCGACACATATCACTGAAATATAATTAAACTTAAAATAAATATCATATTATAATTTAATTATATTTATTATTAATGTACTTCACAAAGATTATATAAATGCTATATTCATATTATTCATTGGAAATAGGTACTTGGATGTCATCATAAATTTTAATGACTATTTCATTAATCTCTCACTCCCTTTATTGAAAATTGTCCGAAAAATGTGTCCCAAAAATGCAACATAATTTTACATATATTTAAATACTATTAGTTCGCAACACCTTTAATCTATTGTTACACTATTTCGTAAGATGTAGAATATGCATAACATGTATTTTTTACATATATTTAAATACAATTAGTTTACAACAGCTTTAATCTATTGTTACACTCTTTCGTAAGCTGTATAGAATATGCATCACATGTATTTTTCTATAAATTAGTTACAATCATAAAAATTTCAACATAGGGTTACCAGGCGAAATACAAGAAAGATGGGACATAAAATGACATAGTCAATTAATATAGCTTTAATACGGCAATAATGAAATTAAAAAATTAGGGGGTTTTAGGGGGGGGTCTCCCCCTGACGATTCTCGAACAGCCGAGTTTTATTTATGTATGAAATTATAGGTTTGTGGTAACTATAATGTGAAATATAAATTTTACCCTCTAAATTTACTAATTTTTTTGAAAACTAGGGGCCAAGGCCCCCAGACTCGCTACGCTCGCTTTTCGTATGAGTCATTCGGCCCCTAATCGGGCTTATTCGTAAAAAAGGCATAATTTCAACAGAGAAAACCCGAAGATTGGATCAGATAGAATGTTACTGAGCTAAGCTACACATTGCTTAGTTCTTGCATCTTCATTGGTACATAAAAATTTAAACTTCACACTACAGTAGACCCCCTACCCCTCATAACACGGAAGATATTTTGTTATTGGAATCCGTGTTGTACGGGTCCTGGGCTATACTCCACCTGGAGTGCGGACTCCACTTATAATCGCTGGAAAAATTATTTGTACTCCTCAGAAACACAATGATATTTAATGTTGCCCTACAAAGGTTATACTAATTAGGAGCTAAAGCGTAATAAAATAAGAACATATGTTTCAGCTGTATTTTTAATAATGTAAAACCTATTGGACACCTTGCGAATTTGCCACCCATGGCGATTTTTCATTATTTGGCGTCTTGCGTACCTGTAAAGTTAATAAAAGCTACGGAACAGATAGAATAGCCTGCCACCAATGGCGACTTTTCATTATTTGGCGATTTACACATACTCACAACCTATATTTACTGTTCATTTAAGGTTACCGGAAAACCGTTATCCATACTTTCATTTACATAATCGTTTGCAGATTGGCGTACTTAACACCACGAATTATATCATCTCGTCGCGCTAGCAAATATCCAAAGTGTACTATAACTGCTATAATGGCATATTTAACGCCAAATATTTCTACTGGTAGCAAATAATCCAGCTGGACGAGAACCGGCTTTAAAATAATCTGCATTTTAATTATTTTTCATTTTCAAGATATTAGTTATCCTGTTTTGGAAAAACGAATAATCGCTAATTCTAAACTCCTGTTGTCTAAGCGAACTTACTATTTGAAAATTGTTAACTTTGTGTAACACATTTTGAGTTACTTATTTCATATAGTTTTTATTTTGGCGTAAAATGGGCGTAATTCGAACTCATGTTTGTAAATTTCACGCGATTCTAGATACTTGGAAACGCTTTGTTGCAAAGGAATGAATGATTTTACGCCAAATCTGGCAACCATCCTGTTTATTTTTTCAGTTTTTTATTAGTATCTTCTAAAATAATTCGATTTTCGAAATTTAACTTAGCTCATCAGGTTCCTCGGAATTTTTCGAATATGTGGGCACCTTAGTTGAAACTTAAATCCCCACGGTTTAGGAGGAAATAGGCCAACAAGCCTTGACAGCGCCAGCGGCCTTTACTTTTTTTTAGAATAGAGAGATACCCAAATTAAATTTCATGCTGTTCTGGAAACTCGCGGAATCTTTTCGCAATCGAAAGATTTCGTTTTGTGTACACAGCTATTGTCATGTCCATGCAAACGATTTATTTGTGAAAAAAAAAATGATAATAAACTGTGTAATCTGGAAAATCTCTTTTAAACGAATTTGAATCCCAATTGTATGACGTCATATTCACTTGAAAAGGGTAATTTTGTCAAGCAAATTATTTACTTTTTTGACTCTCTGAAATAAAATGGTGCTGAAAATAGCAAAAAATCGCTTAAAAAGGAGGGAACGGGTAGATTTTCAGATTTTTAAAGAAGCGCAGATTGTTTTCTATATTTTTATACATGATCATGAAAATTTTCAAGCGAATCGTGCAAACGGTGAAGAAGTTATTAGGCTTTTTGTGTTAACTTTGTAAATTTCACGCGATTCTACATACTTGGAAACGCTTTGTTGCAAAGGAATGAATGATTTTATGCCAAATATGGCAACCATTCGGTTTATTTTTTCAGTTTTTTATTAATATCTTCTAAAATAATTCGATTTTCGAAATTTAAATCAGCTTAGCAGGTTTCTCGGAATTTTTCGAATCTGTGGGTACCTTAATCGAAACTCAAATCCCTACGGTTTAGGAGGAGATAGGTCCAGAAGCTTTGACTGCACCAGCGGCGGCGACAGCGGCCTTTACTTTTTATTAGAATAGAGAGATACAGCATCTATCGTTGTATCGAAACGCGTTGTTGTTTGAAGTAGAGAAGTATTCATAGTTAGATCAAATTTTTCTTTTAAAAAATAGACTAATGGCTGAGATTCTTGAGAGCGAAAATTAACATTAAAATCTCCAGTAAGAATCATCGGTAATTAACGATAATTACTTAGAATCCAGGAAGTGTCCATGTTGCAGTATTATTTTTTAACTGTTTTCTTATACCATTATTCCGTCTGGAGGTTGGGTTTGAATGGGGGGAATGTCCATGTTATACTTTAACTGTGTTCTTTAACTGATGTTTTCCTCTGTTTGTTGGGTTCGAATACAGGTAGTGTAAATTTGTTTTGTGTTTTTCTATCAGTGTGTTCTTAAGCGTTGATTTCGTCTGCTGGTAGGTTTCGAATTATTATTCTGTATCCGTATTTTTAAACTGCAGGTTCTGTCTATTGTTTGGGATTAATTGCAGCCAGGGTCCGTTTTTTTTTTTTTTTTTTTTGTAGTGTTCCATCCTCGTGTTAAACCGTTGCTCCGTCTTGAGGTTGCGTTAGAATCCACGGAGTGTCCATTTGTTATTCTTTTATTTTGTTCTTAAACCGTTTGCAGCCAGTGTTTGGTCCTTTGTGGTGTTACATACCCGTGTTCTTAAACCGTTGTATATATTCATTATAAATATGTACTATATCATTTCTATATATAAATATATATATCATTACACTATATATATTATTATAAATATTGCGTTCACATAAACTACATTCTTCTAAATTTACTAACATTTCTTAAAATACAGCTTTTGGGCAAAATAATAACAGACATGACACATAATATTTAGGAGTTTAATGGCCAAACGGCCCATTATACTGGCATTTGACAAATAATAATATCACTTCTCTTCGAAACTATTGCCTATATTCATTACGAAATAGTAATATAAGACAATTATGTAATTAAAACACATCTGAAGCCAGTAATCACGCGTTAAAGAGTAAAGAAGCGCAGAGGTCGAAAAGGTAGGTTTTTCTGGGTTCTTCTTTTTCAGAGTCAGCGTGGAGTATATGACATATACGTCACTTCCTTTACTGAGTGTTACTTCCGTCAGAAAAAAAATCCCTAGTTACTCCCTAGTCGCGACAAAAAAAGTTTTACTTCAAAAATAAATATTAGGAATTAGTAAAAATTTATCTAGTTTCTAGCCTCAATTTGAGGTGCAATGAAACACTCTTGTAGATAGAGTGCAATGAAATATGTTTCATTGTACCCAGGGTGAATGCATTCACTTAAAATAAAGTTGTTGCTTTTAGATATTTAGATTGAGATCTCCATAGAGTAGCACATAAAGTTAACAGGTGATACAGAAAGAAGAGTAGAAATGCTAATTTTTGAAACTGATATAAGTGAATTTAATGCAAAATGAAAAACTATAGGCTAACCTCCAAGAAAAGTATTCTGTTTTATCAAGATATAATAGTTTAATTAAATTTGTTTTTTCAATTTTAATTTCACATTTATGTCCCATGAATGTTTATTATAACGGAACATAAAACATTTATATTGAAATTTGAATTTTGACTCATTATATGAGTCAGCGTTTCTCAACCTGTGGGGCGCAACTCCCAAGGGGGGCGAAGAGCGTTTGCAGGGGGGGGGGGCACGAAAAACCAACGAACAAGTAGTGATGCATGTTTTTTAAAAAATCATCCTATTTATTCTCATTTTTACTCAAAAATATATCCATTTTCGCTTCAAATGTTCATTCAAACTTCACTGATAACATTATTTTGTAGAAAATTCGACTAAATGTTCATTGTCAAAGATTAAAAAACTGAATGTATGCTGAAAAATGTGAGGGGGGGGGCAACGTTAAAATGTTGAGAACCGCTGATTTAAGTGTTTGTGATGCGTTATGAAGCGTTTTATTGTACCCCGGTACATGGGGTACAATGAAACACCGACAGATATTTAGATTTTGTGATTTTTTAAATATGAATAAGCTATTTACAAACTCACAAAAATTTATTTAGATGGGGAAAAGCGTAGGTTAAAAGTGTATACTAATTTTATTTTTGTACATGCAAATTTGTGAACAGGAGAAAAATAAAAGTGAATTTTATTTCATTTTACCTCAACTTCCCCTATTTAATTTATGGATAATTCTTGTCAGATTGGCATGTTTAGCACAGAGAAACATTTCATCTCGCAGTGGTGGAAAATATACAATAGACTCCAATTTAAATATCCATGTATCCAATATAGCGATACCTTATAAATCTTCCATTGTTCTGTCTCATGAAAACAGCAAGCTGTGTAATCTCGAAGTGCATTTAGAATCACTTTAATTGCGAATAGGACTTCAGTGCTGCAGAATTTACAAATTTCACGGATTTTTTAATGTATGACGACACTGTTTAACTGGAGTAAAAGATACCTCATGTAGTAGAGGCAGTCAATCTGGTTATTTCGCAGAATAGTTTTCAACTATATAATACTGAAACTTAAACAACGTTGAAAAGTTTTTTGCTTTATATAAGATCATTATGAAATAACGCCATCCAACGTTAAAATAAAACTATACTGGCAACATGCATTTGTTAGGAAACATATGGCTGCGACATAATTAAAAGCCGAAAATAAAAGAGTAAACAGAAATTTTTTTAATATATCGCGCTTTAAAACGAACTTAGTAACTTTTAAAATGAAGGCCGCTTTCAGTTGCGGCCATTTCAATTTTTTAATATAAGCAGCGGATTAAAATAACTCTTAAAATAATAATCACGAATTTCTTCCTTTAGTTTATTTCAAGCGTTTTAATCAAAATATCCCCTCCTTGTGTTAAAAAATGAGCGGGAATAAATTGTGTTAAGATCGTGGCGTAATTTTTAAGCATTTACAGAACGGGAAATGTTTCAATCACATAATTTATATAATTTTATCGTTTTATTTTAAAAGAGGCCGAAATGAATGTTTTATCATTGTCGAAAAGCTATGACGGGTATAATTCAAGATGCGACAGTTTTAAAATTATTTTACGAAAATTTTCTTCAAAAGTGATCGTTGGTTAAAAAATTCTAAAAGTTGGCAAATTATGTTACATACTCAGAAAAAAACAGTTTTTAAAAGAAAATTTTATCCTCTAATCGATGATGCATATGTTGGTTTGCCGCAAGCTTAATTATTGCCGTTATTACGCATTCGTTGAGAAAAATTGCGAAAAATCGCATAAAACATAAAATAAAAAATTCTTAGTTGGAATTTAAAAAAAATCACTTGGAGGCGCATAATTTAATATTTAGAACTTTCTGTGTACCAAAATTGATAATTCTACGTGCAGCTGTTTGTCGTAAAGCCACACAAAGAGACAAACAAGCAGACAGACAAACAGACAGACATCTTCATTTATAATAAGTGGAGACAGAGATGTAGCGAGAAATTTTTCATGGGGGAGGGGGGTTACGACTACTGCAACTCATATAGCATATGTATACATGTGTGTGGTTTGAGAATGAAGGAAATACGAAATTTGTATGACAAAAAAGTTCCTCGTGGGTGGCGGGGATAGGGGGTTCTAAACCTCCTAACCGGAGGTTTAGGGAGGCATGACGAGAGAAAACATGTTGCCATCAAACGGTAGTCAAGAGAGTGACATGAGCATGCGCAGAATGGCAGTAAATTAAAGGATAATGGCATTTTCAATTATTTTAGGACAGTCTGTATTTGAAAAAGTACTTGTATCTAAATATTTTCCTAAGATAATACAATTAATGTCCATTTTACATTGGCAGCAGCCATGATAGAGGGATAAATAAGGTGCGTTTTTGCTGGCATCAAAAAGTACGCGTTTAAGAGCATTAGATGCTTCATCTAGGCATTCCTAAATCTATGGAAACTATAAATGAAATTATTCGAACTAATCGATTATTAAATGCATTAGAGATAATCGATTTAAGAAAAAAAACAATCGAACTCTCAGCATATGGCATTCCAACTAGAATAGAAAACGCGAATACTATTCGAATTCACGAATGCTATTCAAATTGTGAAATCGTGAATACTATTCGAATAAGGAAATTACGAATACCATTCTGATAATGAAAATCGCAAATTTTACTATTCGATTAATCGATTTTTGATTCCATTCGAGTAGTAGAAATAGCTTATAGAAATCATGCAAATGACACATCACTGGTTATTGGAGCCGTAGCAAACTATTGGTGCGCTATGAAAACTCGCTTCATTCATTGGCATAATCCATCAAACGAATAGAATGGTACCTTAATCTTAACCTCGAATTCACACATGCACAGAGCATATTGCAACCTTGGCAAACTATTGTAGAGCCGTGATGACCTGCTTTCTCTCATTGACATTGTAATGAGCGAAATTGTGGCATCGTGAACTTTAATAACAAATCGTTTATCATCGAAAATTTATAAATTAATCCAGTTTCTATTCGACATCTCCACTTCTATTGGGTCGAAACACATAAACGGGTCAGCTTAGAAAAGGCGCACCGAATTTTATCGGTCGAGTCTCCGAATTTGGAATAGGACGATAGAAATTAATAGAAATGATAATCACACTTTTACATAAAGGAACACTTCCTTTTATTAATAAAATTAAATATATATAACATATAAAATTAAACATCCTCTCAAAATTCTAAATTTCTATTAGCTTTCTTAAAAATTCTATAGGGGCGTAGCAACTTTCATTTACAAACAAAATATTTGTTTCGTGATCTAAATTTAATAAAAACGCAATTTATATATTTCCCCTTGTTCTATCATCTCGTAATCGCCAAATCTCGGAAGAATTTCCAAGGACTATAGGACCCGTGTATTTTAATAGCGAATAAAGGCATCTTTTTTTGAAATGTGTGATTACTGTATAAACCACGTGACCTGCACTAATATAAATTCCAACACAAATCACAGATAGGCATGGACGCGAGATGAAAAATAGGCTGTCTCGTCGCGCAAAATCGCTATATCACAATGTAAAATGTGCCTATGTCGTCTTGCAAAATAGTTGCAAATCTCTGTCTCGTATCGCAAATTTCTGTCTCGCAGTTCATCTCTTAATCACAGAGCAATTTTTTCGTGACCTCCGTCGCCATGTAAATTTGCGTGAATTGTAAACAAGATATGCACTGAACCAGAAGTGTGAAATAACTTCTTACGACGACTCTACCAGGCCGTAAAAAAATTTCGGGGGGGGGGGGAGACCAAAAGGTGAAAAAGGCTAAATTTTTCACAAAAAGGCTGCATCATTATTGTTTTGTTAACAAAATTTTAAATTTCGGGGGGGGGGGCACCGGACTCCCTGGGTACGGCCTCGAGTACCAGGGTTTGTCCCAACGCCCATCAGACTTCCTAACCCAGGGATTGGCAAACTTTTTCGGTCGCGGGCCAAAAATCGAAAAAAAAAAAATTGGCGGGCCAAAATAAATTTTTCTCAAATTTTAAAAACAATATACAAGTATTAAAATTTAAATATGTTAATGAGATGAATGAAATTGCGATTTCATTTTTCATTCAAGTTCCTTATAACCTTCCTTGATTTCATTCAAGTTCCTTATATTAAGGTTCGAAGTGAGATGTACTGATTCTAAGGAACGAGGCGAAATGCTCATCTGTCAGTCTACTTCTGAAAGAATTCTTTCTAAGGTTCATAGTTGAAAACACAATCACATATATAAGATGAAGCAAACATAGCACTGATTTTCTGGGCGGGAAACTTAGTCGATAATGATTTGTAAAACTCTGGCATATTTAGAAACAACTGCTTGAGATGACAGACTGCAACTCAATTAATTCAAGCTGCAAATCTGACCTCACTGCTTCACAATTTACGTTGAAAGGCATGGTAAAAATATCCAATTCTGTTTGATTGGCACTGAAAACTTGAAATCTGCGTTCGAATTCAAAATGCAGTTTTTTCAAGCCATCTTCATAATTCTTAATATGGATATATAGTATATAAAAGCATATTTTCTTATGCATATATATAAATGCATATTTTTAATTTCCGTCGGAAGGGCAAATTAAAATTCTAGCCGCGGGCCGGATAAAACCTTCCGGCAGGCCGGATTTGGCCCGCGGGCCGTAGTTTGCCCATCCCTGTAACCCTATCGTCGGCACGGCTACAACTCCAACGCGGGCGGCCAGTCACCTTTCAAAGAAAATTATACTTGCAAATGAATTATACTTGCAAATTATACTGCCCTTGAAATCCCAGTTCGGGGCTCAAAGCCAGCGTCACGTCCCACCCGCCCGTCTAACCCGCTGCCCGGCGACCGACATTTCATCTGTATTTGTATATTACTTCCGTAATGAAATATTTCGTTGCAAGTATAATTTAGAAATGTGCCGAAATCTTCGCTTGCAGTGTGGGCGATGAAATATTGTCGCCTCACTCAATTCTGCCATAAATATATACCACTGGTAAGCCGTAAGTGAAATATGCTCATTCGGCTCCATGTTCTCTTCATCACTCTTCAAAAAGATGTTCACCGAATCCAGTTTCTGGGAAACAAATTCCCGATGCTCCAGCCAATTGACACCCAGTCTATCAGTTACGCCTCGAGAGGAAGAAAATAAATCCTTTACTTCAGCATTTTCGGGAATTCATTCCTCCCACATCCCCCCTTTTTTTTCCACATTTGTCAGGGGAGTTTTTATACTTTTTTGTATCGGTAAAGATCAGGAATTTATTCGTTCCAGTGCTTTATCGCCGTCTTCTCCCCCCCTCTCCTCTTTCTTGAGGCTTTTTGATGGAATATATTAAGACGCAGCAGTGTCGAAATACTGCCTGAATTGATGAATGCAGGAATTTAGAAGAATGTCTTCGTCGCATTTCTTAAGCCATTCCTATGAATATTTCAAGGATATTTATTGGTCCTCGTGGAATAGTGACATTCCTCTTAGAATATTTTTAAAAAAGTATATCAATCCGAAAAAAAGAAAAAAAAAATAGTGCATGACGCGGCCACTGTCGTATTACTTATTTTAATGATTTCAAATGATTACTGGAATCAATGATCCTTTGTAAAATGTAGTTTAAATTGGTACAGAAATTCAAAAGTCTATGTTGGTAAAGGATGAGATAGACTCAAACCATCCCCAATTTAGGCTTGGTATCTGCTATTTGGTTTGGTGAGTGGGTAGAGTAAAACAATATCTCGTCCATTCGATATGCAAAAGCAACTTAGTTTCTTTTTACAATAGCGGTCTATAGGCTGCAAAACCTCTTTGGATTTCAGATATGTGGTTCTAATATTGAAGAACCACGCATGGAATGCATCAAACGGTATCAAACAAATGTGTACAGATGCGTACAGATGCATAAACAAATCAAGCACCTTTTTTGCTTACTTACGTTTAGAGTTGGAAAATATGAATATGGGTAAGCTTTATTTCGGGGTGAAAACTTAATAAACGTGCAAATGAGATTGAAACTTTTACTCTGGAATTGCAGAGAAAGAGATTTCTAGAATTAATTTTTTGGATATTTGATAAGGGTTCAGAGATATTTCAATTTTCGATGATGTATTTTAAAATACAAATACTTCCTTTTGGCGTGACATCATAAAAAAATTATAAGGAATAAAATATATCCATATTTAAATCATGTAATTTTTTATGAAAGTATTTCGAGTCTTTAATCTGTCTCAAAGCAATAAGTATGCAATAAAAGGATGCAATGCGTCACTTGAAATCTTCCAACGAACCAAGTTAGGCCACCTCCATTCTAATACATCCTGATTTATTTTTTCTTAACTATCTTCTTCCACACTTTTAACACTCTTTGCGTTAGCCACACAAGCTCGTATGAATGAATAATCGTAGACGAAAATTCGGGAGGTAATTGTTTCTGCCACGTGGCACAAATAGAAGAGCTTCAGATTATAATACCAAGTGTCGTGTATCCATCTCCCTCGAATCGGAAGAGAAACTTACAAACTTTGGAAGACATACAGACTGAACAAAGAATCTAAAGACTAAATGCCACTTTCGTGAATAATTTTCAATTGTTCTCGGTGTTTTAAGACATTATTGTCCCGGTGATCCCAGGGTTACTAAAGTGCAAGTTTTGCACTAGCAGGGACCATGATCCAAATAACACCAAATACTTGCTAGGTTTAGTTGCTTTTGGGAATATATCATCGAATCTGACAAAAATAATTAAGACGTTGTGAAATTTCTTTCCTTCTCAACAACATCTCATGAGTTAAGCGAGATACAAATATTTTTCGCTGCTGATCTACGCAAAATCAACGATTCAGTAAACGCGATCTACTGAAAATATTTATAGTGAACTATGAAAAAAATGTATACTGCCTGATATTTTATCTCAGATTTAGCATTTTCCTGCGATAAAATATCCTGCAGTATATATATTTTTTTCTGTAAAACAGAAGCAGGTTATCTTGCGAATCGATATATAGTCAAAGTAGGAAAGATATATTCATTTTTACTGTAGTGATTATTAAAAAAAATAACTCGGCTGTTCGAGCCTCGTCAGGGGGAGACCCCCTGGACCCCCCTAATTTTTTAGTTTCATTATTTCCATATTAAAACAATATTAATTGATTATACCATTTTATGTCTCACCACACACACATAACAAGGTAACATCAAGAAGGAAAAGAGTA
This sequence comes from Cheiracanthium punctorium, assembly GCA_038373885.1. Taxonomy (NCBI): domain Eukaryota; kingdom Metazoa; phylum Arthropoda; class Arachnida; order Araneae; family Cheiracanthiidae; genus Cheiracanthium; species Cheiracanthium punctorium. The sequence goes on from JAWZYV010005235.1 coordinate 502,820, forward strand.
TAGAAGAAGTAAAAAAAGAATGCGTGCACGAGCACAGTTACAGTTAATTAGATAAATGTTTATTGAGGGAAACAGAATTCAGGAGGATAAGACATTCCACAATAAAAAATAAACAATTCAACACAACAATTTTCTTAAGCTGTTGAATTTTTTTATGATTGCAACCTATTTATAGAAAAATGCATGTGATGCATATTCTACAGCTTATGAAATAGTGTAACAATAGATTAAAGCTGTAGTGAACTGATAGTATTATGATTGTAACCTATTTATAGAAAAATACATGTGATGCATATTCTACAGCTTACGAAATATTGTAACAATAGATTAAAGCTGTTGTGAACTAATAGTATTTAAATATATGTAAAATGATGTTGCATACTTTTATGTCGCATTTCTGGTTCACATTTTTTCCGACAATTTTCAATAAAGGGGGTGAGATATAAAATTATATAGTTATTAATACTAATTCATATTCAGTCGTTTAAAGGAGTCTAGTAAATGAATATATAAACGTATCAGCCGATTGTCCTCTCATTGTTGAATTCTCATTTCCTCACTATCGAAAATTTGTTTTCTCTTCTCATTTTATTTCTATGAATTTTCATTCTAACAAATTCTTTTCCACCGATTTTTCACCTGACTTATAATTCATGCTCCACTACTACAGAAAACACTCTCATTTCTATTTTTAAATGTTTTAAATGCATTCCGCATAACGCATCCATTATATCAGATAGTATTACGTGCTATACAAACTCATCATAGAAAACGTGCGATTTTATACGTTATCTCATATGCGTTATATACGTCCCTAACTGATATATGTTTAACCCTCGGAACGTCTTGGAAATCCTACCAATATTTTAAATGCGAAAGTTTGTTGCTATGTTTGTTACTCTTCATGCTGAAACAAATGGACGAAACATGGATGAAATTTGGGCTGGAGATAAGTTATACCCACAATTAACACATAGACTTCTTTTTATCCCGGAACAAAAAACAACCACCAATTTTTGAACAAATGTTTTGTTCGTTCCCTTGAAAATAACTTTTCAAATTCTAGATGACTAGTATTTTTTTTCTCGTGGAAATAATGTAATTTGGAGATACATTGCAATAAAAGCAGGAACGAAAAGGGGGGGGAATTTTGTGTATCAGCTGCTTGGAGGCAATGGCGGATCCAGGAATTTTTCTGAAGGAACGAAAAGTTTGAAAAAGTTTTTCAATTTATCCTACATTTTGTTTTCACTCTAACAAAATGTACAACAAATCAAAATTTTAGTTTAAACCAATACCGCTTGATTCAAAATAGATGTTAAGGCGATTATTTTTTAAAACGTAAGTGATCGAAACATACTTCCTACTAGAAAAGTTCGCCAAATTAAGAGTAGCTTTCAGCCATGGCATTTTTTTACTGGGGGTTGTATGCATATTAAAATACGAAATTTAATTTTTATACGGTTCCTGCTTTCCTAGCATTTACATTTAAAAGAATGTTGCTCTTTGCCTATGAAAATTAATAAAACAAATCTCGTGTCTCTAAGTGAAATAGTAAAAATTTATTTTTTAAAATGATGACTTACACCACTTTACCCGCTGCGTTAGCGTCGGTTTTAAAGTGAAAGAATTTTTGCTTTAGGGAACCAACTATGAGTTGATAAAAGTTAAATAATGATCCCAGTGTTGAGAAAGGGAGTTAAATGCTTTCAAACGTGTGAAATTAACCGGTACAGTTTTACCTGAATGGATTGGTACAGCGTTATGAAATGAGCGATAATTTAGTCTTTTAGGGACTGTCATTCAGTAATTACGTCGCGCTTCTAGAGAAGGAAAGTGTAAAAGAGAATCCAAAATAATGGTGTGGGTTACTATGGTGTGGTAAACTTTCACCATAAACTGCCAAACGTGCATCATTTAAGAAAATTCTAGATAAATTTGGATTTCAGAAGTCGACTGTATCTATCGAATGATTATAAACATAAATTAGATAATTACATTTTTATCACTTTGGAGACATCCCCTTATTGCTTGGTGACAAATGCCAAAATTTTCAAATTGATATGTCTCGGAAACTATTCCACGTAAAGACACGGGATTTGTTTTATTAATTTTCTTAGGCAAAGAGCAACATTCTTCTAAATATAAAAAGAAGGACAGGAAGGACAGTATAAAAATTAAATTTCGTATTTTTATATGTACACAACCCCCAGTAAAAAAAATGCCATATCTGAGAGCAACTCTTAATTTGACGAACTTTTTCTAATTGGAAGTATGTTTCGATCACATAATCGCCTTAACCTCTATTTTCAATCACCCGGTATAAATGTATTTTAGAGGAGCTATAAGTTATTTAAAAAAATGATAATTTTACCTATTTAAAGTCTATAATAAAGCAGAATGTTATCCTTTATCAATTATTTTTTTGGAGGGGGTATGAAGACCCCTAGACTCTTCCCTGGATCCACTACTGTTCGGAGGTTCGATCTTAACGTGTAGTAATGCAGCAATTTTTAGGCTCATGTCTTTAAAATTAATATCTCGAATGTATAGGCAAAAAAGAAAAGGAAAAAGTGCAGTTTCAACTGTATTTACGCTAGGCGGAACTCTAGGGAGGGAGGTGATATATATCTTCGAAGTTTTATTTCTTATCACTTATTCTATTCCCCACTTCTTTCGTTCAACACGGTCGTCGTGTCAACTCTTTCATGTTTTCTTATGAATAAGTGTAATATTATATGCAATTTCGCTTTACAATTGTAAACGCCGACAAAAAGATTTCATAGAAAGAGATTTTTTTTTTCCTTCGTGCTTTTTTGAAGATACATTTTTTAGAAAACACTATTGGGCTTTGGTCCAAAAATGGATCAAAAATTTTACGATGGTACATTTAAAAATATGCACTAAAGTTCGCTTCAACCTAAAACCTATTGAAAAAAAGAAGAAGAAAAAACAGAGGAGCTTTTATTTAATTCAACATGAATAATGCATATTTTTAAAACGGAACAATGAATTTGAGAAATATAAAGTATGGCTTTTTAACTTATGTAATTTTAAAAAGCAAATATAACAAATTGCCTACATCTATGTACTTTTTTAACATTATTAGTTTTGTGATCTGAGTAATATAGAATGTTGGAAGTAGAATGTAGAACAAATGGATATTACGACGGCGCATTCAGTCATGGATAGTTATTTACATAAATTTAAAGCAAATTGCATTCGTAGTTTTCTGCCAGCATTACGGCATTGCCTGAAAATGCCTTTTTATTACTAAGATCTGCTTGTATGACAGTACTACGATTTGATACATATACGAGTATATATATACATATATATGTAATGTATAAAAAGGTAATTTGGGTTTTACTAGTTTGGGTATTGTTCAAGCGGGTACTTTCACTGTAAGTTTTGCTTTCCTGTCATACTTGCCACGCGCGCTCTGGAGCTATGTTTTATTTATTTTGTTATTTGTCAGACATCAGGCCGTCGATTCTGAGTTCTTTAGAGTGTACACGTGTCCCCACGCCTTTGTAGCCCCGGATGCGGGTCATGCTGATAAATGTGTGTGGTTCGATCAGAGATAAGAGAGAGGCGGAGTTATGTCTTCGCAAACCACGTGGTGTGGTGAGCGTAAACACACTCGCACATCGAAAATCGAGAGACTTCTGTCACTGGAACTGCTAAATTAGTCCACGCTGATTTTTGTACCCGTCTCCCCTCTCCTCTTCTCACCCTATATTGTAACTTAAGATAATGTTTAATAAACCGTTTTACCTGCCTTAACTCTGGAACTTTACTGAAATATCTGACGTCTCATATATATATATATATATATATATATATATATATATATATATATATATATGTGTGTGTGTGTGTGTGTGTGTGTGTGTGTGTGTGTGTGATGTGTGTGTGTGTGTATTGGTAGATTTTTTTTTTTACAAATAATCAAAATTTATGCAGTTTGTTTGCTATTATGGCAGGCCAAAGAGAGGGGCATCTGCGTACAGGGGGAAGTGCCTTGAACGAAGGATTTTTTGGGGAGCTCTAATGCGTATTCACGTTACATCTGTAGAAAATAGCCCAAAATTCAAGACTGTTAGATCGATAACCGCTCGGAGGCCCAAACCCTTGACCTTCACACTTCGGCCATCTATACAATGTTCAGTATCTTACCTACTCAGCAATGTTGAGACCTCAAAATTTATACAAAATAAGTTGTCACCTTTTAAAACAATTTTGAAACTAACTTTTACTGGTATGATTAACTTCTCAACGGGACATATAATTTAGAAAATTGTGCCAGAATTATTTCTTCTATTTGATTTAAGTGAAATGTTTAGAGACCAGTGAGTTAACTCAGCAAAACGAGTTACTTCAAAGATTAGCGATAAGAAATGACATTCCCAGTGTCAAATACAAGGGTTTGACAAGACATCTGACCAATATAATTTCCTTGTTGTGCCTCAAACAATTATTTACTTGGGGAAAGGCAACATTCAGTATACGTAAATTTTTCGAAAGTGTGGCTGTCTTTTAAATCTGTCACAATAACTCAATTAACTTGTATTTTAAAGCCTCCAATTTATGGGAATCATTAACACATAATTTTTTTTTTTTTAATCATCCTAAAATAAGTATACTATATGCTAGCTAAAAAAGTACCTTAAATAAATGCAGTAGAATTTTTCATATTCAAAATCGACGGGACTTTACCGATTTTGGATAACAGAAATTTCCAGATTATAAAAATTCCGCAGTATTAATTATAAAAAAAAAAAACGTTATAATCAGGTAAAGATTAAGAAAAAAGACTTACTTGTTTTTAATAGAAAAATGTTGTATTAAAAATAAAATGCATTTTCTGGGAAATTACTCAATAAAAGATGTTATTATTTTAAACATTTTTAACAAAATCTTTAAAACATTTTCGATCGAATGCCGATTTATCGTTATTTTAAGGTCTAATTTCGTCTTGATAATTGAAATTCCGTAATTTGGAAGTGCAAATTTAAGAAATTCTACTGTATTCAAAAATAACAAATGGGGATATAGTATTTAAAAGAAAAACGGGAAACAGATAAAGGTTTAAACACGCATGCGCAAAATCGCTAATAGTCATTGGAGGAAACGTGACATTTTAAAGGAGATAACGAAGCTAGTGGAAACGGAATTCTACTTTAGCGTTACGACATTTGAGGCAGTAAAGACATTAGGGGCAGTATACCAGACAGCACATAAGCTTAAATAAAGCTTGACATTTCTTTGAATTTGACGTATTAATACAAGATTGACAGTTCAATTCATTTTAAGCTTGCAGCAAGCTTGGAGAAGTCATTTGAACTGTCAAGCTTGAATACAACTTGATTACTGCTTGATTTGGAAAGCCACATCACATAACAAATAATTCATCATCAGTCATAAATGTACTTAACCATAGAATTAAAAAAAAAAGATTCTATATTTCTAAATATGGAAATTCTTCAAAATAGAATACAATTATTCTACGAAATTGATTTCAAAATCAGTCGTTTGTCTCGATTTTGGTCAGTATTGCCCCAACATGAGTGTCGTGATATTGAAAGTTTTAAAACGTGTGCTGCTTTTAAGTTTATATTATGCTTATTTCCCTATTAGTAGAGTCTATAAATCACACATAACATTATTTTAGTTTTGATTCATCCCATGGAAAAATAAAAAAAACAGATCAGCATCGGCCACTCGATCTCACCAGAAAACGGCGTGACAACTTTAACAGTCGCTTCAAACTTTAGTCATAACAGCGTGAGGCAAATTGGCTAAATGGTTAGGACGCTGGCCTCCCAACCCTTAGGTCCCGAGTTCAATCGCGGACGTTTGATGGAAACAGATTAAACTAATTTGGAATTTCAGCATAGAGGGTAAAATGCGTTGAAAAATAAAATATGTGGGGCGAGTTCACCGACGGGCGCCCCGTGTATTTAGGAATTTTTTTTTTTTAAGGAAAAATTTTTAAGCTTGAAATTAAGCTTGCTATGCCAAGCTTGATACAAGCTTGCTATGTCACGTTTAATGCAAGCTGGGCAAGTGTAAACTTGAACACTTGATTCAAGCTTGCATTAAGCTTACACGCTAGGAATTTTCAAGCTTAATTCAAGTTTATTGACTTGATAAATCAAGCTTGCTGCAAGTTTGATGCACGTTTGCTGTGTTGTCTGGGTATAGACACAAGTGGAAACCGGCCTTAGCAGTACCTTTATCACATGGACTTTAATACACTCATGTCCATAAATTAAGGATAATTCAGAATCACACAGAAATTGATCTCTAAAATAAAAATTTCACCTGTGGAATGATCACACACATCTTGAAGAAGAATATGCAAATTACAGGAAACCACCAGATGGCGTGGATGGTACGTCACAATGACGAGAGTGTAAGAGAGGGGTATATAAGGAATGGTGGCAAAGAAGTAAAATTGTTCACAAGCGCTGTGAAAGCCTTTCAGTGCAAAAACCGCATAGTTATGGCACAAAGGAGGCATTTGGATGATGTTTTACGTGGCAGAATTATCGGACGACTGGAATGTGGACGTACCCAGCTGGAAGTATCCGAGGAACTTGGAATCGCCCAGAGTGTCATCTCCAGGCTTTGGCAACGATTCCAAGATGATGGTAATGTGAGTTGACGTTACAGCACAGGTCGCCCCCGAATTACAACGCCGAATGAGGACCGCTATTTGGCAGTTACTGCCAAAAGAAACAGACGGAGTACAGCATCAGACCTGTCTCGTCAGCTCTCTTCAGCTACCGGTACGACAGTTTCAAGGCAGACCGTGTACAGACGCTTAGGGCACATTGGTCTATATGCTCGTAGGCCTGTCAGATGTGTTCCACTTACCGCAACTCACTGTCGCCTGCGATTAACCTGGAGTAGAGAGCATGCATTGTGGACACCGCAACAGTGGTCTTGTGTGATGTTTTCCGACGAGTCCAGGTTTAGTTTGGAGTCTGATTCTCGCCGGACATTCATCTGGAGAGCGCCAGGTACCCGTTACCACCAAGAGAACACCATTGAAAGACACCGTTACGGTGGTGCAGGATGGCTCGTTTGGGGAGGAATTATTCTTGGTTCCAGAACTGACCTGCATGTTCAGAGTGTAACGATGACAGGCCACATCTATCGGGATGTCATTCTGGAACAACATGTACGTTTGTTTCGGTGCGCCATGGGTGCTGAATTTGTGTTTATGGATGACAACGCCCGTCCTCACCGTGCAAACATTGTAGACGAATGCCTTCAATCGGAGGATATCACCCGTATGCATTGGCCAGCGTACTCACCGGACTTGAATCCAATAGAGCATGTGTGGGATATGCTTGCCCGACGAATTGCAGCCCGTCAACCCCCTCCCACCTGTCTACCGGAACTTCGGAGTGCATTGCTTGATGAGTGGTGTAATATTCCCCAAGATCAGATTGATCATTTGATACTCAGCATGCCTAGGCGTTGTCAGGCCTGTATTGCATCGTCCGGGAGACATACTCCGTATTAACCATCCTACTAACCATGTTGTACTGTTTTTTGTAAATAGGTTCTTTTTTGAAATTTGGTCAAGGGAGTAAAACTTGCAATTTTTATTAATTATGCCAAACATATAGCATCTTTTTTGCTCTTTACTTTTTGTTTAATAAATAGACTTTACAAATAAGTCAAATTTGTTTTGCTTCTTTCTCTTTCTTTGCCTGAACTTCATTATCCTTAATTTATGGACATGAGTGTAGAAGACGATCGTCGACTAGAGACATAATTACGAAATAGAGTCAAGTCTCTCAAAGGAAAATACTTGACCCCTTTTAATGATTAGCTACATCAGCGGCCTCTAGCGACGCATAGCGACGAATCATGATGAAATCTGCTATAACGCACACATGCGCTCAAAATAGACTTAATGGTTACGACTCAGAGCGCATCTTACAGGCAAATTTCGTTCAGCTCTTTTAGAATACGACGATGATCGTTTTATGTTCGAGTCCTTGCTTTGTCAGTACTGATGTGCACTCAGCGCTGGTGAGAGCAGGCAAATGAGCACTGGCTATTAGTTACAGAGCATAGACCTTCATATATCCAACTTAATTTGCCTAGCCCTGGGGAACAGAAAAAGAATCTTTATACTTGCAGCATTTCCTACAGGATCTATGTTGTTCGCTCTAAACGTCCATAAATTAATATACGTTAGTTTTTTTTAGCACTCGGGTACTATTACTTTCAAGCATAGGATTTTTGTCTACGCGGCGCGCCGTGGTCCCTTTTCCGTTTGATTCAAATGCAGAATGATTTGATAGCAGAGTGATTTGATAGAGATGCAGAATGATTTGATATTGCTAACGGAAACATGGACTATCCCTTCAGATGATTTTCAATACCAGGATTAACTTTGGTTGAACGGATAGACGGTGGTTTCCAAAACAGAAAGGCATCTGGAGTTATGATTTTTATAGAGGAAAACTTTATAAAAATCACTTTATAAAAAGAACATGAAATTCTTTACCCGTGCCTACACGAACTAGATCAATGGTGTTTAAATGGTTATTGCGTATATCAAGATAAAGTGAGATTTGCAGTTACATACGTTAGCCCTCGAATTTCTTATGAAGATAAATTAGACGCTCTATTCGAAACGTTGCTGAAGGAGGATGATTGTAAGACTATTTTAGTAGGAGATTTTAACATAGAATTAAATTCTGATCAAGGATCCGATTTCATAACTGAAATGGATATTTCAGATTTTCCATTACGCACTTATCCAAAACATTTCACCACTAGGGGCCAAACAACAAATGATGTAATTTTCAGCAACAACATTATGCGAACAGGAGTCTATATGACAGTTAACATTTTCCTTTATATGGCAGAATTGATTGAATAGATTTTTTTTAAAAAATCTGAAATTCTTCCAGCCGAGTGCGTAAATAAAATCTGGAAGAATTTTAGATTTTTTTTTTTCTGTTAAAAATCGAAAAGCGTCAGTGTTAATAGCGCAATAAATAAATGTTTTCCTAACACTCTTGTAATTAGGCTTTGTTTAGAACACGCATGTAAAAGAAACAATAAATGTTGGAAAGTAAACGTCGGTGATATAAACTTTTTCTTAATCAAATTAATTTACAGAAGTTAAAACACGTCAATCTAATCTAGGTAGTCAAATGAAAAGTCAATAATTTTTCGGAATTCAATATACCGTAATCTAACACAAAACCAGTAATTGCCGAAGGAAGAACATTTTATAAATAACTACACGGTATTTTGGGGCAAACTGGGTTGAATATTTATTGGTTGTTTTCTGTTTCTAAAAATGCTTTTTTTTTTTTGTATTACTTTATGCAATGCATTCATCCTTCTCACACCCGAAAATATTTTATATAACTATATTAGTAACCTTATTAAGAGATTTTATTTTTGTACAGAGTAAAATGAGTAGTAAATTTTAAAAATGTCCCTAAAAATAATACACTTACGCTTTATCTGATTTTATTGTTTTCCTATCATGATTTATACAAATTATTCAAATTAAAAAATATTATGGTCAGAGCTTTAGACTTTGGGTGTAGATATTGTATTCTAGCACTGTTATAGGTAAGAGTGGAATGAAATAATACTATAGGATACTACCTTCAGGAACGCCTACCTATTTGGTTTACAGCCTGTTTTAATTCCTGAAGTGTCCTACTGTCCTGCTGAACTCCAGCAGGCAGCGGATTCCGCCTTTTTATTTTTATTTATTTTATTTTTTTAGCACAGTTTTTGGATGACAATTGGTAAAATGCATCAGTGTTATACTATATATAAACATTTAGTTTACAATAGTTTTCAATAAATCACATTATTGGCTGACCGAAAAATTGGGGTGAAATGAGCAGACATTTATTTTTGATCAATTTTTTTTATGTTAAATAATAGTCGATTTTTTTTCTAAAATAGTTTCCCTTTAATGATTTTTTTAGCCTATATTTTTAAATATTGCTAGGCTACATTTATACTCATTAAAAATATTACAAGATATTACAAGGAACATTTGTTAGCATAATATTAACTAAGTCAGACTGCATGCCCTTTTTTCTACACCATACTAAAATGTGAGTAGAAAGAAGAAAAATATTTTTAAAAGTCTAATAAGGTGTTCAGACCTTCTCAAATTTTCAGGATGGTATTAGTTTCTTGAAACTTCTTTGGAGTCACAAGAAAAGAACATGGATTCATCAAACATATAAAGCTAATCGTTTGTTTTCAAATGCAACTAACAAACTTTTTAAAGAGAATAAATTTTGCCGACTAATGTCTGAAAATGTAAGCTAAAAAGAAATATCGTTTAAAAACAATTTAGTTATATTTTTGACCGAAATTAATATTAACCAATTTTACCTCACCATATCCAACCTTTAAAACGTCTTCTGAAGGCAATTAATATATTTGTGGGTTGTCCTTAGTGTAAAAAAAAACTAAATACTTTTAAATATTATATTTCATTGAATTACTTGGTTTCATTTTAATATTTTTAATATGACATCCAAGGGGAAGGAATTTTTAATATGTCGATGCAGTAGCGGTTCCAGAAATTTTTTGTGGGAGGGGGTAAATTTTGAAAAAAGCTTATTTCACCCAAACAAAATGTACAATAAAGTAAAATTTTAGTCTAAAGTAATATAAAAGTTTTTGGGACTGGCTAAGTTATAAAAAAAGATCATTTTATCTACTTAAAATGTATAATAAAGCAGAACGTTACCCTTTAGCAATCTCTTTTGGGGGGGGGGGTCTGAAGCACCCTAACCCCTCCACTTGATCCGCTACTGTCTGGATGCCTTATCTTTTCTAAAAGATTGACTGACGTTTTTTTCCCCCAAGTTGTACTTTAACAATATGAAAACAGTAAAAGAAAGAATTCCATACAAACATGTGTACTATAAGTGCTTCGTTTTTCTCTGAAGAAGATAATAAAATAAATATTTGCAATATCTTTATGAGCGTAACAGCAAAAAATATGGTTTTCATTATGTTATATCTTGATAAAATATTTAAATAAAATGTCATGTTGTTTATAGAAATAAATGCATAGCGAAAAAAGCAATTTTCAAAGAATAGGAACATATTCTGACATTTAGTATCACATAACACACGACAGTAGAGTTTCTAAATACTTTGGCAGTTAGTGGATTTGGAAATTATCCAACAAGCTCCATTTCTGATAAAACTCTTATTTAAAAGTCTGATTCAATCTACAGATGTCTCTAATGATGATTGCATTTTTATTCTTAACATTTTATTTTTTTTTTCATTGAAACATTTGCATGAATGAATAAATATAAGTTAGATTTCACACTTAGTTTCATAAACTTAGCTATATATCAGTTTTTTATAAAGAGAGAATGTGTTTTGTTCATGTAAATTGAAATGAAGTTTTTGCATACATGGAATTCAGAAAAGACACAAGATAAAATAGTTTTTAACAAATTCCAACTTAATTGAAATTTTTTAAGGCTCTGGTTGATCGGCAGGCTTAACTATAATATTAAGGCAGGCTTAACTATACTTAATAGAAATTAATGTCAATTAGCAAAGGATATCGATGCTGTTTTAATATTACACTTTTGTTTCTTACATTAAAAATCAGCTATTACCTACCTATCTTTGTATAAATGAAATTTTAATGTTTTTTTGTATTAAAAATACATAATAATAAACTTTAACGAAAAATCATTAGTGGAAATCTGCTTGAAAAACAATAAGGTGAGTGCATATAGTAACACGTGAAAGCATAAACCAACGCATAATTTTTTTTTTATACAGTAGAACCCCCATTCATCGTTTTTCAAGGAGTGCGTAGGAAAAAACGATGAATGCGGGAAAACGACAAATGCGGGTTCAAGTCAAAATACGACAAAAGCAATGTTTATGCATGCACGTAGTGAGTGTATAACAAATACTAATTTGTTACAAATCAAATAAATAGAAGATGAAAATTAAGTGATACTTATTTCCAAAAATTCAGTAATTTTATGTTGAGTTTTCTATCACTTTTTAAATTAAACAGTAAATTTTCACGATTTACAACATTTTTCTGGACCTGTGATTTCATGTTTCTATAAAAAGTTCATACAGTTTCAAATACCGTTATTGCTTCAAACTTCGTACTAGTGTAATCTCAGCTTCATTGGAATGAACATTATCCTCTGCTTCGCCATTATTTTCATTTTTTACATCATCGCACCTTTCTTCCATGTTTAGAATACACATGCTTCAACTTCTCGATTACTGGAAACAATTATTAAATTTCACACTATACACAACCTCTTCAATACACAACCATTGTTCATCCGATCACCTTGAAACCAAGAAATCATACCAAGAAGCAATTACAGATTGTATACTATATGGATCCACTCAACTTTCCATTTCATTTTGGCCAGGTGAAAAATTTTATGAAGTTGAAGGCAGGAAAGTCAATTTTTGACGAACGATACATGAGGATTTCTTTAACGTTCATCAAATACAATTTGTGCAGGGACCACAAAAATAAACCGATCAATACGGGAAAACGATGAATGCGGGAACGATAGATCGCGGTTTCACTGTACTAATGCAGTAATCCATCGTTTATCGCAGGTATTATTTTCAAGAACCACCAGAGATAAGTGAAATTCCGCAAAGAAGCAGGGCCACACTTATTTTATTATTTTACGAGATTTTTTTCCCTTTATAAACCCTATCTGCACATTTAACAACCCACCCTTTACATTATTAATAAAAGTATAATGAGTGGTAAATGAGTTGTAAACGAGTGGCTATTTTTTCCCTCCTATCAGACCGTCTATCGTACTTCAGGCCTGAAGAATGGAACGCTTTATTTTGAGGGCAGCCAACTTCACCCCCATGCGAAGTGACAAACTAGTAAACACCAAGGCCAAGCCGAGAATCACCACTACACCACCTGGGTGATAGCTACATGAGTGGGAGAGATAAGTTTAACAGAAATAAAAGCGCCTAAGCTGTAAAGCTATATAGAAATATTGTAAATTACCAGTATTTTATAAAACCCCGCAATCATCTAAATCTGCGAAGTGAAACGTCGCACTGTTTGGGGTTACTGAATTTCTATCTATGAATTTTTATACATTGATTTCACTTACATATTTCCCTATTACTGAATCCGAATTTACATTTTCATCCCAAGAGACTAAAAGATAAGAAAATAAAAACAAAAATCTCTATGTCAATCCACGGGCCTTCAAAAACAAACTTGATCAAAAGCATCAATCACTAACAAATGTTGTTTAAATTAATTTTTCATTTATAAGTTACATTTACAAAAAGGTGACAGCACCGCACGTTATCCTTACATATTTCCTCATTACTGAATCCGAACTTACATTTTCATCCCAAGAGATTAAAAAGAAAAACAAAAATCGCTTTGTCAATCCACGGCCTTTTAAAAATCAAACGTGATCAAAAGCATCAATCACTAACCAATGACGATGGTACTGAGAATGACAAGATAGGTGCTGTCTGAGCTTCTGTCCACCTTTAAGGCGTCCATATTAAGCACGTAACCATAAAGAAATGATTGGTATTGATGCACATAGTTTAATTTTTTTTAATCTAAGACATCCCGATTGAAAATAGACTCCCCAATTTAATTAAAGCTTTTGTGTGGATGCTTTCTACATACGATGACACGTTGCATCAATTTTGTGAGAAGGAATACTGAAAATAAGTTCTTGAGAATGTTAAGATCATAGCTCATGTTTTTCTTCGGATAAGCAAATTTTTTATTACTTCACAACTCTGAATGGTATAAGAAAAGCGTAAAATAACTGCTTGGACATCTCCTAGATATGTCAGCATTTGACTGTTTGGTATATCATAGATGATGCTTTCCTGTTTTCAGATTTGTTTAACGAACAAAATGACATTTCCAAATTCTCTTTTAAGTTTGAATATCAAACGAACACATGACAAAAGTCGGTAGTCCTTGGGCAACACGTAATGAAGTTCATTTTCCAACAGCGTCTATAAACAAAACCAAGCAGTTAATGAGCTGCTAGAAATGAACCAAAAAATGATTATTTACACGCATCTCACTCAGCTATTGTACAGGTTTTTTTTTTTTAAACTAATCTGGAACAACATGCGTTTAAATAGTTCAGCTAGTCCAGTTATTTTCAGCAATTAGATTTTTATTTATTTATTTATTATTTATTTGAGTTTTCTGCAAAAAAGACACTGAAAAAGCGTGCATCATTGTTGCCAACGAGCAGAAAATGCATAGAGTTATTTTGCTAACCTGGTTATGTTTAACTTAACATCTGTTGTTAAGTTTATCATAATAAATGGTGATTTTATCATCAGAATTCCATATGCATATACAACAATTAAATAACACATACATGCTATAACAAAACACATACAATAAAATAACACGAATACACAACAATGAAACATTTTAAGCAAAAATTACCCAAATCTTATCTTTATTATTATTAACAATTAATTTGAAATCGCTGATAATTTTTGGTAGAACAATTTGACATGTCTATAGGTAATTTTTATATTTGTAAAGTACATTTTCTTTCGCATGCTAGCGCTTGTGATCAATCAGTCTTCCAGATGTAAGAGAAAATCCAAAATACCAACCAGGGTAAGAAAAGTACGTTGCTAAAAATGGAAAAAAAAATTTGGCTATACCTTATATGTTCCATGTTAAAAAAGGATTGTAGGTATACTTAGCTACCCTATACATTTACTGTTCATTTCCCAAAGACGTAACTACTGACAAAGGCAATGGTATGCGGGCAGCTGCCCCGAACCTCCAGTCAAAGGACGGGCCCCGAATCAAGAAATGCTCTTATTGTATTTTCTAGAAATGTGTTCTTTCTAGAAAAATTGTCCTTTCTCTCTCTGCTTCAATTCTCTAGACAAAGATTATAAACTACACTGAGAAAAGGTTTTAATGAAACATTTTGAGTAAAATCACGAATGTTTGGTCAATATGATGTTTTGGGTGGTTCGCCTTTTTTCAGTGGCTAAAAAGTTCCTATAAGAGTAAAATGTCGTTAAGAAGGTCCAATCACCTATAACAGTAGAAAGCCTGTTGTTCCAGGCTAAGTAATTTTTGTAAACTGAATACATATGAAAGGGGCCCCGATGACAAATGTCTGGAGCGGGTCCCATGTTAGCTTAGTCAGGCTCTCAGCTCGGAGAGAATTCTACTCTGAAAAGAGGTCATACGCTGCGATAGGTAATTTACTGAAGTTCGATTTTAAGCGTGCTGTCTGTTATAATTAGTCTGTTCAAACACATTTTCTTCATTCTAGATAAAATTACTACACTGATTAGACAGTTTTTAAAATGTCATTAAAAAGGTTTTAAAATGTGAATTTCAGAACAGAACAAAAACATTTTACATATTAATTTATAAAAAAAGATATTTTCAGAAAAATGAAGGAATCAAATTGAAAGTTGAAAGTAAATTAAGAATGAACAATAAAATTTATGAAAACAGTCAGGATTTTTAGTTACTTATTGCAGTAGGAGGTGGGATAATTCTACATCGAGAAGAGGTCATATGCTACTATAGGTAATTACTGAAATTCGATTTTAAGCGCGCTGTCTTTTATGATTAATCTGTTCTAACACATTTTCTTCATTCTACATAAAATTACTACACTTACTAGACAGTTTTAAAATGTGAATTTTAGAACAAAAAAAACATTTTACATATTAATTTATATTAAAAAAAATATTTTTAGATAAATGAAGGAATCAAATTGAAAGTTAAAAGTAAATTAAGCATGAACAATTAAATTTATGAAAACAGTCAGGATTTTTAGTTACTTATTGCAGTAGGAGGTGGGATATATCTTGATAAATATATCTTGAGATTTATATTGCTCAATATCGCATCTTTTTTCCTCTTATCCCATAAAACATTCAAAAAACATATATTATTCTCTTTACTCTTGTGCACTGCGTTTAATCTGAAAAAAAAGTTTCAAATTTAAAATCTTATACTCCTAAAATAGTTAAAACTTTCTATGTTCAATATTTAAAAACACCCGGAGCAGAGCGCAGATATAACCGTAATTCCGATAATTTTTCAAGCACGTTCTTCGGAGAGGATAATTCTATGTTATTACTAAGACTGCTACGCTTTCTTCATTTATTTAAATTAAAGGCTATTTCGGGGAAATTCATAAATTGCTCAAATTATACGGAAGGCCATTTATATTCCTAGTAGAAATTACAGGGCAATTTTGAAGAAATATGTATCGCATTTTGCTGAACTCCCTTTTTTTTTCTTAGCTGAATTAGTCACGTTTACTTTGTCGAACGAAATTCTTAAACTATATATCCTATTGTCTTACAAAAGAGTCTCTTTCAGAGTGAGTTTGCAAAGCCGCGGGGGGTTCGTGTGCAAAAGTTAAATTAAGATTCCAAGTTATTCACCATTTAACTCTTGGAGATTAATGAATGGACTGGAGTAATAGTTAGTTCATGAACATTAACGCCGGAAAATACCATTCGGGGAAGAAAGAAGTAAATGCTACTCTTTCTAGAAACAGTGATTAACGTCTATCAAATAAACCCTTATATTCAAACACCAACCAGATAACTTTAAACAGTTTCACAAAAATGACATGTTTTAAGCTGCATAGATTTGTTGTTAAAACATCCACCTTCTGTTTGCACAAGGCTTACCGGTGTTTTAAAGTTGAAATGAAATAAACAACTTCGCTCAAAACTAAACAAATATACTTACACTAGCAGCGTGGCCCGGCGTTGCCCGTGCAATGGAAGGGAAATGCCCATTGACCTTAAATATAGATTGTAAATGGAAGGAATGTGAATCCTCATGCTACAATGATAAAAAAAGGACATGGGACTTCCCGCTGTAACAACAACAACAAAATGGAACACGGCACCTGATAGCTTACAGAGGTTACCAGGAATTGGACGTGGCTAGGCTTCTCCCCTTCTACCAGTCTGTGTTCTAACAGTCTTTTATCGCTAATACCTAAGAAAAACACAACAAATAAAACCCAGTCGTCGGTAAAAACAAATAAAATCCAGTCGTCGATATGAGATTGTAAAGGGGAGGAATGTGAATCCTCCCACTGCAATGATAAAAAAAGGTACTCGTAACTTCCCTCTGCAACGAAATAAAAAAAAGAAATGAACAGTGGACTTGCCAGCGTACAGAGGTTACCGAGAATTGGACGTGGCTAGGTTTCTCTCCTTCTACCTGTTGTGTTTTAATAGTCATTTATCACTAATACCTGCGCACCTCATAAACTAATTCCAGCGCCTTAGGCTAGTACAATTCTAATTTGTAGTTTATTCCTCCCGGAAAGATGTAAATTACAGAGATAGTGCTGGTGCCATCTGGTGGATAAAATCAAAGATAAGAGAGTATACGAAATGAAGGAAAGGCAAAAATTTAAATGTCTGCTTACTATAGAAATCTATTACATGACCGGATTACAACTTTTCGCTCCACGAGAGTCTGGTTCAAAAGTATTGGAAGAATTTTATTTTGTAGGGACGGAAGAAATTTCCAACTGTCGAAAGGACACGCATGCTCCGTAGTCCAAGAATGTTTCATGCACACAAAGAGGCATATATAATAATATTTATACATTATACAATTATATCTACCTGGTGTATTATTTAGGTCAAAGTTAGAGTTGTATAGTAACTTATCAAACCTATAGTTTTGAGATCTTCTTTATTTAGAAAAATGAATTTTATTTATAGGGTGAAAGCCCCCTTAAGCCAACACATCTTTGGAATTTCATAAATTTCATGGCTGAGAAAATCGATCACATAATAAAGTTTTCAGCGGTGAAACAATCAAATAAATCTGGTATCTTGTTGCATGTAAGTTCCGATTGGTACTAAGCGAGAAACTTCCTTTCAAAATCTGAAACAGTTTAACTCCATAGCCTTTTAAAATCTGAATCTACTAGGAATTTTTAATTCAACTTCTTTACTTTTATTTACTAATTAGCTGGTGTGCACGTCCTTCGCACGTGCGAAAATATATAATTTCCTTACACATGATTGGAATTATTTCCACCAATGCAGAATCTCAAAATGCAAAACGCCATTGCTGAAAACCTGTCTGTACATCAATTTTTAAAAATGTAACGCACAAACTACGTCAGTCTCTCTGGAATCAGAACACGATATGAATAAGTCTAACCTGCCCAAAAGAATGAATTTTTTGACTGTCTGAATACTTGATATTGCCATCGCGAAATTTCTTACTTTCACTTGTTATCTTCAGTGGTACATCAGAGGTATCTGATGTACCACTGAAGGTAACACGTACAAAAACGAATATAGAAAAGAAGCTACCTTCTTTCGCAACTGACTTCGGCTCATGGCACAAGGCATTGATGAGATAAACTGTAGTGTTCTTAAATAAAAGAAATCTGAAAAAGGTGGAAAAAGTCGTATACTACAGACATTATTAACAGGAATAGAATCGTTTTAAGAAAATGTATGAATTCTATCGCCTCAGAAGTTGAATAAAAAGGGATTTTAAATAATTTTCGATTGGACGGAAGAAAGATCTATAACTCTAGGTTCAAAGGACACTTACGTTATATAAAATCTCAATATATAAAGAGCAATATAAAATCATGTTAACGCCATTTATATATTATCTAACACGTAATTTAGGAGTGCATTGTATTTCTCCGGCAAGAGATAAACCGCAATGACTCTATCTACTATTAAAAGTTAAATTAACATTTTCATTGAGCTGTACAATAATATAAAAATGTATGCGTACTGTAGAAACTTCCTTGTTTGTTTACAAGAAAAAAAAAGTCTGGAGTGACTCCACTCGACTTTCCGAACACTTACGATTAAGATCATTACCAAGCATTTAAATAAATTTTAATCGATGAATAATTCAAATATATATATCAAATTGAAGCTCAATCGAATGCACCGTTTAAACGCTAGCGCAATTTCAAGAATTTCGTCCCATAGGCCGTAATGTAAAAGAAATCTTTGTCGTAGCCCTGTAGAAAAACAATAAGTCCTATACACACCAAAATCAATACAGGTCTTGTGACGGTGGTTTATAATATATATACCCAATTTGAGCTCAATCGAATGTACCGTTTAAACGCTAGCGCATTTTCCAGAATTTTCCCCCATAGGCCATAATGTAAAAGAAATTTTTGTCGTAGCCCTGTAGAAACACTATAAGTCCTATACACACCAAAATCAATGCAGGTCTTGCGACGGTGGTTTATAACATATATACCCAATTTGAGCTCAATCGAATGTACCGTTTAAACGCTAGCGCACTTTCAAGAATTTCTTCCCATAGGCCATAATGTAAAAGAAATCTTTGTTTTAGCCCTGTAGAAAAACTATAAGTCCTATACACATCAAAATCAATACTGGTCTTACGATGGTGGTTTATAACATCTATACCTAATTTGAGCTCAATCGAATGCACTGTTTAAACGCTAGCGCACTTTCCAGAATTTTCCCCCATAGGCCATAATGTAAATGAAATCTTTGTCGTAGCCCTGTAGAAAAACTATAAGTCCTATACACACCAAAATCAATACCGGTCTTGCGACGGTGGTTTATGACATATATACCCAATTTGAGCTCAATCGCATGCCCCGTTCAGGAGCTATCGTGTTCACTCACATACACACAAACACACATACACACACACACACATACATACATACATCTCGTAAAAATAGCATAAATGAATTCAGAAGACCTCAAAACGTGTAAATACACCAAAATCTCGAATTCGAATTTTTTCATGATTAAAATACTTTCCTTACATGGTACATGTTCGGAAAGTAAAAAGAAACAGTCGAAACCTTTGAAAACTTTAGCAATTTTATGGTTTAAACCATCATCCTCCCCACCATCACCACCACCTTCTACAGCTGTAAAAAAAAAAAAAAAAAGAGAGAGAGAAAGAGAAATTCAGTGCACTATATTGAAAAGGTTAAAGCCAAATATTATAAGCACTCTTTATCATTCATTATTATATAGATCCAAATTTTAATTTATGAAGCATTGACAACATTAAAAAATTCTTGAAAACTAAGCCTCATAGGTTACAGCGAAATAGAATAATTTTCGCATTCATGTTTGTTTCTTGAAATTTTGAGTAAGTATTATAATTTCAATTTTGTGCTTTGTTGTTTAAATAACTTAACAGCATGCTTTTGTTTTCCTTGTACAAGTCATAGCATTCCTATTTCTTTCGGGAATTTTTATCTGTTAGTTTTTAAAATGGTTTATTGGGCTGGGGGAAAAAAACAACAAGCTCTTGCGTCATCCGCTCCATTCAGAAATGGAATTTTATTCCACTAAGAAAAGAGCAATTCCTCACAAAGATCTTCCCTACAAATATATTTAGCTATGGATTATGTAACAACGGCACCAACAATATATACTCGGAGTTAGATTATAAATCCCATCATCACTAATCAAAACATGTCACTCGCAGGCGACACTTCCTTCTTGTTTGAAAATAGATCTCTTTGGAAAAGAGGGGAGTAGTACGTGATTTGACTACCGGCGAATGACGTCACGCAAAGAGGGGGCGTGGCGTTGAATGTCCCCTTTCAGCTTCCAGACGCAGAATGGCTGGCCATTAATTTCCCGTTTAATTGAGTCAGATTAATTGGGTCTTTGCGGAGGATGAAAAGTAAATATTTTTTGTCCATTCTTCTCTCCGCCTCGAGACAAATGGCTGAATTCAGGCTAAACAGTAGCACGATAAAGCGGTGTAATTATTGGAATAATTGGGCAAATTACAGCCGGAAACAGCTCTCCGTAACCAACAATTAATGTCGATAAAAATGGGGCGAATGCTGAGTGATCCTATTAATTACCACTGAAGATAGGCGTAATTAATAGCAGATAGAAAAAGGAAAGATTATTACGTGATAAAAACTATGCAACATTGAAAAATAATTTGAAAGATCCACAATCTAGCTGGAGAATCTTCTACATTATTTACACGCAAAATTCAAACTTCATACAGAAACATTCAAGTCGAAGGTAAGATATCTCGCTTTAGGACCAATTATTTTGCGTTTGAAAAGAATACTGAAGGCAGGAACCAATTTACCCGTCTGGGAGCATCGAACTCAGATGATTACAGGAGATTCTCTTCAAACATTTCTTGTGGAATGTTATTTAATTAAAATGGATTACTCTATGCCATACAAATCCAACATAATCAAGCATTTTCTGTGCAACCAATGTACTAGATAATGTTAAAACTAATCATAATAGTCTTCAAAACTAATCCTTAACTACATGGATATCATGAAATGTAGTCAGACCTCATTATCCGTCCACTCTCGGGGACACAAAAAAGAGTCGTCTTAAGGGAAGAATGTCGTGATAACCGGAGTTGCATATGCACTGAATCTGGTTTATGGAAATAGCTGTCGTGATAACACACCATGGTGACGTGAAAACGGGATGTCAGGATAATGAGATCTGACTATATTTTCTGCATAAAGTCGCGGTTATCGTAATTCGAATGTTTAAACATATTTAATAAACTAATACAAAGATGCGGGAAAATTTTCTCAAGCAGTAAAATTTAAATAAAGCTTTCAACTTTTCACAAATTTGCTAACAATGGAGAAGTTGCCCTGACTGCCTTCCTGTGTATCAGTTGTTGGGTCATAGATGGTGCTTCAAATGCGCCACAAATTTTTAATCTACTTTACTTTTCGAAGAGAATCAGTAACACGATTATCAAAATCTTAAATAAAAATGAAATTCTGTTTGTTTGTTTGTTTGTTTGTTTGTTTGTTTATTTGTTTGTTTGTTTGTGGATTTGAGTTGTATACAAATCCACAAAAATGGACATATCAGCCTGAAATTTTGCACAGATATGTAAAATAATATAGAATAAATCATAGTCCACTTTAAAACTTTGAAAGTCCACCCGTTCCCGGAATTTAAGAGATTTTTTATGCTCTCCACGCAAAAAGCTTTCCGTAATTGTAACCCCTGTAGTGAAAAATGTGTGAAATAAGGATCGTGGTTGCCATGTCTGGCGATTTTGCCGAATAAGATGTTTTAAATTCTCAAAGTAAAAATAAAAGAATAATAATGATTTTTTTTTGTTAGTTTATATTCGTAAGGCTATTTTTTTTTTAAATTATAATATCGTGTGCATGGGAAATCGGAGCAGGAATGAAATGTTTTATACGCAAAACAATAAAAATTGAAGATTTCCGAGGCTAATAGGTAATTTTTTTTAGTTTGGCGAAAAAATAAAATGGCTCAAATGCCGATTTTGAGAAAGTGAGTTCTAGCGGTTTGCACAGATTTCGGCTTGGCGCAATTTATTGAGAGCTTAAGGAAATAGATTTTTGAAAACAAGTGTAAAGGTTTTATTAGAATACAGCGTTAAATTTTAATGATCCGTGAAGAAATAATGCAGTTGTTAAGGGATTTCAAGCGATCTATCTCCAGAATTCTCGCCAAATGAGTACATTGATTTAAGTTGGGGGAATTCCGCCAAATTTCAGAAAATTGAAATCTTCTCATTTACTACATCGGAGTAACGATGAATAAAACACGTTATAGTTGATAATTTTAAAAATTTCGGCTGTATTAAGGGATTCCACTTTTGAAATAAAGGCTTGCTTTACTTTTTCGCGGTCGAACCATTTCCCATATTGATTGCTGCTAAGTCAATGCTTCGAATGATTTCCTGAAAAAACGCTTGCACAATGGCGTATGTTGGCACTTTGGCGAGGCTTAGATTTGAAACTGGATTTTATTTGAGACTGAGATATATAATGACACTGGTTATAGATAAAAATGAATGTTGGTATGTGGTATGAGGTTGAAAAACTAGACAGTTGCACCATGAAATTTGGTTCACCTAAGTCTTTTATCATTGAGAAGCTTTTTATGCTATCCGTTTTCCTCTAGCTTGCCACTAGGTGGCGCAGCACAACGTCGAATTCTATTCCGTTTAGCCGTTTACTATGCGAATATCGTCCAACCGATTTCGATGAAATTTGGTACACGCGGATATTAGAACACGGAGAATATTTTTCACTATCCATTTTGCTGTAACTTGCCGCTAAATGGCGCTGCAACGCATCAACTTCTATACCGTTCGACCGACCAGCATAAAATTTCTTATACTTCCACATTTCAGCACGAAGAATATATTCTAACTGTGTTCCTTTTGATGTTACTCACCTCTAGATGGCACTGCAATGCACTATTATTTTAACTCGCCACTAGATGACGCTGCAGCAGGCCAAATTCTTGACCATTCAAACGGTCGCTATGAAAATCAGTATACATAGCTATTTGAACAATGAGAATATTTTGGCGTTATCCATTTTGCTATAACTCGCCACTTGACGGCACTGTAGCAAATCATTACTTTAATTAACCACTAGATCGCGCTGCAGTGCATCACTTCTTGACTGTGCAACTAATCGCTATGAAAATAGGTATACATAGATATTTGAACACGGGGAAGAGTTTGGCCCTATCCATTTTCCTACATAATTTGCCACTAGATGTCGCGTCAACACATGAACTTCACAGGGCTGTCCAGCCGATCGTCCTGAAATTTCGTATTCATCGATATCTGAATGCGAAGAATATTTCAGCGGTATCCGTTTTGCTAAAACTCTCCACTAGATTGCGCTACGCCGCATGACCTTCTGCACCGTACAAACGATTGCCTTGAAATTCGGTATGCATGGTTATTGAACACAATATAAAGCGATATCCATTTTGCTATATCTCTTTATTACAATAAATAGTAATCACCACAAATCGTAATATCAAAAAGTCCATTCATTCCCGTGCGAAGAACGGGTAGTTCAGCTAGTGCTAAAATATAAAATTGTTAAACTTCTTGGTAACTGGTGTATTGCAATTATCTTACACTCCTACATTATTTAATGTTTGCACTTAAGTCTCAACTATGCCCCGCTTATGGGAAAATGACGAAAAATCTTCAGCAGCTAAGAAAGGTAGGTTTTCATTTGCGGCTGATTTAATACTAAATTTAGAATTATAAATAATGCATATTTTGATTCAAGACACATTTTTCGTTCTATCATGCATACTTGGTGCAAACATTATGAACTCATGAAAAATATTTGTGCCGCCATAGACACACTTTTTTTAAAAGAAAATTAGTATGATAATTATCAAGCAATTAAAATTCCACTTTAACCCGTATGCTATGCCATTAAATAAAGATTTAAAAACATTTTTCACTTCTAAAAGGTGTAGGCACAGTCTGCATACGCATGATATGCATTTTGACTCTTTTTAGTAAGAGAAAGGGGACGACATTTTACATTTTTGTAGGGGGGGGGACAAAGCTATAAGAAGCTAGGGGTAGTCCTATTCTTGGGTGATTACAACGGATTATTAAGCAAACATTTGACTTTTGTCCCACACGCTTTTCTGTATACCTAGCATTACAATTTCGATACCTGTAGTTATTCTTTTTTTCAGTTAAATAATGTGAGATGGTAGAGGCGGTAAAATTAACTTTTATACATCCCCAAAGAAAATAATCGCAGGGAATTGTGTTGGGGCTTCTTGCAGGCCACTTATGACCAGCATCCTCGCATCTCTGTCCAAAAAAAGACGCCTAAAATTGATGAAACTTTTTAAGTTCTCATTCAAAACTGCATGCGAAACGGAACTCAGTATTGTTTAGAATATATAGCCTTTCAAAGTTGGGATATTCGTATGCAATCTTACTATACAATGACAGAAAGATGCATAGTGAATTGCCATTCAAGTGATGTATATACAACATTACGTGGCAATTCAAGTTCAAATATTCATTTGTAATCTCCATGTTCAATGGATTGAGATGCACAGCACTCAAATTGAGATGCACAGCTTGTTGTCACTCAAATATGTCTAATATTACGTGATAATTCAAGAGGGGATATTCATTTGTAATCTTTTTCTACAATGACAGTAAGATGTGCAGTCTGTTGTCACTCAAGTGGTGTACATACAACATTACGGGACAGTTCAAGTTGGGATACTCAGTTTTAATCTCCTAGTACAATGGCAGATATATGCACAGCCTGCTGTCGCACAAGTGGTGTATATAAAATATTACATGACAATTCAAGTTGGGATACTCATATGAAATCTCCTTGTACAATGTCAGAAAGATGCACAGTCAGTTGTTATTCAGGTGGTGTATCTACACCATCACGTTGGCTATTCTCTCTGTTCTCACATTCTTGAAATGGTGCCTGACCCTGGTAATGATTATCAAAACATATCCAAAATCTGAATAACGAATTCACTCCCTGTATGTAACATATTTTGGACATCGCCAGACGTGTTTTGTACACATCCCTCGCCTGTTATCCACGAGAAAAACCTAGCGATGGAGCATCTGGGAACCAGCACATAACCCTGCTGTCGGTAGCATATTTAACCTTTCTCTTGGTAATATCTTTTGCAACTTCGTTTGATCAGATCCATCCAAGATGGACATGTTTCCTCGCAGTTCAAGATCTGTGGATCTCAGTAATCTATTATTAAAATAAAAACGAAGAACTTTCTCAAAATACAGAAAAGTTTGTTTAACTGTCCAGGCAATATTTTCCTGAAAGCACTATCAAATTAAAGCATGTCTGGAAAATACTATATCACTCGTTAGATCTCTTGCATGGTCTTTTCGATGAAGCATGAAATTTCATGATACATCTCGGGACAATGAATCAAACGATTTTTATCTCAAGGAGCAATCCTCCTCGGGCAAGATGGTAAAATTAGTGTACAAACATTTTATCAACAGCAAGTCTTACGAGGCGAAATAATGAGGAATACGTCTCGATAACTCGCACCCATCAGTCTTGCAGCTATCGAGAAGCACTCGCCAGTTAAAAAGATAATTTTTTTTTTTCCTCCTTACTACCCATCTTGTAAGGAGGTGCACGAGAACATTTTGTAGCCGATGGCAATTCAGATAAGACGAAAAGTTTTCTTTAGTCTTTGCAGGGCTTTTTTTTTCTTCTTCTTTTTTATATATTTTTCGCAAAGCAGGTAGCAGTTTCGGGACGAATTAGCCGTTTCCCCGCGCCAAGCATTTGTTTAAGAAACTGTGCTGTTTTCCGCAAAACGATCTGTGTAAGAATGTATTATAAAAAGTAAAATTAATTTAAGGCTCAAAATGAAAGCTATATATTAAGCTTTTTTTTTACCGCTTAAACATTGCATTATTTTCAAGAAAACAGTCATAAAAGTACCTATATTTTTTATTCAAGAAAAGTATATAAAAATGAGAGTACGTACATTATATATAGGGGAAACGGGGGTACAGTGATTCAATTTTTAGATTTTTTAATATAATTCCACAAATATTTTTAAAACAGAATATCAAACTAATGTATTATCTTTTCTGATCTATTGGCTATCCCAATTAATTTTAGTTCAATTCTAAGAAAATTTTTTGTACAATAAAAAATTCTTTTTCAAAAGTACTTTTGTGGACTGGGTCAATCGATGGGGTACAGTAGACCAACTAACGAGAAACACAATAAAAAATTTTCTTTCTTTAAAAAGTTTTGCCTTGAGAGTGAGTAATTTAAATTTTTTTATTGCCTGACAAGAGTTTAGTATTTAGATATTAAAGTAGTCAAAATTTATAAGGTAAATGTTAATTTAATAGTTCTAAAATATGCACACACTAAATTTGTTAATAAAATTAAAGAAAATGGCTTTAGTTAGATAATACCTCATTGAGCTTATAAAATTTCAGCTTTATAGTTATTTTTAAGGCACTAAATTAAAAACTGTTATTTTACAATAACTGTTGGACATTATATAACTGAAAATGTACAGCAAAAGTCAACTTTGTCACTGTTCCCATATAATATCTCTATACTCGTAATATCTCCATAACTCTCGTAATATCTCTATAACTCGTCATATCTTTATTGTCTATTGTATAAAAATGTCTGCCTCATCAACGATAAGTGCATAACCTGTCCATTAATGCAGTGCACTTCTAATTAATTTTCATTTTTTGCCTACAACTTTGCCTAACACAGTGCAACAACACACTGCCTAACAAAACTGCATTTTTTTAATTCCGTATACCTTCTGCAACGACAACATTAAAATCTTCTACATCTTCAAATTCCAAATCCTCTAAATCAGATCCGGTAGAAGATTCTTTTCATTCTTCCTCTTCTTCAGTTGAGCTATTCTTGTAATTGCTTGCAGTTTTTTTCTTCTTCTTCTTCTTCTGCTTCAATATTATGAGGCAAGATGCTTTCCCTCTTCTTTTTTCAATCGTCCCATTTTAGATTTGTGATTTTCGCAAGTGTTACTGTAATTTGTAGGTTTTGTAGGTTGCCTCTCAGTTTTTTTCTCTTTTGCCTCAGAATTAGGGAAATGCTTTTACCATCTCTGGTGTTATTTTTTGTTTTTCATAATTTTCTTGAGAAACTAAAGATTCTGTGACTGATGTGGAAGTCTTATTTAGATAAATTTAGGTCCTTTAAACATTAAAAAGTAAGAAACTTACCGAAAGACAATAAATATATAAATGGGGATACAATAGGTTCCTGCCCCACTGTACACCACTTCAGATGACCCAGTTTACCCCATATGGACCAACCTCAAAATTCTAAATCGTTAAAATATTCATTAAAATACAACATAATAGAAAAAAGGTAACTTAGACCATATAAACATACCACATAATTCTTATTTACTTGACAAATTTCAGGTGTAATAACATAAAGTCTTACTTTCTGCAAATTTCATGCAGATGATCAGAAAACAAAATGGCTCTTTCTTCCAGCTACAATCAAAGTGATACGTTTAACTTTTCCCACAGAGTTAAGTTGTTTGATACCTACTTTAAATAATTTTCTCATTTGAAAACTATTCACTGAACCACAAATATCTTCAAAGACTCACTGTACCCCTTGACCCACCACTAAAGATTAGTTTAAAGCGACTCATGTTTTGACCGTTAGGCAAATTTGTTAAAACAACTAGAATGACGTACGTGCCTTGATATAATATATCTGTATTTTTATTGAAACTTTTATAATGACTGTTTAAGATTTGAAATGTTAAAGGGAAAAAGTATGTCAAATTGTAAATTAATTAGCCAACTACACTGCGGTCGTATGAACAAAACACCTTTTTCGCGATTGAAGGGAAGGGACTGGAAAAAAGAAACGGGAGCCGAAGTATTTGGTTTTTGCTATCGATTGCAATAGTAAACTTTTACTTGTAGCATTCAATCTAAATCTGAAACTGCACATGAAATTTGATGTATCTCTTATACTCTCAGGACAACTCCATTAAAAAATAACTCTAAGAAGTAAGGTTTGTTTAACACTTTTTTTAAAAATTAAACTGCAATCTTTGTATTAAACATACATATTTATGGGCAATTCTGGCTGGCTGTCGTATGAACAACAAAAAAGAGAGTGACTCGAATTTCTTCAAAATAAAATTGTAGGTATATAAACATACAAAATTAAAAATGTAAATTTTGATGAATAAATAAATGGATTAGTTTTACGTCTGAAGCTTTCAACCGTTTTGTAGGTTAAAGAAATAACATAGTAAAATCAACAAAATAATTTTGTTAAATGAGCCATGAAAGCACAAATTAACAAACAAATTTTGTTGATTCAAACAAATAATTTTGTTCATTTTAACCAAATAAACAATTTAGACAAACAATTTGATTGAATTAACAAAACATCTGTTTATTTTAACCAAATTTTTTGGTTAAGCTGACAATATGTTTTGTTGAAATAACCAAATAATTTTAGACTAATTGTTTTGTTAATTTAACAAAAATTTCATTTGCGCTATTTCAACGGGGAAATGTTGTTGATGTAGCAAAACACTTTCAGTGTAGTCACAGCCACAGTAAAGTTTCGAACAAACCAGAAACAGAAACTCGCCACTCTTCTTTACAGAGAAGGGCATATTCGGATAACTTCAAGCACTCACGATTCTTGATTTATAAAAAGCACTGTCAGTGAAAAGCAGCGACAAATTTTAAAAGAATTAAGATTGATATTTCTGCGAGGTGTCGCAATGGAAAGGGGTCGAGGATAAAGTTGTCAGACACCCTCTGAAATCGAATAATCGATATTATCTATGAAGGTAATTTTACGCGCAATTAGGTTACGGTTGGAATATATACTCAGACCGGTCAATCTGCTGCATATGTAGTGAAAACTAAAATTGGCAAAAAAAAAATATGCATTTGTTTAAAATAAACCAAACTGCGAAAACGGGATTGGTCGTGTTATCGTCAATCAGATGATTTTGTTTTTGATTTAACAAAGAGTTGTCTGTTGCCTTTTTTTGTGTCATCATGAAGCAAGTTTACACTAAAGCATTTAAAGCGATAATTAGTTAAACAAATAAAAAAGGCATATTCTAGTTACTCTACGAAATGTATAAATGGCACACTTAAAAATACCTTTTCTACAAAATATGAGGAATCTAACCCCAAGACCACACCCAAAGGTGAGTGTGCCCACCTAAAGTGAAGTTTCATTCTTTTTTTGCAAACATTCTAAGCAAATTTGCTTTTGAGAATGACTTGAGGATCCCTTAAAGTAGCTCTGTCTGGGTGTCTGAAGTGCCTCCGTCAAAATTCGAAAAATCGTTATTTGCATATTGTTGAGACTAAAACTACATCCTATATCTACCGATTATTTAAAATGGAGTCTGCTCCATCACTGTGACTATCCACACCTCGAGTGATGAATCACTTTAAAGTATAAATAAAGTAAGTTATTTGAAAATACATCTTTTTAAAATCTGTTTTAAAATATTAAACGTAATATATTTATTATTCTTCCTCAACTGAACAGACTGACCAGGGTGGACGACGACGTCTTTTTAAGAACATTCCTCTATTCTGATCTCCTTTGATCTTCAGTTGGAAATTTTGCAATCGTCTTCCGCTCCGTCAATCCATCTCAGCTCGGGCTTATTTCTAATTCTAGATCCGATTGACTTAAAGAAAAAAGATTCAGCTCACTGGGTGATCCAATATGAATCGATTGCTAAATTTAATCCAATATTATTGAATTGTTAAATTGATCTAGCTGGTATTTGTTAAAAGATTTTTAAAAAGCCAGTGAAGAGGGGTTTATTCACCAGATGCAACCGTACAGCAAAGTACATACAGTCAACTCCGGATATAGTGAACCCGGATGTAGTGAACTTTCAGCTATAGTGAACACATTTACTTAACCCGATTCACATACATTACAAATGTACACGACATTTTTCCGTTTTAGTGACCCATTACTTGTAAACTGAAAGATTTCTGGACTGTAGAAGTAATGTTGTTCGATTCCAACGAAGAGCGTATGTATTGTGTTCGAGGAGAGAGAAAGATTATCAAGCACCTATTCCGAAATATAAGTGAATTGCCTGTGTCTAGGCTAACTTACTTATACTAAACAAGAGGGAACAGGCGGGAGGGTTCACAATTTTTTCAATGCTGAAAATGCATCCTATCCTTTAAAAGAATTCCCTAACAAAAGCAAGGTACTTTTGAAAGTGAACCAAAAGCGTAAATTTCTTGATTTTGGACGATTTCATTTCCCATTCTCAATGCAATATCACAGGTTAAAAGCGACAGCACTTTTTTTTCATCTGAATGGAATGTACATTATTTCCATGAATGTGATTAATTGTGTTTATTTCACTTAACAAATAGTGCTGGAACCACAAATGCGATCAATTGTTTGATTTACTTAATAAACATATTCAGTATTTGTATAAAATTATAATTTCTAGTTTAGTATTGTTTTATTGTTATCGGACATCAGACTATCGGTTTTAGTGAACTTCGGATACAGGGAACGAAAGTTGACGGTCCCCAGGGGTTCACTATAACAGGAGTTGACCGTATATACTTTTGCTGCATGGAGAACTACAGCCTAATAAATAACATGTGGGCGTCTTTTTTTCGATTCTAACTTTTTAGGGGGTTCTTTCCCATTTTGTATTGTAATAACTGTAAAATATTTATCAACCGAATTTCACATCATTATTATAACTTTTTATTATTCAAACCAATGCCCGCCCATTGAAAAAAAAATTTCAATCCATACTTCTTGCAACATATTTTCG
This sequence comes from Cheiracanthium punctorium, assembly GCA_038373885.1. Lineage (NCBI taxonomy): Eukaryota > Metazoa > Arthropoda > Arachnida > Araneae > Cheiracanthiidae > Cheiracanthium > Cheiracanthium punctorium. The sequence continues at coordinate 534,026 of JAWZYV010005235.1, forward strand.
ATTAGCTTCACTTTAAAAACGAACAATAGAATTCAAAAGAGGGTGGAAAAGTAAAAGAACGAATCATTAGTTCGAATTACAGAAAAAATGAAAATTTTCCAAAATCCATTACAAAATAAGCCATTGTTCGTTTCGTTGCTCTTCCTGTAACTGAGTTTGAATTTCGGAGTTCTCAGTTTCGAACACAGGGAACTCTTTAATTTCCCCTCCTTAGCCTTTAATGTTACACTTAACCCCTCCAGATTCTCGATTCAGGAAGAAATAATACCCAGCGATAAATAACAGGCTGAAAATAAATGAACTATGGGAAATTTATGGTCTTGAACAAAAGAAAAGAAATTAGCGAGAGATATTTATTGTAAAGTGTTATGGCTGCGCTTCTTTCTTTTTTCTTTCTACTTTGCATGTTGGCATCAGTTTTTAAATGAAATTCCTGAGCAAAAAAAGGGAAGCCTTTATAACTTTAGTAGCCACTTGCATCTAGGCTCATAAATATGCAAAATAAGGTGTTGATCTGTTGTGTGGTAATTTATTGAAGCTCTGTGATAGTAAATTCGAATCTTCACTCATTTCTCCTGAAATTAACAATTCAAATTTTCATGGATTTACTATGTAACACTGAGAGGGGTAGTTTATTAATGAAAAATCGGTGAATTAATTGAAACATTCTTATTGCTTCTGTCTATTTGCCTTTATTAGATTTGCGTGTGTGAGAGTATTTTCTTCGTTTCTTTTCTTTCTTTTTTAAGCTATATCTATTTTGTTTATTTATAATCAATTTATGATGTCACATACGTAACCCAGAGCATGTACTCAACATACAGTATTGATGTTTACAAAAAATTGTTACACTTGATTGCATGAAAAGCCAGAAGTTAAAAGAAATTCACTAATTAATAAAAATCCTTTTCTCGTGGAAAACATTACAACGAATAATTTCTAGAATTTGTTCATATAATCCTTCATATTCTTAATTCATAGCTATTAAACATTTTAGTTCATTTTTCTGTTTTGTTTTTTTTTTGTTTTGTTTTTTTCAATTAAGAGCTATTTTTTTAAGGCTGTTCTGCAAACTTTTATGATTTAGGCACTAGGCAAACATTCTGGAAATTGGAAATTATAGTATAACTTAAAAGAATAATAATAATAAGTTGGCTATACTAATAAGCATTGAAAATTCCGTTTGCTGTGTTTTAATCCTTCCAGTGACTGCGATGTAAAATCCCGTCCACTTCATTCCAGTTTTCCCTGCAATGCATCTTTAATTTAAATTATTTATAACACTCAGATATCATAAAATATGTTTTGAGATTAAAGCTTGTAAGTAATTTAGCAGTTCATTTTTCAGTAATTGCAAATCTATTCAAAATTTAAAATTTTTATAATTTGAAAGCAGCATGAAAAAATTTCCCATGAAAACAACTTACATCATTTGGCCATTTCCAACACCCTTAGAGGGTCAACGAGGCCGCTAGAGACGGTTTTGTGAGAAGTCAAGTGGTAACCATCATGGACGTCTCTGCATTACACTGCGACGTCACTCTGCAACATGTTATGTTTGACAAGAAGGGACTTCACAGGAGGCGGGGAATAACCTCACATTGTGATGTGACGAACGTGGCGAATGTAACTTCACCACAACGTCACTGCAAACATGATTGCTGGATGGGCAAAGAGCAATCGTTTTGGATGGTGCAAAAGATCCCCCCTTTTTATCTGTAAAAATATTCCACCATCCACTCTGGAAGAAATGTTAGAAAGAAACGTTAACATCAAGGCAAGTTGCCATTTGGATGAAGAAAAAAGGGAAAAAAATCTACTGAGGGGATAAATGTTGACGATAGTAAGTAAAAAGGAAGTAACTTTAAAGTAGCTTTGCTAAAGAAGCTTTTTGTAGCTGAGAAAGGGGGGGAAGTTTGTACTACCCAGAACGGTCAAGCTGTAGTATATATTTTTAATGCGGGTTATTTTACAAAGTTTACAATAACTTTTGTAAAAATTATTGTGTTTTATTACATCTGAAAATTCTTTACTGCTTAAACGCAAATTTCCCTTGTCTGCATGATGTGAATAACAAATGTTCCTTTTCTATTTTTAAAAATGATATTCAGTTGTATTTTATTTCGTTTTGAGTCTGCCATTAGATAAGAAATGAGCTTTAGAAGAAACAAAAACCTAAAACACTACATGTAGAAAAGCACGAAAACACGATCTGAACCATAATTCAGTGATTTGGAAAAACATTAAGTTGGACACAAGCGTGCAACTAAACCGGCAGCAGGAAAATCAGCATTACATGCTTAGAATTGGAAATAAACTGGAAAGATTTTATATCACCTTCAGATTATAAGCTGCACAATTGTAGATTACACAAAATGTTATGCTTGTTATCGTTAAGAACTCAAATCAAAAGCGTTGTGTGTCTAATGTGTTTGAGCATTTAAAAAAAAATGAGATTTTACACTAAATAATTTTTTATTTTAATAAAGATGTTTTTGATGCCATCCAAAACTTTTATTTTAGTAGTTATTATTTTAGCAACTGTATTTATAGAATTTCTTTCCATAGCTGATGAAATTGCAATAAGCAAAATGATCAGTGGATTTCAATATATGATAACGGTTTTAACAGCTCAAATATTAAGGAAACTAATTATAATTCATTTATATTGATAATATTCGCAATTAAAAAGTTAGATTCTACCTTTATTTGCAATATACTACTCTTCAAAAAGCAAGTATTAAGCTTTTAAAGAAAAGAAAATATGATTTTAAAAAATGTACACTGTGAAATTATACAGATTTAAATTAAAAGTAAAAATAAATTAAGAAAATATACGTGGAATAAAATATCTCCAAAATATAGCTGCAATATCCCATGCACCATTGACGAAAGGGATGCAACCTCTAAGTCTCTTAAATAGGTTCATTGTTAAAAAGAACTGTTTAAAGTTTACTGTCTTCTTCCAAATCCATATCGAAATATTTGCCATTATAGTGACAACTAGCCCTTTTCATATTGCGTGGAAAAAGTTTAAAAAAACCTATTCGCCAACATTTCTTTACTTCCTGTTCTCGAAATCGCACCATGGAATAAATCGCAAGCAAACCGCAGGCAAACGACAGATTTATTTCAAATGTAACGAAATTTTTTCATTACCGCTTGTTAAATGATTGAATTCCTTAAGCAACTTTGAACTCGTGATATTAAAATGAGGATAATCTCACTTTCAGTATCTAACTTGACATGAAACAGTTTTGCTGAGAAGCTATGGAGCTAAATCTTTTCGCTGCAGACTTCCCTTCAACTTTAACCGGGGCCATCGTGATTCTACCGGGCCTGCTTGCGCACTCCGATGAGTCATACAAGGAGGCCTACGAATGCTCATTTATTGGTTCCAGCACTTAGATACGTCATCTAACGGCCGAATCTAACCAATGAGGGAGCGCCACAGTGGAGTATTCGTATCAAAATCCTGGCCAAAAGTCGAAAATTTTAAATTTGTTTAAAAACAGTAATATATATGTTTTTGGATAGCCTAGTAACTGATGCATCATGTAATGCATGTTTTTCGACCATAATTCATATCCAAAAGATGCAACACTCGGTTTAAAAGCAAGTTTCTTCATTTACGGCAAGAGATTTCAGCGTTTTCGATTACTTCGTCTTGCATTTTTTACGGGCTCTTTAAATTAATTTACTGGTTTGATACTTAGTATTATTGTAGTAAAATATATGTATTTTAATTATATGTATCTATTAGCTTGAAAAAATAATATTTTAAAAAATTGTAAACTTTTTTTTTCTAATTTTTTTTCAAAAATTCACATTTCAAAAAGCTTTTTGAAGGGGTGTCGCGGCTTGTCGCGCCCAATTTCAACTATAATCGTAATTATTACAGTATTGAGTGTCTATTACAAGAAAAAAATGTTCCCCCAACATCCACCATTTTTATAAAAAAAATTATTTATATAGCGCAATTTTTATTTTTTCGATAATTTTTCGACGGGTGATCGCAAAAGCTATACAAACATACGCACTTGTATTTCTCATAAACTATAAATTATGTGCAAGTGTTTGGATAAAGGTATATAAAATTCATATTAGTCAAGATTTAACATCAGTATTTTAAATTCAGTACGTAATTTCTTATTTTTCTGATGTAAATTTGCTATAAGAAGAAAATTTCTATATATTCTAAAATTGCCCTTTCTCAGTCATGTAAATAGTCCCATCTATTTACAGCTTAGTTTTCCATTTATGTAGTAAATTGTGTCCAAAGCAAAAACTCCCCATTTTTGGTTCTCAAAGGTTGGCAACCGTGACTTCGGGTCATTGAAGTGTGTTTGTGTAAACAGAAAAGTGCTGGCTTGAAATAAATTACTTTCTCCTCGAGCTTGGAATGAGATTTTATGGGTTTGCAAAGGGGGGCATCTTTTAAGCAGTGCCCTTATATGATCTGCTCTAGATAAAGGCCAATGAAAAAGAGCAAGCCTTATAGCAGTAAGACCCTATAACTTCTTCTTCCAGAGGTGTCCGATGGTGCTCTCTCTCTCTCTCTCTCTCTCTCTCTCTCAAAAAAAAAAAAAAAAAAAGGAAGAAGGAGAAGAAAAAGAAAGTGATTCTGAGTGAAGACGAATATCAGAGTTCAAAAGAATCGGAATGAAAAAGTTAATCTTCAGAAGTCATTAGAAAACTAAGATCCAAATAGTAACTACATTTAGAAAAGTGGAAAATCTGAAAACTTTTATGATAAAAATTGATTTATAGATAAGTATTATTATATTTATAAGTATTATTATAAGTAAAGTATTACATTTATATATTTTTATTGTGGTTAAGGCAGCGTTTCTCAACCTGTGGGGCGCGCCCCCCAAGGAGGCGCAGAGCGTTTCCAGGGGAGGCACGAGAAAAACCAAAGAGCAAGTAATGATGCACGATTTTTAAAAATCGCCTAATTTATTCTCATTTTTACTCAAAAATATATCCATTTTCGCTTAAAATGTTCATTCAAACTTTACTGATAACATTATTTTGTAGAAAATTCGACTAAATGTACATTGTTAAAGATTAAAAAACTGAATGTATGCTGAACAATGTGAAGGGGGGGGGGTGCTACCGTAAGTTAGCCTTTGTTGGGAGGGGGCGAAGTTAAAAGGTTGAGAACCGCTGGGTTAAGACACGGCTATTTTCCTCACGGGAAGGTTGCCTTGGCGGAAGGCTTTTTAAGAGGCTCTAATGCGTATTCACGTGACATCTGGAGAAAATCGCCCAAAACTCCAGACCGTTAGATCGACAGCCGCGTGTTATTACATTTATAAGTGGTATTATACAAAAGCAGTACTTCCCAGTAAGGGACACTCCCCGGACAAGACATTTGTTAGAAACCACCTTCGAGTCGTTTAGCGATATATCGCCAAATTTGGCGACAACACGCTTTTTTATATAATTTAAGAAGTATATAATACTAAAAAGTAAGTCAAAAGTCAACAGTAATGATTTTAACGTTAAAACACATGAAAAATATTTTTGGCCAGGATTTTGACACAAATACTCCACTGTGGAGCGTCCGCAGGTCTCTTTCGGAGTGCATAAGCAGGCCCGGTAGAATCACGACGGCCGCGCTTTAACTTATCGTCTCTATCTTTTTCCTGTTATTGCCTTTCGGTAAAGGCCCGAACAAACTCGTTTCAGTAATTGCTAGATTTTTCTACCGTTTAGCTAGATTGGTAGAAAATTTTTGTGTCGTGTCGGATAGTATGACGCAGGGGCGTAGCCAGGGGGGGGGGATATCGGGATATATACCCCCCCCCCCCGAAAATTTTCGATTAGTGGTCACAAGATTAATGCCGTGCAGAAATTCCGTCTATTTATACACATATAAGTTCAATCCCCCCCCCCCCGAAAAAGTTTCCTGGCTACGCGCCTGGTATGACGTCTCGATGACGAATGACGAAAACAAATGCATTCATGACAAGTAACGACAGCTTAAATAAAGTATTGATGTTTGTCGCATTTAAAACCCATCAGACTTCCGTTTACGCTTTTTGGCAGGGGTCGAACAAATCTATTGTAATTAGCTTAAAATTAAAACGTTTTATGTTTAACTCATATATTGGTAGCTATGGTAACATTAGCATGCAAAATTTCAGCTCAGCTGAAGTGTGGGAAGTAATTAGATCGATTAAAAATTTTGATCCGGTCATACAGCGTATATACTGTTTGAGTTAAATAAAATGTAAAAAAAAAAAGATAAGTCTCCTTGGATCTTCAAAAAAAAAAAAATAAATAAAGTGTTTAAAGACACACTTTTTCTAAGACAGAGTACGTTGGGAATGTAGGAATACGTTGTCTGCTAATATAAATATTGTATTTTTTTATATAAATATTGTATTTTTTCCTAATGAAAGTAACTAGAATAACATGTTTGAACCAGTACTCAAACATTGATTTCCTATATACTTAATGTACAAGATTTTTGTTGTTTACCCTAGAATTTTTTTTTTTTTTTTCATACGCCATATTCAATTCCTAACATGTGAGTATAAACGTAAATAACGAACAGTAATCTCACGGCGCCTGTTTACTACAGACGTTAAAAAGTAAAGCGGAAATCATGAGCACAACTGAGTAAACTACTTTTTTAGAGAGATGGGTGAAAAATAACGCATTCTTAATAAATCCGATTGTTAAAATATTTCCTTCACATTTTATTAAACAATATTTTTATTAATTTTGCAGAATCCAGGCGATGTACCTGCATCATTTAAAAGCGAGGCAATCGTTTTAGTATAAGTTGCTCCAAAGAATCAATCAGTCTTTATATTATTATTGTTGTTGTTATTATCATTATTATTATTACTATGAAAAACGATATACTCAAAATAATTCTGATTGTTAATGTTCCGACTTTATTAAACATCATTTTTATTAACATTTCAGAAGACAGGAGACGTATCTGTATCGTGTAAAATCGAGGGAAACGTTCTGATTTACAATCCTTCCAAACAAATCCAGCAGCATTTTAAATATGCATGCACTATTGAAAGCTATGCTATCGAAGACTGTAAGCGGATCATGCTTGGAAAAAAAAATGCTTAGCTCAATTAATTGACAATTATATTGTTAATGATTTCAATTACAAAAGCATCATTCATCTTCCCTTTTCATCCTGATAAAAACATATTAACGAAAGACATGTTCTCGATATTATTAGTTTTCTTTTCCATCAGGTAACACCGATTACAAACCTATCTTGCGCAAGTAAAATTAATGAGCCCCTTATTGACATAAAAACGAAATTAGTTTCATACATATGAACTAGGAGACCGATTCCAGCGTAACAGAACTTTATAAAAAATGAACCGCGACCCGAATAAATCACGGTGATAAATCACTTTGTGTTACTTTTGCTTTTCTTCCACAACCTCGGTCATCCTATCCTGTGTGTTCGTTTACAGTGATGACGTTTTCCCACCTGCAGCTGACGAATCACGCATCGGGAAGTTTGTTTAGGGACATTCCCAGTCATTTACTGGCAACTGGGCACTGATTATCGCACGGCCACTTGGGGCAGGAGCTCTAGGCACTACATGCAATAAAGGTCAAAAACTGAGTTTAGATAAATATATAGGGGCACAAAATACGTATATAGGAGCTATATATAGGGGTATAAAGTTTGAAAAGTGGCCTCGGCTCAAAAATTAAGTCAGGCCCTACTGCAGCGTTAGTCACAATGTTTTCATTTCATTTTCATTTATTTTGGAGTTCAGCGAAGGAAAAGTTTTACAAACGCAATATTACAAGTTTGTTAAGTTAATTATGAGCACAAGGCTACTGTAAAAGATACATTCATATTCAAAATACGGAAAATTCTTAAGTAGGTTTACCATACGTCCCAGTTTAACTGGGATTGTCCTTGAAACGTTGGTTCCGGTGTTCCGGCCAGTTTGATAATTTGCCTCGGTTGTTACTGATTGACAAATAATTAATACTTATAAACTTTTTGACAAGCTGTCACTAGCAAACGTATTTTCCGCTTCAAAAAATGAAGTGTGGGGTTCAAATGTATGGTGTATTATGACAAGCCTATGCGATGGGCATTGGCAACGGGAGGGATGCCAAAAAACTGTTAAAAGGATTCTAATGCTTATTCACATTACACCTGGAGAAAACCGCCCACAACTCCAGACCGTTGGATCGGCAGCCGCATTTAGAGCTGAAACCGGGACGTTCACACTTCGGCCATCTATACCCAGTGTCTTATCCATTCGTCCATGCTGGGGCATATGGGGTTCATCGACGACTGAAATCGACAACATTAACAAATAGATCCAATTATTTAATAATTTCAATGAGCAGCACACGTATGCATCTAATCTGGCTAAAATGGCACAATGCATTTTGTGTCTGCAGGGAACGTCAGCATTTCTGGAGCGTGTTTTCTGGATGATGAAAAGAAAACACATATTTGGTCAGATGACTGAGGCTGCATGCTGGGTACCTTACAGGCATTACCGTAGAGTAAGATAAACTTTAGCTTTATACTCCACGATTTCTACGGAAAGGTTTCTTTAAAAAATGACAATATTGAGAAGAAATTACCCCAGATAGAAGTAAGACTAGTACAAAAAATAAATGAAACAATTTAAAGCTTTTGTGCTGCAGAATGACAACATAAGTCGTTCACCTATCCAGGGTTTAGTCTGAAAAAGTGGCCAAAACTTCGAACGCATCTGTAGGGATGGACGCGAGACGAAAAATAGGCGTCTCGCGTCTCGCAAAACAAGCCGAAAAGCTTTGTCTCTTCTCGCAAAATCCCTATATCATTCATAGTGTTAAAAATGTTTGTCTCGTCTCGCAAAAAAGCTGTAAATCTGTGTGCTGCTCATTGAAATTATTAAAAAAAGCATTAATCTCTGTCTCGTCTCGCAAAAAGTCGTCTACGCATCTGCATATGCAAATTTTGTAATAGAAAGTATGTGTGGAACGTAAACGGCGAGCAGCTAGGTGGCGTTGTAAATGGTGTAAAAGGTTGGTCGGAGCACAAACGGGGAGAAGTTAAAAGGTAGTTTTCCACTGGCACATTTAAAAAAAAAAAAAAAAAAATTAACAGAAGAAGGAGAAAAGATGCTTTTGAAAACATTCTATTAACAGTGATGGACTTGATGTATATGCTACATTGAAGACATTGCTCAAAAGAACTGCAATGCCGCCTTCACACCTACGGGATAGGGACTATAACCGCCATTTCGTGATTCGTATAGCCAGCCATCCTCTGATCCTCTCGACGATCCACGAAAGAAAATGCATTTGGATGCGAGGCCCGACCCTTTCATAACATACATAACGCTACCTTTCGGAGTTCAAGTTTTCATGTTCAACGCCACCTAGCGGCTCGCCGTTCGCGCGCCGCCCATACTTTCATTGACGAAATTTGCTTGTGTAGATGCGTTCTATCACCCCATAAACTATTGGCCACTCTTGCAGACTCACCCTGTATAGCACATTTCTTTCGTGTTTTATTTTCATGTATAATTTAGATTTTTTTTTAAATGGTAGATTTGTTTCCTTTCTGCTCTATATCTGACTCCTGTCCCGGTTTAGAGCTCTTTGATTATAGTAAGTCCTAAGCATTACACGTTCAAATATGCAAGATGCATGGAAATAGCCGCAAACACTCACCAAGCTTTCTACACACTTTACAAATGTTCTACATGTTACGACCCTGGATCACACAACATACATTTCCAGCTACAGGGCCCATTTAAGTGAGGGGGCAGTTGGGCTCCTAAAAAACTATTCATTTTATGGGTATTAAATAGTCAAATACGTGTTATATACATTTATTTTACTGTACTTTATTTTTTCTAGTGTCGCAACATTTCTATCACATGCACCGGTTTTACACGCACTTTTTACATTATGGTACCGCTTTTTTAGGAAGAATTAATAACTAAGCTATTGACGATAAAAACAAAAAATTAAAAACGAAACAAAATGGCATTCCTCAGCTCAATAAAAAGAAATTCCCACAGTATATTTTTCTTCCATTTTAATCATATGCTACATTTCAAGTGTCAAAGTATTGAAATGAAAAACTGGCAATTCTTTGATGATAATAGCAACCATGAACAGCCATTGGTAATTTATTGAAGAGATTGTCTATTTATTACAAAGCTTTAACTGATTGAGTATAACCACAGCTAGACTAAACGGACATAACCTTATCTATTTTAAATGCTTCATTTCTTCTGTTTAATTATGTACACCAAAGTGAGAAAAGAATTGTTTATATTTTCACAAATCAAATGAGTAGCCCGAAACATAAAATCTTTTGTCTGGTAATCTGAAACTATTAACCTTATCCAAAATAATAGTAATAATAATTTCTTTTTCTGTATTCACTGAACCATTGTTTGACTTTCACTCCCTGTAAATAAGTATCAGATTGTTGAAAAAAGAGGGGCCTTATCGTTCGCTATTTCAAATGTAACTCACTATTCATCATTGGTTTGGAAAAAACGTGAGCACTTTGGCGTAATTATCGCTCCCCAAAACCGTCTATATTCGCAGGCGGAAGTACCTGACGTAGGCTATGAGGAATTGCTTTATAATTGGATAGCAACTCCGGAGGTAAGGTTGCAGCTAATTCTGTGACACGCAGAATATTTTTACCTATCCTATTTTTTCCTTTCATTTTTTTTAATCTGCATATATTTTTTTTCTCCAAAGAGTCTCATTTTCAACAAGATTCTTTTTCAATAGAGAACATCCCTTTATTTAAAAAAGTAAATAAATAAAGGAATTTTTTGTGTGTTTTTTTCATTCGGTAAAGCGCTTTATGCTGTGCTTTAGCTGCGCAAACAGTTATTTCGTGTTCGACATTTTCAGCATTCCTTCAAATAAAAGAAGCTTTTTTCCATCTTATTCGCATTTTCTTATTGTTTAAATCGTTATTTAAAAACGTTACAACGAAACCTTAACCCTTGTTGAATGTCAGTAATAATAAAATAACGGACTTTGAACATTCCCCCTGTTTTATCCTTAACATTTTCAAACTAGAAGTCCACAGTTGAGGATACTAATATTAAAAGAGAGTTTCAATGAAAATACTAATAATTTTTAACTGAAAACAGTTTTGTACATTTTTAGAGAATGCAAGAATCAGGATTTTTAATTTTAATATATTTTACTGCAGATTTAATCTCCACTATTATAAAAATATTCGTTGATATCTATTGAAGAGAAATAATAATCAGGTCTAAACAGGCTGATAACTATGCCCGTAAAATTAATTATTGGATCTACCTGTTGGATGTAATCATGCTTAACAACTCAACTTTCTCTGCAGAACCCAATCTCTCGCTTTTCCCAAAATTCTCTGGTGATATGTTATTCTTTTTTCTTGTGTTTAAGTTCGTTTTATTGTTTGTCATGATGCTGTGATGTTCGTCTTTTTGTTATAAATAAATCTGTTTGTTTGTTATTAAAATAAACATTCTTTTTTTCCTGCACGCACGAGAAACAGTGAATTATTTTTTAATCGATCAAGATTTAAGACAGCTACCGAAACACGTAAGCATTTATTCTTTATTTGCTACTTAACCTACATCGATTATGAGACTGGGTAGGGCTAAATTCTAAATCTTGATACTATTTATTAACAATTGTTTCGATCGAATTACTGTAGCACCTCCACACAAATATGAGTCATCTTTGATTATCTTTCACAACGCTTTAAAAGCTAATTGCGTCGATATTTTACCTAATCTCCAGATAACTTGACCGGATAAAGCGGCACAAGATACCGAGGTAACCGGCGAGAACACAGTGCAGTTTGGTCATTTTGTTCTGTTCATACCGATTTTAACCGGAATAAGCGGCTTACCGGATAAACCACGGATCGAAATAAGCGGCAACCGAAAAAGTTCTGTTTCATTTTAAAATACACAAATTTTTCTCTCTTGTGTCCAATTTCTGATCTAAAGTACTATCGTAAAGTAGTAAATCGTATACGATTTAAATAAAACACGGAATTCGTGAAATTTTCTCCAGAGAATGAAATAATATAATACTCTTTAGACTCTTTAGACCCTTTTTTGACGCAGCTGGCTGTGCCCGGCACAGCCAACTGCTTCAAAAAAGGGTCTCTAGATTTGTGGCACGTGATGAACGTTTCGATCGTCCGCCATCTTGCTGGTAGTTAAGTCGAGCGATGGCAATGGCTGCCCTTTTTTCAGCATTGGGCAATCGATCCAGCTGTTTTCGCATTCTTCCATTTTCCAGCAGATGCCAGTGCTGTTAAAAATAATCGTGACCATTTTTTTTTCGGAAATGACGTGCTAAAAAGTAAAGGATTCTTGTGGAGCTATGTCACCCGCAACTATTTTTATAGAAATCCAATCTATTCTTCGTGACTGGCAACAGTCAAAACGTTAGAGTTTGGTGATCCCAGAGCGGGACCACTGCGCGTTAAAGGGTTAACCAACCAGCAAAGGAGTGGGAATAGTAAACAGGACCATATGCTTTGGTGATTCGTCCCCCTGACTTTTAAAATCACATCAGCTATAACTAAAGTGACCAGACGTACTGCTTTTGGCGGGACAGTCCCGATTTTTACCTATATGTCCTGCTGTCCCCACAGAACCCTAAAATGTCCCGCTTTTCCATTCCAAATAAATAAATAAATGTAAAATAAATTGGTAATAAATTCACATGAAAATGATTGTGTTATTTACAAAGTTTTTTGTTACTTGTATTTAATACCGGTTTTCTTTTATTGATGAAAATAATTGTTCTATAATATGTATTAATACATACCTATGATCAATGGATGGTGATTCTATAGTTATTGTTAGAAAGCAGACTATTTTGGAAATTTATCCAAAAATTAGGAATAAAATTATTTAAAACCTAAGTTTATATAATAGGCTTAATTCATTTGTATATTCGCTATATTCTATTTCAACTCATTTTTCTCATAAAAGTAGAAAATCAAATTATGTGTAGAAAAATAAAATCTTGGGGAGGGGGTTGTTAGGGATTAATTTGTACCCCTCCTGACTCTGCGGTTTAGAAATGTCTCCATTTTTTGTTAAGAAAAAATGGTCACTTTAGCTGTAACTGCAAACTTCAGCAATTCGATTAGGAGGTAATTTAACGCTGCTGTTCTATTCCCTTTAAGGTTATCTTTCCAGCAACGTAATCTCGGTGGACTGTTGTTTACAGGATCATAACATGCTTCTTCTTTCAAGATATTTTTACTTCTTTTAAATAAAAACAATGAAAAAATAACTTCGCATTCTTTGAAAATGTTTTTAAAATGTCAAAGATTTCATTTTGCCACGTTCCCCTTGAATACAATGTGAAAAGAAAAATTTTTTTTTTTTTTTAAATCCCAGTGATGGGGTAGGGGAAGCTATTTTTGAACAACTCCTTAAAGAATTCATTCATACGGAGGGAAGATGTTGGAACTCGGTTACAGTTAATGACGAAAATTAAGCAAAAATTTTATATTGCTCGACGATTTGCCAAAGCAAATAAAAGAACATATTTCGAGTTCTTTTTTTTTTTTTTCAGGGCTTCATAATACGTCTATCAACAGCTGTAGGTGCTCTAAAAATCTGTCTTCACGCCCATCGTCTGGGAAAACATCGTGCGGAATAGAAGTTCGTTGTCTTTCAGCTGGCAACGAGGAATAAATTCTAACGCAGGAGATGAAAGAAGCCAGTTAATTCTTTTTGCCGTGACGTTTCACGGTAACTGCCATAGTGAATGAAGCATATCCAACCGGGGAAAAAAAAATCTGGAGATATTAGGTTAGGATCTGGAATGGACGGAAACAATTTAAAGTTTAGTAAATAAATATATGAACAGTGAACACATATGTTGATCTTCTTTCTTTTATCTAACCGTATGTTTTGGTAAAAATATTTTTGAATTGCTTATTTTATAATTTAAATCACCGTGTTTGTGATGGATTAATAAATTGGTATACTCTGAGTGATGATTAGTGCTTAACCTCGGATTCAGTGCACTAGAAATTTTAAACTAAATTCCTTACTGTATACAATAACTTTAGTCGCACGACGGAAGGAGTTAAAATCACCAAATTCTTGTTAATTTTAATCTGAATCGAAGTGACAATTTTGACAAACAATTAGTAAGTTATCGTAATAGTTTTTACTTTTCACGCTCTTTTTTATTTTAACAATCATTTGCAGGTCAGTTTTTTTCTCCTTTTAATAACTCAGTGAACGGATTTCTTACTGTTACATTCTATTAGTAAAATCCCTTGTCTTCAGTTTAAATCTTCATTTTTAAAGCATCCATCTGTATGCTTCTGAAGAAAGTCCGCCACGGAGGGCATTTCCCCTATAGGCCTAGTACCCTAGTGCAGTTAATTGACCTTAATCCACAAACAAGCAAACTGTATGCTTTGAAACCTATAATATACTTGAACAAAACGATACCAATAATACTTTACAAAGTAATACTAGTACAAAGCAAAATTTGCTGCATTTAATATCTAAGATGAAGTACTGCAAAATGATTTGCATGTATTGGATGCTAGAGACAGTTTTTTCTTAGTTCTCTGCATGTTCAAAACTTATGGCTGTAGTTATAAAAATGGTATCTAAGACCTGTACTGTAAAGAAACTATGCAGCAGTCTACTTAATCACTCACATAGCGCCTCCTATCGGTTACCACTAGATGTTGTCATCATTAAAAACTTCAAAAGATACAGCAAATATGTCCATTACAAGCTTGAAGAGAAATTTCGTAGGTAGCGACATTTTACGAGCATGAATTCTAATAACCAGACCGCGGATTATATGCAATCGCATATTTGCATATGCAATTGCATATTTCAGGTGTTTTTGATGATTTTGCATAAAATGGCGCATTTTCTCTGTTGGATGCATATTTCGATCTCTTTAGCTTTGAATTTGTAGCTTTTTTTACCTACCTTTCAGTATTTTTTTTTTCTTTAACAATTTAACTCCCACGCTTTGAAAAATTTATACAACCTCAGGTTGCCAGCAAAATAGCATATATGCTTTCAATTTTTTTCGAGTGTATTTGCAACAATTTAAATTAAGTCAGGCTATATATTAAAATTTCAGAAATGGCTAGAATGAAAGCAAGCATGCCAACCCTGATGAAGACGTGGATTTCGGATTATGGACAAGACCTAACTCCATAAAAGATGTAGTTGATGCTTTGGACAGTGTCGATTCTTCTTCTTCTTTTTTTTTTTTTTTTCATTGCGGAAAAAATGCTTAGCGATATGTCCATCCGAAAGGGTCTGTCGATAATCGAAACACATTTTTTCTTCTTAACATCTTAACATCAGACATCACAAAATTAGAGTATCAAAATCTGCTTCTGTGTGATGTAATCAGTCAAGTTGTGAAAGTACAGGGATGCATTGATGAGATTCCAGAGTCATTAGGAGAAGAAATTAATGAGAAACTGAATTTCATTAAAAAGAAAAATCCAGGATATTTGGAAGTGAGTAAAATAAATAATTTTATTAATGGTGAGGGGAGCGAATTACCGGAAAAAGTAGAACCATACAAAGCGAAATATCATAATTACTGTCCAGTGACATTCGTTGATGTTGAAAGAGCATTTTCAGCATATAAAATGATTTTAGAGGATAAAAGATAAAGTCTTACTATTGAAAATTTAGAAAAACACTTAGCTGTGTATTGCAACAAAAATGACTGAAAGTAGTTTTAATTCATACTTCATATCACTAAGATTGTGAATAAAAATTTCTCATTCTGTCTTTCATGATGTTTTGAAGTTTCAAAGTGAAAAAAATGTGTCATAATTGCAAGGTAAGTGGTAGAAAATACTTTTACAAGTAAATACTTTTTTATTTTCTGTTAATATGTGAATTTTTTTCAGTTATTTGGTACTTATTTTTAGATTTTTAGTGCATATTTTTAGATTTTAAGTGCATATTTTTAGATTTTTTGATGCATATTTGCATGCATATTTTGTCACTTTTTAAGTGCATATAATCCGCGGTCTACTAATAACGTACGTACCAATCCCGTAACCAGGATTGGTTTGATGGGTGATTCCAGGAATACCCAGGGTGGGCACAAGTTTCGGATGAAATCTATGGCCTTTAAAGAACTTTAAACTAAAACATTATTAAATTCAAGTCGTCGGATAATAGTAGTAGACCGAATTGGTTAAGCAAACCTTCGACTTTTAATTTCCAATAGCATATTAAGGTTTGATTAAAAATGATTAATCATCTTTCATCACTTCAATTAAAAAATAATAAATGCAATGACAGAAGCTGCGCAGAAAGACGAGCAATCAGATGACGTATGACAACCTCTTGACGAAATGCTCTATAAGTAATGGACTAGTGAGACGGCATCTGCCACATCTGCCATGTACCAGAGACAGGCTGGGCAGCTTCTGTTGACTATTTTCGGCCCATTCATGGCTATGGGACAGAAACGTAAAAGTATCATGACTACAACAAATACGTTCATTTTAAGTTAATTGGTGTAATTGCATGATTCTAGAAGTTTTTCTAATATTATATAACTAAAATTATCTTTGATTGAAACTTAGTATAAGTCATCCATATTTAAAATGCCATTTCAAAAATTTAACTTTTTTGTTAGCACTCGGGTGCTATTTCTTTCAAGCATGGGATTTTTGTCTACGCGGCGCGCCATGGTCACTTTTCTGTTTGATCCATGTTTTCTGCAGAGTGATTTGATATTGCTAATGGAAACATGGACTATCCCATCAGATGATTTTCAAATGCCAGGATTCACTTTGGTCAAACGGATAGACAGTGGTTTCCAAAACAGAAAGCCATCTGGGATTATGATTTTTATTAAGGAAAACTTAATGAAACACTTTACCCGTGCCTACACGAGCCAGATGAATGGTGTTCAAATGGTCATTGCATACATTCAAGATAAAGTGAGATTTGCAGTTGCATACGCTCGCCCTCGAATTTCTTATGACGATAAATTAGACGCTCTATTCGAAACGTTGCTGAAGGAGGATGATTGTAAGACTGTTTTAGTAGGAGATTTTAACATAGAATTAGATTCAGATCAGAGATCCGATTTCATAACTGAAATGGATACTTTAGATTTTCCGATACGCTCTCATCCAAAACATTTCACCACTAGGAGCCAAACAACAATGGATGCAATTTTTAGCAACAAAATTATGCGAACAGGTGTCTATATGAGCACTTACAGTTATCATTTTCCTCTATATGGCAGAATTGATCGAATAGATTTTTTAGAAAAACTGAAATTCTTCCAGCCGAGTGCGTAAATAAAATCTGGAAGAATTTCAGATTTTTAGCATTCGCGTGCTATTTCAAGCACGGGTTTTTTTTTTAATCTTTTTTTTTTTCAAGAAAACTAAATTTTATCCGCCATTACGATATTATGCGGTGTTTAAAGATTCGTTGTTTTACGTAATAAACAACTCGCGTTGATATTAAGAAAAATATTGACTTTTGAAAATAAGAACTAATTCCCAAGGCGTTCTGCAGCACAACTCGTGTGCATTCTTGCTGCTTAATTATTCATTCCCAAATAATAAATATAAAAGCCTTTCGAAACTGCCCCACCAATTTCCTCCTCATAATTAACGCGAAAAAAGAAAAAGAAGAAAAGTAGAAAGGAGAATTCCCTTTTTTCATTACCTGAACCGATTTTGAGTTATGGTAAGGTCACACAGTTGCGGTCACCACGAGGAAAATTTATTTGCCCCGCTCAGCAGGAGAATGAATTTATTTCCAACCTCTCAACTCCACTTGTTAGTTAGTTTTGCAAAGGCGTGATTCTTGTTATCTGTGACGTATGATTCCATTCTAAAAATGAATGGACAATCGTGTTTTGTTGTAAATAGACGAAGGAATTTTTGTCCAGTAAAAACTAATAGCAAAGAATTCCGTTGATTACTTTATGCATCATTTGCTATTTGAAATATCATTTACAGGGAAATACCTCTTCACAAAAAATTGCTAGTAAGAGGAAAATTCCACCTTCAAAATTATCTTTTGAGTTTAATATGTTTATGCTTTTGTAAAAACCTGTAATCAGAAGTTCAAACTATGAAAACTGAAGTTTAAAGCGCAATGTGCACCTCAATTGATTAATTATGTACATTTGCAGAATGATTTCAGAGATTTTTTTTTTAGTATTGATTTATGAAATAATTTTATTTATCCAGTAAATATTACCGTTTGTAACAGTTATGCGCTGTTTTACTGAATTAGAAATGTACTGTTTATAATAATTTAAAAATTGCATTAAAAATAATCATATTTATACTCAGAAATTTTCAGTTTACTGATAACGCTCTACTAAAAATATGGCATTCTTGTCACAGAATATCTCAAAGAACACGGTTCTAGGGCGCTCGAAATGTTCTGATTCTCGGGATTTTCTTAATAACTTCAAGAATCTATGTGAGGTTCATTGAGGTGCCACCTTTTAACACCAAAAACATTATCTCCAGTGGTTTTGGATCACTGGCAAGCTTGCATTTTCTCAAATTGAGGAAGTAAAAACTTGTACATCACTGCCGCATGATCGTCATGAGATCATTATTCTCAGTATCCTTGTCAGTATTCTGTCTGTTTCCTTGTTGTGAAGACACAAAAGTTTAACCCTTTAACGCGCAGTGTGTCCGCTCCGGGAACGCCAAACTCTGACGTTTTGACTGTTGCCAATCACGAAGAATACATTTGATTTCTATAAAAATAGTTGCGGGTGACATAGCTCCACGAGAATCCTTTACTTTTTAGCACGTCATTTCCCGTAAAAAATGGTCACGATTCTTTTTAACAGCACTGACATCTGCTGAAAAATGGAAGAATGAGAGAACAGCTGAATAGATTGCCCAATGCTGAAAAAAGGGCAGCCGTTGCCATCGCTCAACTTAACGACCAGCAAGATGGCGGACGATCCAAACGTTCATCGCGTGCCACAGATCTAGAGACCCTTTTTTTGGCGCAGCTGGCTGTGCGCGAGCAGCACATGTCGCATTTTTGGGAGACATTTTTGAGACAATTTTCAATAAAGGGGGTGAGAGATAAAATGACATAGTCATTAATACATCTTTCTTTTACGAATTACAAATTCAATTCCCTCAAATTGCTTAAGACTGACCGTGTCTTGAAAATCCGTTTCTTTTCTGACTGATATTTTTTAGGAGAAGTCATTGATCGTTCCTAAAATCTATTAATGATTTGATCACGTCTAACGTCCACTGAAGTCTGAAGAATTTCATATAAGTGCTTGTGTTTAAGATGATAATGTCAACAAGGCGGTAAACTTGGTACATTTACGAACAGACAACGCCGTTCATTTCTTTGGACACCAATGAGATTTTGAGATTTCGTACATCTTTGATAAAGCTATTCAGTGTTCAAAGAGATATTAGGCACATTACTTGTGATTTAAAAAAAAAACCTCTGGATGAATTCCTAATCAAGGTTTGTGCTTCTTTCTGCACCATCTTGTAGAGGTCATTGCTTTTATCTGTTTAGTATATGCTTCAATATTTAAAATAGCCAGTGACGTGACCCGTGGCCAATAAGACCAATACCCTGCAAGTGAATGTTTATGAGTCATTGAGGGTGCTTTTTCAAGCTTAAAGATAGATGAAAACCAGACTTGTAATGTTAAATTTGCACATAACTCTGTTTAACTTTCTCAAAAATTGAGCGTTATAAATTTTAGTGTGTGGAAAAATACTTACTACAGAGTCCATTTTGATCTTATGATAAATAAATGCTTGAAAATATTGTTGATGAAAAACACGATCTGTGTTTTAACTTGAACATCAGATAAAGCTACGAATGCACTTTGAAGAGAAAATAAACGAGCATATCTACTTATGATTTCATAACCTTATAAATTTTCTTCATCCGTTTCTGTATAAAGTTGTGGAGATTTAGATTTAAGTATAAACACAGCATTCCGCCAGCCATGTAAATCCCAAGTTATGGTTCCGTCATCTCATCACGACACACATTTTAAACGTTCTCCCGAGTTAGCACAGTTCCGAAGTCACAAACAAACAAACAAACCAACAATTAAAAAAAGATCGCTTATTTATTTTGGCAATTTTTCGAATACGTAAGTGAAGAGAAAAAAAAAAACACCCCCCCACTCCCTTCTCGCTTAGTCCTTCACGGTAACCGTGTTCACGTGAGCTTCTTTTTCATTCTGTTCTCTCTTCTCCAAGTCACAGTGAATGACCCCATATTTAACGCTAGCTATTTTAGAACAGTAGCATTCTACCTTTTTTTTTAAACTCGCTTAATGAGAGAGAGAAGGGGTAAGTTTTGCCTAAAGATTTCGCCATGTGACACGGGGGGATTCGAGATAACAAGATGTCTTCTCGAAATGGATGGTTACAAAATTTTTCTGTGTGCCGAGTGAAGATTTGTGAGGCTTGCGAAATTTTTTTAAATTTATGTCGAGAGATGCCGCTGATTTTGAGATTATCTGCAATTAGCAGTCATGTTTTGACGTTGATGTGACATATGCGAGGGTTGGGGTATCAGCGGAAGGCTAAAAAAGATTTTTTTTTTTAAATCTCTTATTCGTTGAAAGAATTTTAGTACTTGGTAAACTGTTAAATGCAGCTAAAAACATTTTTAAACGAGGTGACTAAATGTTCTTTTACCGTTTCCGAATGGAACATGTTATCTTAGTCTCCTGCTGTTGACAACGTGGAGAAAATAATTTAAATTTTTCTTTTTTTTACTCCACACCGAGTTCAAGATGTTATAATAATGGGGATCTCTGGAAAGTCCCTCCTAAACATGATTGGTACGTAAGTAGGCTCCCTGGTGGCATGGGCGCCGGCAGAATATTTCCCAGGGGGGGGGAAGACTACTCCAGGGCATAGGCGTAGACATATATGGGCCCGTGGGGCTCGAGCCCCCCAATAAATTGTGACTAGGGGCTGAGCCCACCCAATAATTTATCACTAAATACAGAAAACTAATTTATACTAACATTAAAAAAAAGTATTCACGCCATTTACAAACGTTTAAAAATTTTCTTCTTTTGATTTCAATCATGATTTAGAATTCATTGTGACGCCACGTAACACACAATGTTACTATAAGCTGCCCTCGCCAGGCTCTGGTTAATTAAAATCAGATTATGCAATGTAAAGTATGAAATGAAGAAAAAGTTCAAATGTGTCTAAAATGCACTATCTCATCGAAACATTTTTTTTTCTTCCTTTGGATTTTTTACTTTGCTTCTATTTTTAACTTATAACATGCTAGGTAGATACTATCATGGATACTTACCTTACATAGGTGTAGAATTCTATGGACCCATACAGCTCGAGCGCCTCCAAATTTACACTTATATATAGTAAGTCATAGCTGCCAACTACTACGGAATATAATTAACCACTTTTTGTAAACAGTATATTTTTTAATTATTTTTTTCAAAATAGTAACCAGCTCGCGCGCGCAGACCAAAAATTTTGCTATATTTTAAGCAGAAAAACCATGTAGAAAAAGTCTTTAATTATATATTCCGTAGTAGTTGGCAGCTATGAGTAATTTATATGTACGTGAATCAGTGGCGCAGCCAGAAATTTTTCATGGGGGGGGGGGAGTTACGACTTCTGCAACTCACATACATGTATACCGGTGTATGATAAGGGAGTGAAAAATATACATTTTGTATGGCAAAAAATTCCTCATGGGGTGGTTATGACCCCCTAATCCCCCCCTTGGCTACGCCACTGACGTGAATATATGTGGTTGTGGGGCCCGGCCCCCCAATAATTTTGAAAACTTTACGCTTATGCTCTAGGGGGGGCAAAGACTACTTTAACGTATGGTACCGTATGGTAACGTAACGTACTATGTTGGAAAGAGCAAAAAAGCAAGGGAAAACACCACATACAAAAATCCAGGGGGGCATTGCCCCCTTGCCGGCCCCCATGCCTGTTGGTGCCCTATACTTTAAAGGCCAGAGAAGCTGGCAGATGTGTTTTCTCGCTTTGCTAGTGGACGCTTGAAGTGCCTTACCTTTGAACAACGAAGAGTTTTAAGTTCTGCGCGAAGTGCAGAACAGCTCAGGCCTCGCCTGAGCATATTTTAAATTGTAATGATTTTACAATGGACAATTGTGAACAATGGATATATTTTCAAATCCTCTTTTGTTCTTAGAAGACTTTTTAGAAGTTCATGAACTGATGGAATCAGCCTAACTATTGTTAGACCAATTTGAGATTAGGAACAAAAACAACAGAGTTTATAAATGTATCAGCCAGTCGAATGAAATTACAAAATCCCACGTACTTTTACTGTTATTTTTCTGCATCATCTATAGCTATTGACACGATAATACATTTTTTTTTCTGAAATCTGAATATATTTTCGGTATTCGTGGTCTACAGTGGTTACAAAATTCAGTCCCCAAGCATCCTAGATATATCACCAAAATGGTGGTAGTAAATTTAAGCGAAAACGTTGGCATTCCTATAGACATTTATTCGCAATTCTAAAAGTATATCTGCGATCTTGGCGCAACCTTGATGTCGCTAAGCAAGCTCGGTGGGCACTACAACTTACAAGTGCCATTTTTGCTGCGAAGATTCTTGAATATTCAATAAATGTTTGCTAAACCCGTTTTTGAAATTTCAACCCTCCCAAAATATTTGATTAAAAAAAATAATTCACATTACAGAAAAGGCACATTATGCATCGTGTGAGTAAACTAAACTGCGAAGAAAAAGACGAGACAAGGTATCAGTAACCGTGCAGGCTATGAGTGAAACAAAAATTCCCATAGGATGTTACAGGACTAAACAATTACATCGCTTTAAATTTTCCCAACTGACGGCAGATTTAACCTGTTTAAGTATGCTACGTTGAAGATTTTACTGTAGAAGACTGTTTCGCGTGTACGTACATGTTAAAATAGTAGTAGATTGTGAAATTAAAGAACAGTACGGTATATTAAGTCTTTCATTTGTACCTATCCTGTTAGAGGTAAAAATTTTAAACGAACACATTAGAATCACTAGAGCTAATAGAAATCTCACAAAATCCTGTTCCATACAATATTTTTTTTAGTTTGGTGAAATGTCTTTCTATGTTATAGACATCATTCACTAAGACATGCTCGTTACAGTATATGGCAGTACTGGAGTTTCATTCCCTTGCTGAAGGAAGCTAACACAAACGTACAGACACAGGTGTAGGCAACAGCTTTCACATGGAAGGGGTGCAGTTATGGGGGGGTCCAGATATGGAAAGAGGGAGGGGCATTCTTACGATAAAATTTGAATTGACAGTAAATTTTACTATAAATATTTCAATTACATTACAAATTTTTAATCTATTTTATAGTTAATTTTCTTTATTAATCATTAAATTATAGAGTTAAATAAATATTCTTTTAATTAATATAAAATTTTCAAAATGTTATGAAATTATGAAATATTTTAACCGTATACTATTTTGAAGCACAGACACAAAAGGTGGGTATTTGTACATAATTAACGTTTTTGCGTAGTTAACGGAGGTGTCCGAGGGTGCCCAGACCCCCTAAACACCCCTTTTATACACTTCTGAGCGTACAGACAAATAGAAATCCAATATTTTTATCTCAAGGGCGTTAGACAAATATATTTATATACTTTTGTTTATATAATAGCATTACTATGTACTGAGAGTAATCAATATACATATTCAGGAAATAAGCAGTCCCTCTCAAAAAGAAATGTAAGCAGAACACAAATCATTTTTAGTATGCAACACGCTAAAGCAAATTTCCTACTCTTACATAAATTTTGTGACAACACAATCACATTTTGGATCAAGTTAGGGTGCGAACTACAACCAGCTTTGATGGGGTGTACTTTCTGGCATTCCACCGGAAAAGATTCAAGATTTATTTTTCCTTCCTATGAAAGGCAGGGCTCTTGGCACTAATTAAAAAGACAGCAGGCCCACGGTGCCCTTCGAAAGCCACAAAATGTCAACACTGGATGAGCTGCCCCAAGCTTCCAATAAATGACGTGCTCTAAATTATATTTGTCTACAGAGGAAACGCGTGCCATTGTGTGCCCATACGCGATCAACAGACATAAAAAATAATATGTTCCATGTATGGGTGAATGCATATGCTTGTATCAGTATGAAAGGGACTCCGTTTGGGGATTTCTGCCCCGGGCCTCAAGTATGTTGTGATGAAATTAGTTGGGCTGTGACGGTCATTGACACTTTAACTTAATAATTTAGTTGAATCAACAAACTATTTCGTTGTATCATTGAAGATTTTGTTGAACAACAAAACTTTTGGCGAAATCTACAACACAATAAATGAAGAAGTAAAACTGAAGTCAACAGTAATTTTAAGTTTCAGGAAGCCGTGGAATAGCAATGTTAAATAAAACGCCATAGATCTTTTTTTCCCAATGACAACCGTCTCAAAACCTTAATCTATCTTAGTCACGATGCCACTGCGTTTTATTTAGCTTGGCAAAGTTCGTATGTATAGTTGTCACATTTCATCAGAATCTGACAGCTAATTTTTCAAACTTTAGACTGATAGTTTAGTGATATATTAGTTTTGACTTCCCATTTTATAACTATGTGGCGCCAAAATAATCGTTTAAATTCCAAGGTGTCTCTGAATCTTGGAAATGTATAACCGAAATATAAAATAACTCTTTTAATTCTACGTATTTATTGCTCGCTTATGGCTTTCACTCAACCAGGGAATGGATCAGACATTCTATGATCTGTTAAAGAAAAAACACAGAAGAGGGGTTTGCATAGTGAGCTTCATGTACATCAGAGGAGTCCAAAATTTGCATACCGTGCGCCATTTTGTTTTTTCTGCGATGGAGTACAGATGCGCCAAACAACTCAAGCATCTTTTTTATTTACTTACTTTCACGTTTATTGTTGAGAAATATGAATGTGTGTAAGCATTGGTTTAAGGAGAAAAAGTAATAAATTTACTTTCTCTCACGAGATTGAAATTCCGTTAAAATCTGTCGTGGCTCCAATGTATTCCACGTTCAAATGATACCTCTGGGATGCTAATCTAGATGCTAGGTCTCTCATTTGAAATTGGTTCAAAATTAGTAGACCAATCATAGGAGGAAATGTTGGTCCATCTAACAGGAATCCCCATAATGATATGACCAGCATATGCAGCCGTTATAGCGGTCAAGAACCCAGTAGGCCGCTGACCCAGCCATTACAAAGAAAGAAAAAAAAGATTGAAACTGCTGGAAGAGATAGTCGGAATTTGTATGATAGTATATTTTAGAATGTACAAATGTTCCCTTTTGACATGACATCATAAATTAAAAGAAATAAAATATTTCCACAATTATGTCACGCCAATTTTTTATGAAAATATTTCGAGTTTACAATTTGTCTCAAAGCAATAAGTAGGTGAAAGAGTGCAATGCACCTCTTGAAATCATCCAATGAGCCACTGTTTGGTCACCCCTGGTGTACATAGTGCAGTAATAAAAGATTATTAAAAAACCATTTAGAACAATTTCGAGCATTTTAAGATTACGTAACAGCATGTCTGCTAACAGGTGTTGGAACACTGAACAAGTTAAGTTTTTCAATAAACGCACTGAAGACTTTTTTGAAATATCTGCAATATTTGATGAACATTTCATCCTGATGAACCTATCACAATTTTTTCCAACCTATCACAAGTATAAATCGAAACATTAGAAACTAAAAAGTTTCAATTAGTGTAGAGAATTGAACACCGGCTGATGACCCAAAAAGGTTTTAGTGTCTCTATATTCGTTAGTCGCGACAATAGTTTATTAATTCTATCTTCATGCGTTTAGACAAAAATTCCAAGTTCCAACATTCCAGCAAAAATAACGATCCGTTATTTTTTCTGTAACATATTGTAATTTCTCGTGCAAGTACGATGACTAAAACTTGGGGCTACGTTTGTCCTAACATAGTTTTAACTTCCATCAAAATCTTAACACAGTTTTTCAAGTTTACAATACTTCGATTCTTCGTACACAGAAGTAAAAGCTGTCCGAACTAATCACGCACGTTTGTATACAATTTACAGTCGTACTTACAGTTAAACAATTACAGTTATTGCAAAAAAATCATGTATTTATTAATTTATTTACGAAAGAAGTTAAGAACATTCGAAAGAAATGTATTCTGGAAAATCACAACGGAAAAGCACCGAATATAAATTCTTTCAAAATCGCTTACGCTTACCATCCACAATGAAATTTAGCGTCCACAGTGTCCTGAAATATTTCTTTTTCGAACGAAAAGTTTGAATTCTTTGGCAACATGGTCAAACACCACAGTCTATTTTTATGGCAATTAAAGTGACATATGTATAAAATTTATATAATCCTCTGGTATATTGGTAAATTAAAAAAAATAATAACAATAACATGTTTTCAGAGTGTCCACCAATTCTGGGAGGCAAAAATAATATCATTAGTAGCCTCGCTGACATAGAAAAGTCGCCAGTTTAGTAGCAATTTTCTTAATTTTAGTTCCCAGGATAGTAGCATTTTGCATGTTATTGTAGTTAAAAAATAAACATACGTCATTTAGCTTCATTTTAGAAGAAATGAATAAAATGATAAATTACAAAAATTTAATGCGTTATACATATAACAGAGCAGGTGTAGTACATTTTTTTTAGTACAATTAAACAAGAACAGATCAGAATGTTTGATGAACGACCAATCGCAACTAAGAAAAGGAAATGGAGTTGACAAAAACCGAATCTGATTTTGAAATTAGTCGCCTGAGGTAAGGTGCAAGCAGCCCAAAACTTGAAAATAGTACGAAAATGATGTTTTTCTATTCGAAAGAGTTGCCCAATCATTCTTATCTCTAAATTAGTAGCGAAAGTCGCCTTTTTAGTGGCCGATGGACACCATGCGTTTTGAAATAATATACAGGGTGAATCTAAACTCTTGGACAAAACTTTAAGAGGTGATAGGGCACATAATAAGGAATCAGAATCACATAGCAATGTGGGGTTGGCAACATCGTCTTCATGTAGCTGTTAATAATCACATTGGAAAAAGTGCTGAAACAACAGTGTACTTTCCGACCATTGCTCGTCAGAAACTAATGTATTTTTCTCCGAAAACAGAAGACTAAAATTCATAATTTAAAAATTCTATTTTATGTTACGGATGAAATTTTTGGAGAAGAGCCTATTGTTTATGAAACTTAGTTAAGAAATTAGACGAACACTTCAAAACTTTTCACAAAGTGATTATTACCAGGTAACTGAAAACGGCGTTTTTGACCCCACCTTGCTATGGGATTCTGATTCCTTATTATGTGCCCTATCACCCCTTAAAGTTTTGCCCAAGAGTTTAGATGCACACTGTATTAAAGTATTTGGAGTGATATTGCAAAACCCTTCATGTTTTTATTTGTTAATTTATTTACGAAAGAAATTAAGAACACTTGAAGAAAATGCATTCTTTTGAAAAACCATAACATAAAAGTGACGAATGAAAAATTCTTTCAAAATCGTTTAGCATGCACAATGAAATTTAAGAATGGGGGGAGAGAAAAAAAAAATCAGCCAACAGCTGTAGCTTGAAGAACTTCACAAACTGAGCTAATTTTATACAGCCCGAAAGCGGGAACGGAATATACTTGCTTTGTGAATGGAATCATCACAAGAAAATGAAAAAAAAAAAAATAAAAAGATCTCAGAACAACTGAGTGGAGGTGGTGGTGGGAAGGAAGTTGTTGAACAATCCATCAACTGGAGTTGTTTCCGGTGGTATAAAAACGCACCTCCATTTTGCACTGCCAAAAACCATTTTAAATTTCTCATTTTACTTCTTTTACTCTGTTATTTAAGCAATTTAGAAAACTGTTGTTTGGTTGTTGTTTTTTTTTCCCCCTTGGATTTCGGTGTTCTCGTTTGAATGCCAAGAATGAAAATCTCTGCCATTCGGATGCAAAAAAAAAAATGGCTACGTTAGAACTTTTAGATGAAAAAAAAGAAATGTCTTAATGAGTTTTCCTACAGGAGCTCCCAATAAATAGAGTCTGATAAAGAGAGTTTAAATTTAAAAAACAGTTTCTTTTATACAGCACATCAATACTAATTTGAATTTTTCGTCCGATTACCACTAGGGGAAAAAACATTTCTGCCCTAATATTGATTGTAGAAATATTAGAGCAATGGTCCATTCTTAAAGTATTCATATTTCAACATTTTTTTTTTTTTTTTTTTTTTTTTTGACTGAAGTGTGTATTTGTACGCATACAGAGTGTCCATAATTAAACTTCTTTCACTCAGAGCACTGTACAGAGGAAACCAGTGGTCAGAATGCTTTCAAATTTGCAGAAAACCTTAATGAGACCAGGAGAAAGGATTTGTGTGGAAAATAAAATAAGTAAGAAAATCCCCACCAGGTCGCTTTTCACAACTTTTTAGTGTGAATAAAACAGGAAAATAGCCATCCTCAAGCGAAGAAAATTATGAAAAGATTGTAAAGTACATGTTTTATACCCTCTGTGCTATGGCAGAATTCGCATATATCAGTAACTATAACATTATAAAGCGCCACCTGGTGGTGATTTTTTTAACTGTTTCTTATTCACGCAAATATCTTTCCTCAAGTCTCAGTAAGGTGTTTTGCATATTTGGTAGCATTCTGACGACTGGTTTTCGCTGAACACGTCTCTGAATAGCGGAATTTTATTTATGTAGATTGCAACTCTGAGTTGTACTCCATGGTACACCCTGGTCATTCTAGAAGATAAAAAAAGCCACTATTGTTGGAAGTTAATATTAAATTTTCTATAAAATTATGATGCCGGTTGACGTAGAATCTGCCGGCTGTGGCGCAGACCTCTACTTTGCAGTTCAGTCTGTACGCGAGGATTTCGCTTTAAATTATTAATAAGTTGTGTTAATCAATTATTAATAAGTTATGTTAATCAGAAAAAGTTACTTTCTGGCACAATTATTAGTAAATCATATTAATGTTCAAGCCTGCGTTTGTAAGAGAAATACTCCTTTCAAATATATATAAGTCTTTGCTAAATAGTTTTACACAATAATGCATGTTCATACGAAAGAAAAACAAAAGTATAATGGACACATACGGAAGCTCCATAGACTTTCTGTTTAAAAGCATGATATTAATAGACGTTCAGAAGCTTACCTGGAAAAGAAAAGAAACAAACTATTAGATTATTTGCAACTAAGAAAAACAAAATTAATAAAATAAACATCAAGAGTCATTCATAAATATTTTAGTTAGCAAAATAATATGAGACGATGTGATTTTCAAATGATTCATATGCAAAAAGAACTAATAAAATGCGCTTTAGGGGAGGGGAGTCAATATTATTACTTTTCACAGTCTCAAATTTTTAACAAAATACGTAGTAAAAATAAATCTTGAAAACGTTTCAATACAGTCATAGTAAAGAGTTCGACCGAATTATGAAGAAGGCAAATTAAATGAAAAAAATAATTTTTCTACCTTGTATTAATTCAAATTTTATTTCAGATAATTGCTAAAGAATATCACGAAGTAGAAGTAAATTATAATAAACCACATGGTTAAATCGATTTATTCTGACTTGTTAGACATAGAACAATAGGATAGAGATGTAAACATTCATTTTGCCTTCTTCAACGAACTTATCTACATTATTTCGGGAAATTACTCAGTACTTATATTAATATAAATTTTGTCAATATTAAAATGTCAGAAGTCACCATACCTCTGACTTTTATCCATGGCTTTGGTAATCAACCTAGCCGCTCTGCTTCCGATAGTGAGAAAGTTACAGTAAAAAAGACTGGAAAGCATTCAGTAGGGTAGATTTGTATAGATTTTAACCAAGATCCATATAATGTCGCAATTCGGTTACGTGCTTTATTAATTTCATGGATGAACCAGAATAATTAAGTAATTTTAGTTAGTCCGAAAAACAGATGCTTTTAATTATGAAATTAATGATTAATTAAATAATAAGACTTCGCTTTCTTTCACGAAAAGTATGACCCTCCTAGTATTTCCCATTTATTTAATGCCTATATGTTTCTATTGAATAGTTCCGTTTTCCGTTTCGGTCACCAAATGGGGGAGCACTATCTCAGTACTTCTGACATGGTATAAATTCTGCTGATTTCCTTTCTCGCTACTACTTCCTGCTTAAACGCCTTTTGAGTTACATTGATGATGAGTTGAGTTACATTGATGAACAACTGTCTGCTCTTTGACTTTTGAGATGTGCAAATCCATACACAGGGTTTATTTTTGCACTACTGCACCAAAGGCTTACTAAATTAATAATTTAATTGCTCTTCAGGAAGCTGTCTATACCATGTAACTGGTCATTCAGGTAATACCTCTTGATGAGAATACTTCGGAGAACATCAGGCTCCTTAACCCTTTGAAGTGCAAACATTTCCCAATGCTGAAATAAGGGCAGCCGTTGCCATCGCTCGATTTAACTACCAGCAGCATGGCGGTCGATCGAATCGCTCATCACGTGTCACAGATCTAGAGACCATTTTTGACACAACTAACCAGCTGTCCTTGGCAGTGGCTGCCCTTTTTTCAAGCATTGGGCATTCTGCCCAGTTGTTCTTCTATATCCATGTATTTCCATGTTATTCTCTAGTTTTCAGCAGATGACAGTGCTGTTAAAAATAATCTTGAAAATTTTACAAATAATCGACAAATTTTTACGGGAAGTGATATGCTAAAAAGTAAATTATTCTCCTGTAACTATGTCACCAAGTGTTTTTATAGAAATAGATTTTATTTTTCGTGATTAACA
Organism: Cheiracanthium punctorium; assembly: GCA_038373885.1. Taxonomy (NCBI): domain Eukaryota; kingdom Metazoa; phylum Arthropoda; class Arachnida; order Araneae; family Cheiracanthiidae; genus Cheiracanthium; species Cheiracanthium punctorium. The sequence continues at coordinate 564,883 of JAWZYV010005235.1, forward strand.
ACAGTCAAAACGCCAGAGTTCTGTGTCCTAATGGCGGGGACACCGCGCGTTAAACGGTTAATCATTCATGCAAACAATCCGCCCTCAAAATGTACTACTTCCAAAAACCGGAAAACGTTAACGAATCTATGCAACAGTTACATTAGTATGAGATGAACCGATATTTAGAATGCATTTTCAATGTACTGTTCGCGAGTTTAATAATCTGACGTTATGATAAAGAACTTCTACCACCTGAAGTCAGATCTCATTCGGTTGGTTGAAGCAATTAACATCATGTTCGTTCATCTCGTCCCTACCCACTTAATTACTGCCAAACTTTTGGGGCGTGGTGCACCCCTCTGCCCGTTCCATAAATCTTAAAACCGTTCCTGTGGGTAGGACAACCGTATTTCATCAACCCTAATCCAGAAGGGGTGGCATAAAGTTTTGTTGACGTATTTTCCTCCCTTTGCTTAAAAAGAGCCGGCTAGATGGATTGCTAATTTCGTGTTATAACGTCGGCGATAAAACTTAAATTGAAAATTTTCGAGCGGTATTTCTTTTTAAATGGCACGATAGCCTTGATGTTATTAAAAAAAAAACGGTGAAGTACAAGATGAAAAGTTCAAATCTAGCAAAACGCAAAAGAACTGTTACTCAGATTTTCCACTGATAATAATTGTGCATTATAATGCACTAGAATTCGTAAATACAGAGGTGACTATTTAAAAACTAAGTCATAAAAGATCGTGTTATTAAAAATATTAAAATAGTATAAAACCAAACAGAACTTCGTACGGTGTAAAGACATGGCTAGAGATAAACAGGAAACACTTAGACAAGACAGCAGAAGGAGCAGCCTAGGTTCTTTGGTCAAAGAAACAAAAGGACATTAGGATTTAAACTAAATGCTTTTTTCAAATTTAAATAAGAATTTATTTATCATTTCAACACACTATTAGCAACGGCTGTACATATCTTTATTGGATTATTCTAGATATTTTAAGGCAAAAATATGCACATCAAAAGAAAAAAATTTGTATGGTGATGAATGCAGAGTTATTCCTCTCTGCTTTTTATGTGTCTCCCCAAACTGCTTTTTATGTGTCCCCCCATGATGTTGATAAAAATAGTTCAAAATTTTACCATCACATGGTGCTAAATTAGCTGCAACTTTTCTACAGGGAAAGGTTTCAACATGATTTGATTCTATGCAAGAATGGATTTTTCTTTTCACGCAATATTTCACATATACTGTTACAAGATCGTAAAGTTGTTTTTCCGCATTAATGTGTGTTACTGGAAAGAAAGTTGTACAGGTATTTCTGAGGGTGAAAGGAGTTTGTGACAAATTGAGCTTGGCAAACGTTTTGGCGATCGTTTTGGAATCGTTTTGGCGTTTTGGCGAGAAATTTGGCGTCTTTGGCGACCAAAAGAAAATTATCGAAAATAGTGGAATTTTAGCTGTCTCTCTTAGGAAAGAAGTTAGGAGAAAGATCGAGATATATGACGTCACGACCTATTTAACGTCACGATCTCCTTGGAAATCCTATACGTATCAGAGTCGCTCTCGCTCTGCGTCAGTTGAATTAGTTGTGGATGTAGAGAGCAGAGCTGTATTTGAAGTGTTCTTGCTGTGGTAATTAATGATTTGCTGTGCATGTGTTATTAAATTCTCTTTTTTTTTCCTGGTATATTAGTTCTTTGATTCGTTGAATAAAGTGTTATATTCGCTTTTCGAGCTTTCTGGAATATATTAACGTACACCCACTTTGTGATTTTCGTAACAGTATATATTTGTTTGTATCCATAAAATATGTATACATACATTATTATATAAATATTGGAATGGTTTATTTGGGAATGGTAATGATTATTCACATTTCAGTTATTTTAATTAGGAAAAGGGATTCGAGATACTAGTATTTGACTAACAAGCTCAGTCAAGGAACGAATTTAACATATCTCAAAATACCATTGTACTAGCACTGCTCCAACAGCTTGGATACTTACCGTAAAATGAGGAAAAATGAATAGAACTTTTTAGGAGAAAAATAAAATCAAGAGTATTGAACTGTTTTTAAATTTCACTTTCAAAATTTTCTTCAACATGACTACATACGTAGTATTTTTTTTACTTTTTAAAATGAGCGAAATTACTAATTTATGCACTAGTTGCATGCTTTATATTATCTTTATATATCAATCTATTTCTATTATTTCTCGTCAAATTTGTTTTAAGACTCCAACAAGGAAACGGCATTTTTGTAAGCGTATTACTGTCTCAGAGTATTTGAAACAGTAATATGCTGCATAATGTTGTCGCTTTAATGTTATTTACATTAAAAACAGAAAACTCACGGTCACAAGATATAAGACTTATTAAAATGGTCTACACCTTTTTCATGAAAAAAAGATTATGTGTTCAAATTAACATAATAACCAACTTGTGCAAATACATAGTTAGCTTACATCTTTGGAAGAAAAATTATTATGCATTAGTTAACTTTTCTGAACGGATACAACTAGAAAACTTTCGTACACGGTACAATGATTTTATCACACCCCAATTAAGCCTTTTAGAATTCTTACAAGATAACCAGATGCCTTCGGTGAAACGATTGTTCTCCTTGGTTGAACGGTCTTAAGATCTAAAAGTACAATTTGAACTCGAAATTCTTCTCTCACCATCAAAGCATTGGATGCACACCAACAGGCGACATTAATTTCACATGAATGAAGCAGAAGTTTTGAGACTGGATGTTAAATCTGTGTTTTGGAAATACTGGGAGAATGAAATTTTTCGAAATTTATATTTTTGCATATCATTTGGCAGCGTTCCCTAGCTGAAAATGGCAAAGCTATTACTGTTTGTCCATCTGTTTGAAAACTCTGACCTCCTCAATTATCTACTGATTGCCTCAAAATTTATAAGTGTTATTAGGTTGATCTGCTGAGTGGCTAACATAAAAGTTGCTTCATTTTGACCTACATAGAATTCGTTATCTTTGACGCATTTCTTTAAAACTTGGTACATGTATGTTTCTTGGTTCATGAGAAAAACAAATCTACGAAAAAAGATAATAATAATAATTTAAATTTTGACTGTGATAGAACACGCTTACACGCAGTATAGAGGTTATGCAAATTTTGAGAATTTCAGAGGCCAATATTTAATGCCGTAAAATAGTTCTCATGTTTTTCAGAGAAAAAAATCTGATGTGTCCAACACATGACTTCCTTGCACGTCCATTAGATCAAAAATATTTTCGATGCACTTCCTCTAAATTTATTTGTTTGAAAGAGATAAAATATCAATAATAGTAAGGTTTAGCGATTTCTAGCCAAATATTTCGATATCGCCAAGCTGAGTTCAATTTGAAAGATTTCCTTCTGACACTTTATTTGGCGATATTTCACCAAAAGCCGACAAACTTGAGATAGTCAGCGAGATTTTGGGGATAGCCAAAGTAGTCATTGACCACAGACTTTCAATGAATTGAATGCATCCATACACCTCAATGTATTTAAAGTCATTTGGCTCACCCTGTAAATAAATTCTCAGTCGATTGCTGTCAAAAAAGATATTGAAAACAGTTAGATATTACAATAGTTCTAAATACAAAGTTAAAAAATCTACGGGTTAAAGTTTTAGAGTTATACAAAATAGGAAATAATTTTTGGCGCCAAATTTGGCGATATTTCGGCGAAACTCGTCAATGTCGAAGACATTTGGCGAGATTTTAAGCATGAACCAAACAATGACAGATTATCGCCAAATTTGGCGATATTCCGCCAAAACTCGCCAAGAACGATAACAAATGGCGATACTTTGGGCATGGACCAAATGACTGACTATCGCCAAATTTGGCGATATTTCGCCAAAACTCGCCAAGGTCGAGGACAGACGGCGAGATTTTGGGCATGTACCAAACAATGACTGTATTATATTGAAGATGTCCATAGACATTAAGGTACTGAAATTCTTTTCGGTGGTCCTGTAAATAAACTCTCCAGTAGATTGAAACCAAAAATCGAGATGCACAACTAGATGTTACAACATTCTTATATATGAAATTTCATAATAGTTTTTGAGATTTGAGAGTTAAATATGCACACACATACACCAAAAGTCGCCAAGCTTGGCGACTTTTGGCATAGTTCTTGAGGGAGGCACGTGACCGTGGTCGGACCATTACCTAACTTATGTGGTAGGACGGTATTGTGCTTGAAATGGATGAATGCCCCTAAAATTGCTATTGACCGTAATGTATTGGAAATCTTTTGAGTGTTCCTGTAGCAGAACTATAAATGAAAAAGACACTTTTTTTAATGGAGAAATTCATTTTCTAACTCTTTACAGCATATATCACTTCTGAGTCGTTTGAAATAGCCCAATACCTCTAAAAAACGCTTTGATGAATTTCGGCCCATAGAGCGTAATGTATTTCGAATCTTTTGGGCGGTCCTGTAGATAAACTATTCAGTCGAATGGAACCGAAAGGGAAGGTGCACAACTAGATGTTACAACAATCCTAAATATAAAGTTTCAACATTCAACGCCTAACAGTTTTTGAGATATGCGAGTTTAATGAATTTCGGCCCATTGAGTGTAATGTATTTCGAATGTTTTGGGCAGTCCTGTAGATAAACTATCCAGTCGAATGGAACCAAAAGGGGAGGTGCACAACTAGATGAAAAAAAGCAAGTTGTTAAATCAACTGATCAACATGATAAAGTTATTATATCAGAACAGCAGTAGTTTTACAGATGCTCAGCTGAAGAATATTGACGCTTGTGAAAGGCCTACGAGAAGGTCCTATTCTTCTATCCAGACAGGATTTGAAAAATATTTCTGAACTTGAAGGGTCCGGGGAATTGGGAGTACTACAAGGAAGGGCGCAGAAGCGGTTTTCAAATGAAAATGCAGAAGTCGCTGTTGCCATGGAAGAGAGAGCGTCCGGTTTCCAATATTCTTCGGCAAGTGCCCGAGCGGTGTCTCGTGTTTTTCTTTTCCTTGATCTGCGGAAGGCAACGTTATGCGATCCTTTTTAAATTGATATCTATAGAAGCTTTTGTGTTTTATTGTATCCCCTTCTCACCTAGTGGTCAAAATTTGAACTGTTATTTTTTATTCTAGATTTCTTTTAAACCATGGTTCGTAGAAAGTAAAAAAAAAAAAAAGTTACGAATACAAGAATAGACTTTACAAAGGTCTAAATAAAACAGCTTTAATGATAACCACCCAGTATATTATGATCACAAACCCTATTGGAAATTATGTACTTAGGATAAGTAATTATTAAAAAGAAACACACACGCAAACGTATTCCAAAGCATTACACTAGGCAGTAACTATTTCCACTGCAGTTCAGTGTCCTTCATCATGTTAAGTTTTAAATAAAAGATTTACTGCAAGGGCTCCTTCGCCAAATACGCTCTCGTATGTGTTTTACAGGTACTGGCAAACCTCTGTACATAGACGGCACTTTAAAGCCCACAGTTGAAATAAGTACTTAAGCGATATTTCTTATTTGATTTCGTCATTCATTGACATACCAGGATGATTAAACATCCCCTATAAACAGCATTTTGCAGCCAAAACCGATGAGCAGATTGCCACCAAACTCTGCATAGGAACTGTACAAGGGATGGGCTCAAAGTAAGGTGACCATACATCCTCAATTTTCGAGGACAGTCCCCAATTTCTGTGTTTCTTTGCAATTTGTCCTCAAAATGTAAAGAAATAAAAGACAATTTTTAATTATTACATGGTTTTCTAATTAGATTATTGTTAATTATTTCATTAATTATAAAATGTCCCCAATTTTGTTTCAGAATTGGGTACAGGTCCTCAATTCTGCGCTCGAAAATATGGTCACCTTAGCTCAAGACGTTTTCTGAAAAGTGTAGTTCCAAAAAGGTCCACTAGGCCCTTCGCACGGTGAAATCAGCTCAAAAAACAGGCCAAATTAGTTAATAAATGCTCAAAAATTACTGAATAAATGTTAAAATTCTTTGTACATTTCGAATTAGATATTTCCGTTGTTAAATTTTCTGTTTTTTCAAGCAAAGTGTCACCTAGTGGACGTTTTTTTAACTTCTTGAGCGCACCACAGGTATAGTCTTCATACCAATTTTGTTGCAATCCGTTCCCCGTTTTAGCTGTAGAACCTTGTTTATAAGGAGGAGTTTAATTATAACCACCATATATACAGGGTGATTCTTGATTCATCATCAATATTCAGTATGGAGGTAGGAAATAGGAAAAGAGGACAATTTCACACAGGAAAACATGGGCGCAAACGAACGCATCATGATGTAGGGAACGTTTTATGTCAACAACTCCTATTCACGCGTTGTACAATAGCTCTTAAAATAAACTTCATTAGCGACTACGTGTTCGTACGTCTTGTTTTTCATCAACCCCATACAAAGAAGTCTAATCAACTTCTTCAACATTTCGGAAAAAATGATGCGAGTGAACAAGGAAATCTGGAACATAATGGATTGGTCGCAGTGGACCGATTTATTGGCCACCACAGTCACTTGATTTACCTCCAATAGACTTTTTTTGACAATTATGTTAGAATGTATTTTTTATCAATAAGTCTCCTATGATTTCCATAGCATTTATATTCAATTGGCGGTATTAAATAAAGCAGTCACATCTGGCAGAAATACTTTGAGAAGGTTTTTACATTTTAGTAAATAAAATTAATCGGTTATTGAGTATTTGACAAAACTATATCAGTAGTAATTCTTAATTGAAATAAATAACACACCCACTTAACAATATTCAAAACACGATCTCATTGCGACACGGTAGTTATATTGAGCGTAAGCACTGGAACAAAGCACAGGCGAGTAATATTCTGTGAACAGATGTAAGAAATTTTCGAATAAGAAAGCGAGACGCAGTGTTCGACAGTTTTATCGCACTCCAATTAAATCTTTTGAAAATAATTTTTGCAAGCGTTAACGGCTGCATCGATCGAACAAATTTCTTCTCTCTCGAGTAGGGACACTTTAAAATTCTCAAAGTACACAATTTTTGTTCGAAATTCTCGACGCGTCGTAACAGCATATCGTATACGTCCAGATGGTGCGAGTTTTTAGTTTCTCTGCGACTGGGGAACATAGATTGAGTTAATTTCGCTTCCATGAAGCGAGAATTTTGAAATTACAACTTTTAAGGACGATGCCTTTAGCGGGATAATAAAGTTTTCTCCGATTATTTTCGTAAGTGTTTGCGATAAAATGTTGATAAATAGATTGTTAAAAGAAATTGCAATCGGTGTTCACAGTAGGAAAGAGTCATTTAAATACACGGATAAATTTCATGAATCCAATACAGAGACGTTTTGCTTAAGTAACATAAAGCTAAAAAGTCTTTATGGCTAAATTTGTACAATTTAAATATTTGATTTTTAATATTAATGTTTTTAATTCTAATAATATGTCTTTTTGATAATTATAAAATGAATATTACTATTAAATTTCAAAATCACACTTGGAAATGTCTATTATGAAATTTAAATTATTCCTAAATAATAAACAAATAAAATTAATATGTTTAATATATTTTATTTCTTTCCATTCTCCCGTAAGAGCTTAATATCTCTTCCTTGGTCTAAGTAATTATAGAATGAATTATGTTTAGCTACACACACAGAAGAACAAAATAAATCCAATTTGTGCATTTGAATTTTAACACGATAAAAAATATGCTTCGATAGTTGACCGTGTGCTATAGTTAACCATATGCGCCATATGTATTAATTACAATATTAAGTATTTTGAAAATTGTATAATCCTTATGAAAGTAATTCTACAGCAATACTTTTAAAAAATACCCCCAAAAAATCTATAAAATAAATTAATGACAGGATCAAAAACATAAGCGAGTGTGACAAAAGAATTTATTCTTTTAGTTTATTTATATTTATAGTTAGTTGTTTATTGGTGGAGCACAAATCGATTTCAAGCGTAAAAAAGGAATGCTTCTGTTAAATCTTGAAACAAATGTTTTAAATCAAAATATTTTGAAACAAATTTGAGAGACAAGTACTTCTGGTGGCTATGATCGAAGCGCAATTCAGTTAACCAACATAACAGTACACGCAAGGGCAGTGTTCAAACCTTTAACACCACTTTTCTATCTCCCTCAACTTTTTATGAGGGGGGGGGGGGGATTTATTTTCAATATGCTCAGTTGGTTTAAATGAAACCTTTTCCAGCTTATTTCTTGAATTATTCTTGTTTAAAAAACGGGTTTTGACCTCTCTGTTGAATATCCCAAAAAACTAGCATGGTCAGATTAAGTCCATGGTATTGTAGACCCCAATAAAATCTTAAACAAGAAGCAGGCTGGCAAGAAGGGTTGATTCAGAATCTTACACAGTCGAGCACATGGGGTAGAAAAACTAATTGTGTCAAGAACAGATGAATTACCGCAATATTTCAGATAAGATAGAAAATACCATTCATGTTATTTTGAAATATTAAATTTTTCAGACTACCGTCAACAACCATGTTGTAAATTTTGAGATTCCCATAAATAATGTAAACATTTAAAGATTTTTTTTTTCCTACTACATTAAATATTGTGAAAAACCCTGTAGGAAAAAATTTCCTAACAAATTATTATGTGTTATTAGTAGAATAATTTCAATTGATAGTTAATCAAAGCTTACCTTTTAAAAAGTAACTTATGTTACATAACTCTTGAACAGAATATAAATAACCTCATTACGTCAGAGGCTCAAACTTTGAGAATTTGTATTTTACTCTGATAGAAATGATCAATTCGTAAGTTTTTTTCTGAAAACTAAAGAAAAATTGAAATTTTTTTCAACTCTTGTTGTTTTATCATTTGTAGAGTGAAAACAGATTTTCTTTCGAATCTCTGAAGCAACGTATTATTTGTAAACGCTCAGGAATCAAATTTTTTAAAAATCTGTTTAACCCTGAAAGTCTACCTGTGGTACAGGTGCGCCCCACACTTTTTTGTTTTTATCAATACTATCACTACTGCCTGGAGTCTAGCTCAAAATAATACTTTGAAATTGTAATTATATTATATTATTGTAGCCTAAACATAGTCATGTTTTGCTTTTTCCGTAGCGTATTTTTTGACTCTGTAAATGGCAATTTTTATTTTGGGGTACAACAGTACCCCAATGTAGCATTAATAAATGAAAAAAAAAAAAAACATTGTAGCATTCCAGGGTTAATGTATTCATACTTTAATATTTTTCATAAAATTAAATATGTAACTCTAAAACTCTGTAAGAAATTTAATTGCTAATTATATTAGTTAGAATGAAAATAACTTAAATTATTTGTATTTTATGGCTTATAACTGTATCTAAAATATTTTATTTTCCAAATTTATTTTTATGTCCAATTAATGGGTTCATGATATAAACTAGTCCCGCGGGGGACTGGGCGCTAAACTCCGTTCCCATAAGAACACGGCAAGTGAAGCAGCATCCGGCTTGGCCAGTGCTTGGGAGGGACTTACCCCTCTCCGCCCGTCCGCTGTGGAACCGTGTACGCTAATGGGAGCTGGTGCACGTAAAATCCGTCGTGGCTCCAAAGTCCTCCAAGTTGTTAAACGATACCTCTGGGGGTGCCGATTTCAGGGGGTTGGTCCCTCCTCTGGAATGGGTTAAAAATTACGGGACCCCGAGCTAAGACGGACTTCCTCCCACTGGGGCTCATTGAAATGGAAGCCGCTCCTTGCCTATATAGGGGGATCTGTCACCGCAACGCGGTTGCCAGAGGGCATTAGCAACAACAACAACAATGATATAAACTTATAAAATAGTAAAATTTAAAATTTATAAAAAACATAGCAATCACTATAATTAAAAAAATACAAAATAAATGTAACTTTTACAAATATGATAATGAATAAAATTTTCTTTATCGCTAAAGGGGAAAATTCGTGTAACCACAAATCTGTTAGCTACCTTCTTTATAAATGTACTTAAAAAGTGTTTCATTTTCCAGAATTCTAATGATATAACTTTTTATATATATTAATTAAAACACATAACAATTACTCAAATTGGTTGCCTATGAATCAAGAAATAACACAAAAATATGGAAATTTCCTAAATATACGCACTGGAACTGTTCTCACATACTTCCATTAGCAAGACAAGGAAATTCGCTAGTATGTTACTTTACTCGTTTTCCTTGTTTTAAATTACACATCTTCAGGCCGAAATTCATTACAGAAGCAATAAATCAAACCTGCGACTGTAAAATGAATTCAAAGGATCAATAAAACACTACCGGTTTATATTAGCTAATTGAATATAAAGTAAACCTTCTAAAGGTACCGCCAAGTAATTTATAACCAGGCGAAATATTAGGTAATGCGCTACATTTCCATTAATATTATACAGAAGTGTCACCTGTGGTAAAAAATGTCCTCCGTATTTGGAGAAGGAACAAGGAAAAAAAAAAGCCACATACAAAACGACACTATAACAAATGATCACATAAATAAACGAAAATGACAAATTAACGCGGATCCCTGTATACACTTAAATGGTAACATGCGTTTCTGAGCTAATGGTCTTAAGTATATAGATGTAAATGCGGGCATAAAGTACAGGGCAATAAAAAAACATCGGTCAGGGATTAGCAAATATCGATTTACATCGATGAAAGGTTAATTGATAAATAGAAGCTCGGGGGTCGGAGGGAGAGACAGGCTCCCGGCCGTAATTAAGAGAGGTGTCATGTCGTAACTAATGTGGTTTCTTTGAGGAGGGGCGTACACAAATTAAAAGTGCGATGAAAGGCTTGATTGCGTCGAGTTTGTAAATGATTTCTGCTGCTTGTTAAGCTGGTGCTGTGCTGTTTTTTTTTTTTTTTTTTTACTTTGGAAAAAATATTGATACGTTTGCAGCATTTTAAATGTGAGTCTACGTTTTTCTACGTATTATACAATTCCCTATTTAAAATACAATCTCAAAGTTTCAACTGTTGAGATTTTTTTGGCGCTTAGCTTAGAAGTTCTGTAAAGTAATACAAATTGCAATATTATTTATTCGAAATATTTAATCCTTCTTTTGGGTATTTGTATGATATCATAAAATTCTCTCCCAGTAAAAACTTTTTTCCCCTTAGGCTAACATTTTTAGGCTTAATGTTTATACAATGAAAAATTAAGAAAATATTTGTATGTAGCTACGTAAATCAGAAACTCCCAAAATTACTGGTACATTAGAAAAGCAATTAATTAATTTTTTCAAAGTAATATGCCGTCCCTTAAGCATAATCATTTCAACTGATATTTACGGTGACGCAAAAATAAACGTACCAGTATGAATATTAAATAACATTTTATATGGTGTTAAATTTAATTTTTTTTAATACGTTATAATACATGATAATTTAACTGGCCTGAACGCTAAAACCAATATCTCGTAATAAAATCTTCAGCTTTAATATTCGTGCTCTTTCTAACAAGATTTCCTTAAATTTTCTCGAAATTTCAGGAGGTATGTCAAAGATTTATTTATGCATGTTCATGATTTCATTTCGATTGTTTCCGTGATATGGCGATCGGTGTAGTCAGTAGCTTTTTTCGCAAAAAGTTTATTAAGTTAATTACACATTCCGATCGGATAGCATTAGGGCTTGGCGACTTCTTTCCAAATATGATGTAAATGCGAAATATTGCCCAAAATAGCTTCAGAAAGGAAAAAAAATACATATATTCAAACTAGATGCCCCCATATAAAGTGGCCAATAATTCCGGCCCGTTGTGGCCAAAGCCTTCCAAGGCAGCGGCCGGCCATTGGAAAAAAAAAATCGTCCTATATTAATTCTGAAGAGCCTCTGGATATATTGGCCTTTATCAAAAAACGGAAAGGGAAAAAAAAGTAAGAAAATAAGAAACACTTTCATATTTTAAATACGCACTACAGTGCTATATATTAAAAGCGTATTATAATCCATGGGTCTTCCCTATTTTCTTTTCTTATTTCATTAAGTTGGAATGTATATTATTATTCATGAGTGCGATTAAAGAAAATTAAAACTGATATTTCTAACATCCTTTTTCTGGATGTAATACATTAGAAACAGATGGAAAAAGGCTGCGCAAAAAAATGCGCAATTCGAAGTAGCAGAAGCAGGAGATAAATTGTGCCAAGCGCTAGATCACATCTTCTCAAAATCGCATACCAACCATTTTATTTTTCGCCAAATTAAAAAGTTGCACATTTAGTCTTGGAAAATTTCCAAATCCTATTTTTCTTTTGAGTATAAAACATTTCATTCCAATTCTGACTTCACATGCACACGATATTTTAATTAAAAAATAACCTTACAAATAATCTTTAAAAAAATCTTTATTCTTTTATTTTTACTTCAAGAGTCTGAATCATTTAATAAACCTGCCAAATATGATAACCTAGATATGCTAAATTCTCCCTCTCTCCACTGCAGGGTTACAATTGCAAAATGGCGAGAGCAACATAGCCTTTTGCGATTAGGTTTTTTATCGATATCTCCTGAAATAATTCGAATTTTGAAAAAATCGCTTCGAGGTATGTCGGGACTCGTCCTGTAGAATTTCCATACAAAATTTGGTAGGTCTAGGATCACCCGTCTAGGAGCTATGCGAGACTTAGACAAACTAACTAACTAACTAACGGACATTTTACAGTCTGTTTTATTTATATAGATTGAAAACAGCGCCTGGTTCATACCTTCACACAAGTATGAAAACCAGTGTTCATGAACTTGACTTTCGCTTTATTGCAGCTACATTGTTTGAGCGAAAGGCTCTTTAGCATTTCTTTTGTGTCGTTTAACAGAATGAATCACTTTTAAATATTTTCGAGATAGAAAAGTGATTTCATAAAAATACACATAAAGGACTCCTACACACTACTTGTGGAACTAATCAGTTATATAGATTGACAACGCAGTTTGTACTATAAATCACCAGTAACAGCGTGAACTAAGTGTAAAAAATCCGGTAGGTGGAGTGCACATTCGAGATGGATGTGTTTTCGTTGCCAGATTCCGTCACGCCTGTCACTAGAAGAATTTTTAATTTGAAACAACGCCATCACGCCATGATATATACTTATATCTGATATTTAAACCTAAGAGAGATTGAAATTTGTTTCTTCAGTTCTTGTCTTTCCATTTCGTAATCTATTATGAAAGGGTATTAAACCTAAATCGAATTTTTTTCAATGCACATATATATATTATAATGACATCTTAGCATGAATAACATGCAAGTGGCATCTAAATTAAAAACAACTAAATTTAACTGGAAAGCCCATAGGCAAAATACGAGAACAAGACTTTAACATTGCTGAATAATTTTTTGGCGATGTTTCAGAAAAATTGATACGGATTAGCATTAGAATCATTTCAGCCAGATTAAGTACAATCCTAATGGAAATTTCCCAATGAAGTATTTTTTTAAGTTTTAAATTTAACTTAATTTTTAGTTTTGTTCGATTTTAGGGAATATGTTGCGTGTAACAGAGGTGTAACCAGATAAAACTTTTGATGGTGGGAAGCATATGAAATATAATCATGCACATAAATATACGAAATTTCAGCGTAAATGAAAATCTGAAACTCATGCTAACTAAAAGGACAATTTCGAGGAGGAGGGGAATTTTATTTCGATATCCCCTCCCTTTCGTAAGCCCTTCATGGTTAGTATTTCAAATGAGAAATTAAGTACAGTTTTTTATGTAATACGCATTTTAGTGGCTTTTTAAAGTCGTAACTTCTTGTTAATTTAATTTCGCCGCAACACGTTTAAATTTTATCGCTACTTTACAATTTCACTTTGTCTACGCGTTAAAATATCCAATTGTAATAGCACTTTAAAAAATTAAAATTAATTAATTAATTAATAATACAGCGTCAGTTTGTTTACGCGTTTAAAAAATCAAATCGTAGTAACACTTTAAAAATTAAAATAAACAAATTAATAATACAATTTCAATTTGTCTACGCGTTTAAAAAAATCAAATTGTAATAACACTTTAAAAATTAAAAAATTAAAATAATTAATAATACAATTTCAATTTCTCGGCATGTTTAAAAAAACAAATTGTAATGACACATTTCAAATGAATAAATTAATGGTACAATTTATTTTTTTATTCTCGTGTAATGTACATTTATACATTCATCTGTTTCCTTTTTTATAGTTTGCATTCCTCTTTATTCAGATTTTTACCAATTTACTTGAATATTTTCTCATTATTCATTTTTCTCTCCGTGTTTTTCATTCCTTCATCTCCCTTCACATACCATTCTTTTTCCTCATTTTCGATTTACTCTGTCATTTTCCAGTTTTTCTTGCATTCTCCATTCGTAATGAGTGCTTTTTATAACCCCCTCTTTTTGTATGTAATGTGGGTTGGCGATTATTTTGCCTCTAAACTATGGATAACGCTTCTAACTCTGAAAACGTAATGTACAGTTAAGTTTTACACTCATGTGTATTGAATGAGATTTTCTATTCTTAAACTGTAGGGGTTTTTTTTCTTGGGGGGGTGGGGGAGAGAATAACAGAAAAGAGCATTTCAAAAAGGTTCTGTTGCAAAATACTTAGCTTTCTGGTGGCGCAGTGGAAGTACTCAAAGGTCCATGCTAAAAAGTAACACCAAGTATATCAGGGAATCCTCACCGTTGCGTCTTTCTGACAGTGGGAGGGAACTGGTTAGATCTACGTTCAAGAATATTTTTAAAAATTAAAATCGATGAGCATTAAAAAAAAAAATTAGTTTGCTACTGAGACTCGACAATTTTAATAAAACGGAAATAAATTTGGCTAAAACCATTTACATATAAAAATCAATCTTTTCTAAATACTACTTTCAAACTTAATTGAAAAATAATTAATTATAAACGTACATTATAGCTAATGAAAGATGTAAAAAAAATTGGAGGTCAGAGAACAGATTTTATACACGTCAGCCCCTCAAGAGTTTTAACACAGTTGAAAACATTTCTTTAAACTGTGATTAACTTTTAAAATATTGAATATAAAGTGTTACATTGCAACCGTATCTTTTATCCTGGCTTTAAAATTAAACTTTAAAATTCTTTTTCACAGAAACGAAAACTAGCCAAAAAAACATTCAAAAACTCATTTCCTGTATCTTAAGCATCAAGTTCCCCTTAAATAGGACATTTAGGGAGCAGAATATTGTCAACTTCTTTCAAGATATGCCTCTTTAAGCGACTAACGATTCCTGGAGCACGGCATTTCAGAATGCGGTATTTAAACGCACAATTGTCATTTATCTTGATATCAAGTCCTTGAAGCGTGTTTTTATAATGTTCAAAGAACTGCACTTTTTAAAGATGTTTCCCGTAAAAATAGCTTCCGTGTTGTAATTTATGTTATGTACGTGCTTGTTATGGAGTCACTTAATCGGATTTTTATTAAGTGCGTAATGTGTTACAATATTGACGTTGTTAGTTATCTTCCGCTTACCTAAATTTTCACTAATGGAATTTCAAATTTTAGGCGTAGATTCTTTTATCTTATACTTGCATTTATTTCATTTATCAATGACTAAATTAAAAAATATTCCAGTATATTAACGAGACACCTGATAATCTGGGTGCCGTAATTTAGCTGTTTAATGAATAATAAATCGGTAATATGGTAGGATGGTTTATAGTTGAATTTACGATAATTATCGTTAAACATTATCAGATAAGTGTGTCGTTTTTGTTTACAGTAGCTTCTACCTGAAAATAAAGTTTTCAACTTAACTTTACATACACAATGTAAGACGCTTTATACTTGAGAAGTCTATAGCTGGGATTTTTGCTCATATAAAAGGCACATATTTTGAAGATATAAACAAGAAATCTGTGCCATCCAAACACTAATACTTCCGTTATTGAAAGTTGCTGAAAAGTATCCTGTCCAATCTTAAAACAAGAATTCTCGTATTATTGAAAAGATTTTTGTTATAATCCTAGAACAAAAATCCTTACATTATTGAAAAGATGCTGAAAAGACTTTTGTCCTATCCCAAAACAAGACTTCTCATATTGTTCAAAAGACGCTTCCTCCAGCTCAAAACAAGAATTTTTATATTGTTGGAAACTTTACAAACCAAATCCCAAAGCAAACATTCTCATACTGTTGAAAAAACTGTTCCCTTTAATTCAAAACAAGAATTTTTATATATTTGGAAACATTTATCAAATCCCAAAACAAAAATTCTTACATTATTGAAAAGTCACCGAAAAGACTCTTGCCCAATCCCAAAACAAGAATGCTTAAATTATTGAAAAGATGCTAAGACTCTCATACTTTTGAAAAGACTCTTCCACCAATTCAAAACAAGAATTTTTTTTACTGTTGGAAACATTACTAACCAAATCCCAAAGCAAGAATTCTCATATTATTGAAAAGACGCTAGTTCCAATTCAAAACAAGAATATCTATATTGTTGGAAACGTGACTAACCAAATCCCAAAACATAAATTCTCATATTGTTAAAAAGATGCTTGTTTCAATTCATACCAAGAATGCTTATACTACTGGAAACATTACTATTCCAATCCAAAGTAAGAATTCTTATAGTATTGTTGAAAAAACGATTTCCTTAATTCATATCAAAAGTACTTATGTTGTTGAAAAGACAATTGATCCCTCCCAAAACAAGAATGCGTAAATTGTTAAAAGTTGTTCATAGTTAAAATTCATTTAAAACAGTTAAAATTCATTGTTGAAAAAATCTTTATGGAGAATATAGATGTATATACAGAGGATATACACGGAACCTCCTCTATTATTTCTGTAGTCGATTAAAAATAGTCCATTCACAAATTATCGTTAAACATTATCAGATAAGTGTATCGTTTTTGCTTACAGTAGTTTTTACCTTAAATAAGTTTTTAATAACTTAACTTATATAATGGAACGCAAGACACTGTATAGATGGGCAGGCTATAGCTTGGATTTTTGCTCATATAAAAAGCATGTATTTTGAAATAAGAAATAAATCTGCACCATCCAAACACTAATACTCTGTTTTTGAAATTTGCTGAAGAGTTGTTAAGAGAATGTTTTGCTGAAGAGAATGTTATATTGTTAAAAAGTAATTTGCCTCAACTCAAAATAAAAATTCATTACTATTTCAATCCAAAGTAAGAATTTTTATAGTATTGTAGGAAAATCGATTTCCTTAATTCATGTCAATAGTACTTATGTTGTTGAAAAGACGCTTGATCTATCCCAAAACAAGAATGCTTATATTGTTAAAAAGTTTTTTGCCTCAACTCAAAACAAAAATTCATTGTTGAAAAAAATCTTTATTGAGTAAATAGATGTATACACAGAGGATACGCACAGAACCTCCTCTATTATTTCTGAAGTCGATTAAAGAATTGTCCATTCACAAATTTCCAAAATGGCCATCATAAATTTGCACTGAGCTGCAAAGATTATATTATCAAAGCAATAAAGAAAATAGCTTTGATTAGTTAATTAGCTGAAACTTAAAAAGACGATTTACTTTAAAGTACTTCATCTGAATTCCTTAAAATTGGATCATAAAACTGTCGATATTCCGAATATTCAGCTTCTTTGGTCGTTACTTAGGTTTCGATTAAGAAACCACTAGATACTAGGCACTCGACCTTAAAAGCTTAAATTTCAGGCTTGCACAATCAAAAATGAGTTCTGACTCATCTAAGCAAGACACTTTGACGTACAATCATGATTTTGTTGCTGTGTTCTACAGTTTAGTAACGAGTGAAAAGTGTCACCTAGTAATTACATTCATCCTTAAAAAAAATGTGCTACAGTCACACGGACATCACTGTAATTACTGATTTACCATAAAATAATTACCGAGTCCCTCTTCTGTGACACACGCTTTTGATCCATCATATTGAAGTCGCGATGCGATTACATGCTGCATCAGTATTGAGTTATGTCACAAACAAAACAAAAAATGACACGATTATGTTACGCTTCCGACAAGAGTTACAGCAACAAGATCTCATTGAGATTGATTAGTGCTATTATAAAGCACCTGCATCGCCTAAATGCGTTCTATGATATTTTTTTTTTTTTTTTGACAAATACAAGTGAAGTTCACAGCATAGATACCCATAACAATATTAAACAAATGTTATACATTCGTTACTTTTTCTAAACTTCTATTCACCGCTTTTTAGCAATATTACACCATTTTCAGCATTGGAAGAAAATTGACATTGTTTGGTCCGTCAGCTTAAAAAATTTGAGCAAACAGTTTCAGCCAATTTAAAATTCCCAACATTGACTTTAAGTAATTGGTGATTTCCACCCAGATGGTGTAGTGGCTTAAGAACCATTCTATCACGCCACGGTTCCAGGGTTCGAATCCTGTCTTAGAAATCGATGTTAACTTGTCCGTCCCTTCATAGGGGGTAACGCTGGACGGACACTGGGAGCTCTCCGTAATAAAATGGCCAGTAATTCGAGCCTTAGTAGTCACCATGACACAGTGGTTATGTCACTTAAAATGGTAGACGGCCGAAGTGTGAAAGTCGCGGGTTCGGGTCCCATCGCGCGGCTGCCGATCTAACAGTGTGGAGTTTTGGTAGGTTTTCTCCAGATGTAACGTGAATACGCGTTAGAACCCCTTAGAAAATCCTCCTACCAAGGCACTCCCCATCCTTGGCAGATCGCCCTAACGTAGCGTTGCCGTAATCACACAAACCAAAACAATCGAGTCTTAGATGTGGCAAAATGCTTGATGAGCAAGTGCCCACCCACTGGGGAAAAAAGTAATTGGTAATTTTAAGCGACCTTATAAGAATCATTTGCACAAATATGCGGGAGGAATATTCAACAACGTATCTTAACACTTTTAGCCTTTATGTCTCTCATTAAACAAGGTCTCACTCTCGTGTGAATAACTGTTACTTCACCTAAAACAATAGATTCTTCGTTTAAGCAACTTTGCACGATATGTGTGATAAGTTCATTGGATTCACTCCAAAAATGCAGCTGCGCAATGCAATCCAAGGGAAATCTGTTTACTGAGACTAAATGGTAACCGGAGACATATTCCTTTTCTTTTTAATTAAATTATCTCTACGTTTTCTACTTACTTATCTTACTTTCTTTTCCATCAGGAGATGATTGTGATTTGTGAAAAGTGAGATATAAATACCCTTAACGAAAGAATAGAAAACCAACAAACAAAACTTCTTGGCAACACCTTTCTTGTATACAATGCACATTGTTATCTCCCAAATGAACGAGGCTAAGACAAATAAGTGTCACTGTAATCCGTTAAGCTGTTAAAAGAGAAATTAATCGGCTTGAATGGTCTGCATCCGAGGCGTAAACAGAAATAATTGAGGTGTCCGATGAGTAACAAATTAATGAATGTTTAATTTTTTGTTTCTGCTTTATAATACTCACTGAAATTTTTGTAAGCTCAGAAATGAGCAAAATTAATTAAAAACTTTGTAAAACAACGCGCATTGAAGTATACATGACAAAGGCGATCGTTTCAGTGGTACGACTGGTCGTCTACCCTTCTTCAAGTACAAAAAGGTTCCACCATCCGCACATGCAGTAAGGTTAGAACATCCTAACCTTCTTTAAGAACACTGATTGCCAACCGGTCCTTCGCGAAAATAGTAAACTAATGCACAACGACTACATAAGGAGTTCGCCAGTTTCTTTTATTTTAGAAGGGGTTCGCAAAGAAATAAAGGTTGAGAACCACTGTTCTAGAAACCCCTCTACCTTATGTAAATCCTTGAGAATAAATATCTGTACCCTGTGACTATATGTGCCAACAAGACATTACCGCATCTGGGCGTCCAAAAAGTGTAGTCCTAAGCCTCTGAACCTTTTAATCAGGCCCTGTAAACTAGGACGTGCATATAGAACTGGTATATTTTGAATGCAAGGCAGTTATAATTGAGCTGCCCCTATAAACAGAATTCTGCAGTTGTGCAGATTGCCACCAAATTTGGAATATATACTCTATACGTCATGCTCTAAGGAAGTTGTTTTTTAAGTTTAGTTCAGAAAAGTTCAACTAGATAGCACTTTGCATGATGAAAGCAGCTCAAGAAATACCGAAATTCCTTAATAAATGTTAAAAAAACTCTTGTATAAATGTTGGAATTGTACATTTCGAATCCGCCATTTCGATTATTAAATTTGGTATTTTTTCATACAAAACGCCATCTAGTGGTCAATTTTTGAACTATATTTTTTAATTCCTTATGTCCATCTTATGTTTAGTCTGCATTCCAAATTCGATTGCATTCCATTCACCCGTTATAGCTGTATAACCCTGTCTATATTGGACGTTTAATTATAACAATCCTCACGTAGGGACGTTAAACAGAAATTTGTTAAAGTAAATTCGGGGTTGGTGAAAATTGATTTTACTGAAAACTGATTTTCCAGTTTTTTCGCGATAACAGTGTACTTTCTTTACTTCGTGCAAAGAAGTAAAAATACTGCATGTGTTGTTGCTTTCAATCTTATTCAGCTTTGCGCCATTTTGGATATTAAAGCTTCAGACATGCCAAGTGTTCAATGTTCCATTTCTTTAGCTATTACGCCATCAACAATGCGATGTGTTTCGAATGCAAGGCGAAGTAAAAAAAAAAAAAAACGGAAAGGCATTTCGTTGGAAGTGAAATTAAATCTATAAGGGCCCATTTATCAACCGATTGGTTTCATTTATCAAATTAAGTTGACTGCGTGATTGGCCATTCGGAACTGGGCAAAAAAGTTGGATTTGAGTTGCACTGTTTTTGTGGTCGATCAAGATACAACTTTTTGCTTAATTGATTAACGGCGATGAATGGAGTCTGTGACGAATCGGGAACACGGATGACGTCCGGGATAATAAATGGATATCATTGGCTGTTGGAAAAAGTGCTTTTATATGTTAACGCTTTAGGGGAAGTGGAAGTTAATGCTTCCAAGCCTTTTGTAAAGTTCGGAAATTCTGACATGCATAAATTACATTTTATCAGTGAGTTTAGAGGGAAGATTTAGAACTGAATCTTTTGAAAGGGAATTTTAAAAAAATTCATCTTAAACGTTGTTAAAATTTAAAATTCTATGAAAACCATGATCATTCGTAACCAGAAATATTCAAAAAACTTTTCAACCAAATTCATGTTCTTTTATGAAATTTTTCCGCTTGAATTCCATTTTTTTCTGTTCAAATAGCATTTCTAATTAAAATAAACAAGGAACTAAAGGAATTACGTTTCATATTTATTTTATTAAATACGCATTTCAAATTTAAAAAATCCTTTTAAATCAAATTTACCTGTTCATAAAAAAATTCGTTTCAGGACATAAAAATTAAATTATGTGGCAACATGCTTCAGCCGCTTTCTTGTCTGTCTTACAGAACTAGAAGTAATAACGTAAAAGATCATTATTCTATATTTTTATTATCCAAATTTTATAAAAAAAAGAGCTTTATTTCTTCTTGAAAGGTCTATATACAAACCAACTTGGTCAATGTTCTTTATTTTCCTCTTATAGAGGTGAAACTGAACATGTCTTTCATTTTGAAGTTAAAGTTACTCTAATGTTAATAAATTAAAATATTTTCTTTTTCCTTCCACGAACTTCGTGAGGATAAGTTGCTACAAGCTCGTAATGGCCAAATAAACCTGATGAGGAGACATTCTGGTAGGGATGTATCCGCACGAATCAACTTCCATTTTTCATTTCCCCTTTAAATTGTAAATAAATAACGGGTTAAAGTGTCTCAAAAGCGGCAGATGGAGGGCAAACCGTTTGTTATTCAATGTTGGGAGATAAGCGCTAAGTGCGTAACACTAGACTGAGTGTATCCGGTAAATTTGTTTTGACAGCCATCCAAAGACACTACTTATAAACATAGTCTTGCGCTCGAGCCTTACAGGACTTGAAACATAAATTTAGGCTTCTTTGCTAATTTCTTTTTTTCTCTCGGGTGAAATATAATGTCCTAGAGGTGAAAATAACGATAAAGGCAAGAGGTCGTTGTTTCAAAAAAGGGGATTATTCTTTTCAGTGAAAATCCGGGTTGCGGTATACTTTCTAACATAGTTGCGGAAGGTTTGTGACATCAGTTTTTCTCTTATCATACGTTTGTCTGTACATGTCAGTATGCTCTAACTTCGAGAAATTAGAGTTAGATAAAATTTATACTTGTTATTCTTTTTCACTAACGTAGCATACACTGTACTGAAACTGACGTTTGAAATAGTAGGTCCTAAACAAAGTTAGGGCTGTACAAATATTTTTACGAAAATAATATTCTGTACAAAATAAAATTATATATTCATCTCGACCATCACTATCTTACCACATGAACCGGTTCAACAGTAGAAGATTAAATATGGTCTACTACAAATTACAATAGCCACGCACGTGACGTCTCTGACATCCTATGCGTGGCAAATTTCCTAATGGTGTTGTTATAGTTGTAGTAAAACTAAATTAATACGGCACTTAGTTTTGCAACAATAAGTACCCGTATCATTACCAGTTGTTTGCACATCATTTATAAATATATCAAAATAAGAATTCTGATACATTCAGGTCTGTGTCCGGTTGCTGTCCATATGTTCATGATTAAAGTTCAGCAATAAGACGATACAGGGTGTTTTCTTCTTGATAATGATATACATAACCACCGTAGGTTTTTTTTTTACAGAGACAAATAAAATAATTTTATTTCACAATTTTCTGTCGACTGTTATTGAGGTGATTCGTTTACAATGGCATTTTCTTACTCGCTATAATTATTTACTGCGCAATACTTCATGTAGAAAAAACGCCATTCGTATGTCCTTTCTAATCCAGACATTCCAACAGTTTGCCTACCTTGTTTCGATAGATCGATAACTCTTGAAACTTTCTCAACCAGAATATTTCCCTTCGTGTGGGCGCAGGCCACACGATTCTCCTCCAGCGCAGATGATTTAGTAGTAGCAATCGTTCCTTCTTTTTTTTTTTAACACTTTAACGCGCAATGTTCCCGCTCTGGGAACACCAAACTCTGACGTTTTGACTGTTTCCAGTCACGAAGAATAGATTTGATTTCTATAAAAATAGTTGCGGGTGACATAGCTCCACGAGAACACTTTACTTTTTAGCACGTCATTTCCCGTCAAAAAAATTGTGTCACGATTATTTTTAACAGCACTGTCATCTGCTGAAAAATGGAAGAATGCGAGAACAGCTGAATAGATTGCCCAATGCTGAAAAAAGGGCTGCCGTTACCATCGCTCGACTTAACTACCAGCAAGATGGCGGACGATCGAAACGTTCATCGCGTGCCATAGATCCTTAGATGGTCCATAGATGCCATAGATCCTAGACAGAGACCCTTTTTTGACGACTATGACAGCTGCACAGCCAGCTGTCGTCAAAAAAGGGTCTGTAGATCTGTGGCACGCTATGAACGTTTCGATCGTTCGGCATCTTGCTGGTAGTTAAGTCGAGCGATGGCAACGGCATCCCTTTTTTCAGCATTGGGAAAAGGTTGCGCCTCAAAGGATTAAAAAGAAAGACGATTACCCAATTTTACTGTGTACCTAATTTTAAAGTGATGACATTAAATTATTATCCCTTCTCTGCACCATTTTCAACGAAATAACATTTTTCACTCTAGATTCCCATGCGGATAGAGTAGGTGCAGCCAGTTCGTAATGACAAACATTATACGGGTGAGGACACTCCCTGGCACTGTTCCGCAAGAAACAACTACCATTTTTCATTTCCCCTTTAAATTGTAAATAAATAACGGGTTAAAATGTCTCAAAAGCGGCAGATGGAGAGCAAAACCGCTTCGTTATTCAGTTTTTTGAGGGGAGATAAGCGCTAAGTGCGTAACCCTAGACCTAGTGTATCCGGTAAATTTGTTTTGACAGACATCCAAAGATACGATAAACACACCATCGGGAGTCTGCTGCTCCCGATACCAGCGGGACCAGAAATGTAAATTTAGGCTTCTGCGTAAAAACATTTAGAAAAAAATAAATGTAATGATTCTGAACGGAAATGTGTACATAGAAAGGATGCATGGAAGCAGTAGTCGATTCAAAAGTATAAAAGTAAAAAGTAAAAGTACAGGTTATTCTTCCGGTGTATCTATAGGATGAAATTTTCTTTACAGAGGAGGGAGACAGGAAAGCAATGTAATGTATTCGTCTATCAATATTCAGCCCAGCTAATAATTTGAAACTTGGCATGTATGTAATCTCTGTAAAACACGTGCGAATAAGAGAAGATTTTTCAGTATTCGAACCATAAGAGGAAAGGGCGCCAAAACGTTATTTCTTTTCACATATCACCAAAAAAAAGATCCATAAAATTCTTTCTGTAAAACGTAACACGCACGAATGCCTGAAAATTAATTTTAGAAAATTTTGAAATTCGTTCTAAAAGACGGGTGAGCGGTCACTCTCTTCCTTTTTCATGTAGCTTTCTAGAAAAAAAAAGGCCAGTTATCTATGAAAATTTCGCTCCAAACTGCAACAAATATGAATACACTATTTAGGTACGACTGCTTTGTCATCAAAACTCTGTTCAAACTGTATTTGCTTGACTTTTGCTTTTTATTGCGTATTTGCTTTATTATTTGCTACACGGATTTTCCCCGACTTCAATTATTTTGGCTTTTTCTAACGATTTTGCTATTTCTCTGATTTGTCCTGAACAAAATTCCATTTCCCCGACTCTCCAACGTTAAGTTCCGTAGGAACCCTAAAAAGCCACATACTTAACAACATTTCTTTTTACTTCGTCGTTACACATTTCTAGTCATCAGCTTCTAACAATAAACTAAATCTTTTTACTCGATAATTGATACTGAATAATGAGCCTTTCAGATTCTGTCTCGTGTTGCAGTTGCTTGAAGAAGTTCGTTATGTATGCTTAACATCCCTCTGGACCATGAGACGGCTTGAATTGCCTCGATTCGTTATGGGTCAAGTGTGGAACCTGAGACGGCTTTATTTCGCATCTCTCTCGCACAAAGCATTCCTTGTGCACAGCTAAATACCGTGGAAATTTTAATTGCCTTTCGAGAAGATAGGGTTGTAAATATTGATTAGGTTTGGTAGTTAAAAGTACGGAAGATTATAGCAGCAACCAGTTGACGTATTGGGGATTTTACCTCCATGCAAAACATAACCGGTGCGGCAAAAAATGGGTTAAAGTCTGAACTAAACAGGATTAAAGAGTCTCTTTGTTTTAATCAGAATTAATTATTTTTATTAAAATCATTTTTACAAGGGATTTTGGTTAAATAAATCTTTTGTGAATAATGAATAGTTAATTATTGTCATATCGTGTAAGTGAAGATTTGCCGAATGAATTGTAAAAAGTTAAAGTTAAACTGACAAAAGTGTTGCCCATTTCTTTAATCATTGTGCATTGATACAAGTTTATTGCCAATAAAGTAAATGCTTTTTACAGCAGCGCATTATTCCTCACAAAACGACAATCTTTTAATGATCAATCCAAACGACAAAAAGAAGCTCTTGTTAAGTAATACTGTTGTATTATCAATTACTACATTTTTAGTTTTATTACCCTATCTTTTAGATTTCAAAAAATGAAACGAAATCAGTTTTTCATTTCAACAAAATGAAAATGTTTCTGAAATAAGCACCGAAACAGCTTTACTTTATCCTTCAATATTCATTTTATGTTACTATTAAAAAAGAACTTAATAGCATACAAACAAACAAAAAAATCCTGGTTTTAATGGTACTTTATTATGTTGATGATCAACAAAATTGATCTTGAGAGTTCATAAATCTACGCATCGTACATGCATGCACAAGTCTAGCACACAGTGTTCGTATAAGAAGATAGAATATGCAGCAACCCATTATTATACACCACTACCGTACTTAATTACTGAGTTTGTTCTAAATGTAGGCACTGTGTATTTTTAAATTCTCAAACTCTTGGTGTCGCCTTTCAGTAAAATGTTTAAAGCCTTTCTCAAACCATTCCTTAAAAACACAGTCTGGATAATGCTAAGTTCGGGGACAGAGCTCCCAGAAATAAGAGAGTTGAAGTAGCAATTAGTTAAATTACCTGTCCCTTCAAATGTATCCCAACATTTCAACCACAGACACTTCGTGGAAACTCTCGCGGGAGGTTCTTTTTTATTTTTTACCTCCGTCTTCCAGTTTATGCTGACTTTTAAAGACGGTAACAGTGTCTTGTCGTCATTTCTGCTGCTTCAGTGACTTTCTGTTCCAGAGAAATCGAGTTGCAAAGGATCTTAAATGGAACGAACCTCTGAGGAGGAGAAAAAAAAAAGCATTTTTTTTTTTTCATTTTCGAATTAGGAAAGTTAATAGTGGGTTTGAATGCTATTTTAGCTCATTTCTTGAACTTACGAATGTTACGAACTTACTCTCTTGAACGAAGTTTTTTAACTTACATTCTTGCAAACACCGGGTTTTTGTAGG
This sequence comes from Cheiracanthium punctorium, assembly GCA_038373885.1. Taxonomy (NCBI): domain Eukaryota; kingdom Metazoa; phylum Arthropoda; class Arachnida; order Araneae; family Cheiracanthiidae; genus Cheiracanthium; species Cheiracanthium punctorium. The sequence goes on from JAWZYV010005235.1 coordinate 591,364, forward strand.
TGCTTAGTGATTTTTTTTTACAGTTTTTTTTTTTTTTTTTTTTTTTTTTGTAAAATACATAAAACAGATGCAGAAGACTCCCTATAACACGTATTCATGTAAGACGGAAATTTGAGATCTTTTTCCTATAATACGCTCAAAAAAAGCTTGTCCAACACGGTAAGTGAATGAGACAAATGTTTCTGTATTGTCTGTTAACACTGTTGATGATGCTCATGTGTTTGTACAATGAAAGTGACTCCTACAACACGGATTCATAAAGCACGGAACGTATCTACCGTGATATGAGGAGGTCTAGTGTACTTGATTCTTATCTCTGTAAGACACAGAAATGCAGGATATAGAATGAAGAAATACTATACTGTTCTGAAGTATAAATCTTAAGATTTTACCTAAACTCACATAGATGGGAACTTGTAATTAACAACCAATGATTTTAAATTTACAGTGAAAGCTGTGAAATCTATATAAGAACACGAAAACGCCTATCGTCATATCAATGGATATTTGTTGAGCTTTCACAATTCTTCAATCACAGATAATGTACTAAATCCACAAATGAGCGTCGTCTTCTTTTCAATTGTCACAGGTTTTACTAGCACGAAGAGTTTACAGATTTTTCCTCTATTAATACATTTCTGGGGTGTACCAGGATCTCAGCACTTTGTCGAAACATGCCAGAAATCATCACAGTAAATGGAATGTCGAACATACTAACATCAGTAAAATGACAGAAATGTAACCCAAAGTATTTGGAGAGGGACGACAGACAAGACGACACAGAAATTTGCAGTTATGCGCGAGACCATACAGGCTCGTTTCTCGTTACTGTATAGGGATTTTGCTATACGAAGCAAAACTTTGCTGCTATTTTGCGAGACGAGCCGGCCTTGTTTTTTGTCTCGCGTCCATCCATACACAGATAATCCTTGATGGTAAAATTATGTGCTCTGCTACTTTAAACTAATCATCCATTTGATGCTTGAATGGTACTTTATCATAAAGTTCTTGATTTTGACAATTTATATTCTCGTTCGTGGCGAACTGAGAAAAAGACAGAGTATGCATTAATTAACTGTAAACGTTTCGATGGTATAAATACAGGGTGTTTCACGAAGAGCCCCTAACTTTGAAAATGAATAACTCAAAAACGGTGATAGATAGAAGCATGAAGCAAAATGTAAATTAAATGAAAATCCCGTAAGAATTTAATACAGAAGATGCAAAATTTTAGCTACGAATAGCCCCGATAGATGGCTCTATAAGCAGTAATATGGGTGTCAGAAAGAGAGCAGCCCAAACGATAAGTTTAGGCAATGGAGCGGTCATGTGTGTGACAAATGTGGATTTTCTTAAATCTTTATTTAACCGCTTGCAGCGCCATCTATCGATGCAAACTGTAAGTAAAATTTTGAAGCTTCTGTATCAAATTCTTAGGGGGGGGGGGTTATAGTCGTACCACTGGTTCATGCTTCTATCAATCACCGTTTCTGAGTTATTTATTTTCAAAGTTAGGAATCCTTCGTGAAATACCCTGTATATCTTGTAATTTAAAAATGTTTAAAAATTAGATTCTATGATTTACAGTCGGTATTTAAATTATTATGAACTTTGCATCAGGCCTTATAGATTCCAGAAAATTTTCCAAACGGAACGTTTATGCTTAGTAGCTTTCTTTCTATTTACTTAAATTTAAAATTTTGAAGACATTTCCTGCATGTTTCTTTCCTATGAATTGATCACAACAATTTCCTTTAGTTTGCATAATAGTTTTCCAATGCAAATGCTAATACATTAAGGTCAAGGGACAAAGATCAGCGTTCTACGGTTAGTAATGGCGGCACGTTCTTTATGATTCATTTCTTCCAACCTCCATTAGATATCAAACAATTATGTAAAAACGTGCAGTCAGCTACCACTTATTTTTAAAATAGCTATTTGCCGTAATAAAATTCCCTCGTACACTTTCAGAGACTAATGTTCTGTTTCTGGCACGTTTGGAGCAGAATAGTCTTTATTCTAATTACAACAATTTGTTTATTGTTTGGTAAATTTTGTTCGTGATAAATTAACCTTTTTGTACGGCTGAGACGTATGCATAGCACCGTTCACTGACCCCCAACTATCACTGATTACACCTAAATTTAATTGTTAAATTAAGTTTGTTTATCTTAAGTCATTTGTCAACTCTAAAGTTAAAATGAACTATTTTAGTTTGTAGTGTGATTTTCTACTTACAATAATTGATTTTATTTCATTTACTTTTTTTGCAGTATTTATCCTTTGTGGGCCAAATTAATTTGTTTCATTAAAAAAAAAAAGGTTTGAAACTTTTGTACGTTGTATTAGAATAATTTTGCATTAAGTAATGTTTTTATGTTTTAATAACACCTCATATTAGATCAAATATTAAAGTACAAGTAATTAACTTCCTCACTGGGAAGTTATAATAGATTTATGATCTCTTAATGAATTTTACTGATGCGGCTTTAAAATCCCGTCTGCTAATAAAGGTTTAAAATAACCAAAATTCAGTAGTGTACTCATGAGTTTTTAAAGGAGCGAATTATCCTTCTGTTTCATTTGTAACCTTCAATTCACGAGGTTTTGCTCCCATTGTTAGGAAGACATATTACATTAATCGTCGCAAAGATGCAACGATTAACACGCCTTTCTGCGTCCAGCTATGTTTTTCAGTATTGGTCTATATTTGTCCATCATTGGCGTCGCTAACGCCAGGGATTTTTTCGGAGACCCTTTCTGGAAAGAACGCTTGGAACATAAAGCAGTCTTTGCGTCTTTTCAAAGATAGGAGAGAACAAATTAGAGTACATTGAAGTCGATCCTCCAAATTACAGCATGAACTTGATGATAAAATGGCGATTTATCATATTAGACGCAATAACGCATCGCTTAGATAAACTGACCTAAGCACTCCTACTTGAAAATTTATTCTCAAACCGTACATGCAGTGACACACACAAATGCACATCTACAAACTTATCTACTTTTGGCGAAATACAGGCAAATTTTGAGCCCAAAATAAGTTCACAAACATTTATTTTTAAATTGTGGGCACTTTGCCATCAGTCATTCACCATTACTGTAAGGACCGAAGTATTGGCCATTTCATTATAAGGGCACTCAGTGGGCGTCCAACCTCACCAGCTATGAAGGGACGAACCAGTTAACACCAAAGCCCAAGATGGAAATCGAACCCGGACTCAAAGTGTGATAGAATGGTTCTGCAGCCACTAACACCAGTTGCGAGGCCGTTTTCAAAACTGAACCCAGTGTAGTGATATCCCCTGTATTTGGCGAGAGTCGCCAAACCTTAATGATGTTAGAGTATCATATCTCAGTTTCAAATGAAAAAAAGTTTATATAAAGTGCATCAGAAATGTGTTCAATTCAACAGGCTTACCAGAAAGTAATGTGGTGTCCTCAACGGATTTTTTTTTTTCAAGGCACATTGTTCAAGGAAGAGGATTTTTTGTAAATTAGTGTTTAGTGTTATGGCAAGCCTACAGGAGGGACATCGTAGTGGGCATACTTAGGGGGTGGAAGGTGCGGGGGTCTTTTTAATGGATTCTAACGCGTATTCACGTTATATCTGGAGAAGACCACCCCAGACTGTTTGATCGACAGCTGCGCAATAAGGCCGAACCCCGAGAATCTACCATTGTCTAATCCATTTGGGCATAGTTGAGCATTTCTGTAAACTAGAGAATTTTTCTGTTTCGCATTGAAAAAAAAAATTATTCAGATACATACATTTTTGGGCTATTTTGGATTTGGAAGATTTTCTGTAAAGAAACAACAAATAAAATTTAGTAGAATACGATCTAGAATTCTTAAAAGAATAAGTTGCAAATATACTTCAATTTAAAAAAGTAAGTCTGGAAACATAAATTAAAGTAATTATGAATTCGAAACAAAAAAGCAACGAGAAATCTGACTCTTTATGCTCATTTTCAATACTTTTAATGGATATGAAATTACTTTTCGCCATTACCGCCAATATCTCTTTGGGTGAAATGGCGGCTCATTATTAACTTCCAGCGAAGCTATTAAGGCCTGTCCAACAATATTGACAAGAAAAGCTGTCAGATACCCGACTGCAATAATTGATAGTGATGTATGGCTAGCTTTGAAGTGTAATTGCTGTTTTGTAAACGAAGACAGTGCGGGGAAGGCACAGACGTCACTCAAACGGAGCCCCTTGTGTAATTATTTGCATAAGTTGTGTGCCAAATTAACTGCAGCTGAGAGTAGATTGATTCCGTGCAAGAGTACTGCAGATGACTATTGACGTTTCAGGCACTGTTGATTCGCAGTTGATACAGCCAAGTTAGGCTCTCTTGAACGTAGAGAAGTTGCACTTTTTGCCCTAACTAAACACTTTTAAATCAGTGCATGAAATGTTATTGCAAGCGCAGTTTGCGTAGCTGTTTTAATTATTTTTTCGTGTTTCAGACTTTGACATTTTTTCGTCATAAATATAATGTTTGTATTTAAATGAAATTTATTTATGTGAAGCAAATGTATACCTTGGTCGTCGACGAATTTTCAAGTTTCGATTTCTTTTTGAAGAGTTTTGATTAAAGAAGTTTTATTAAAGCAATAATTATGTAAAAACTTTTCATTTTTATCTGAATTTACTTTTCAGTGAAAAAACACTTGTCATTGTACCTTCGTTATTACATCTATATAAGCTGATGGATTAAACTAGACTCACAGGTACTTTTCATTTTCATGTATTATAGATTTTCTTCTTTTCTCTGAAGCAGTAAAAACATAATTTTTCAGGGGAATTACGTCTAAGATTAATATATTAATAAAATCTAAAGCCACTTTTTTATGCTTGCACGGGCAGGAACTTCCTACTCTTTCAGCTGTACTGTTTACAGGAGAGCCTAATTATTCCTTTTCATCAAGAAATTTTGATGGTCATTTGTCCCAGTTAAAAATCCTTTTACTTTGCCAGCTGCGTCAAAAAAGGGTCTCTAGATCTGCGGCACGCGATGAACGTTTCGATCGTCCGCCATCTTGCTGGTAGTTAAGTCGAGCGATGGCAAAGGCTGCCCTTTTTTCAGTATTGGGCAATCTATCCAGCTGTTCCTCGCATTCTTCCATTTTTCAGCAGATGTCAGTGCTGTTAAAAATAATCGTGACCATTTTTTTTACGGGAAATGACGTGCTAAAATGTAAAACTAGCTATGTCACCGGAAACTATTTTTATAGAAATCAAATCTATCCTTCGTGAATGGCAACAGTCAAAACGTCAGAGTTCGGTGTTCCCAGAGCGGGAACACTGCGCGTTAAAGGCTTAAACTGAAGGTTTTTTTTAATAAATAATGTTTCAATCCTTTTTTTTTTGTGTGTGTGTGTATGCGTGTGTGAAATGAACAGAGGTACCTCGAACAATCTAATATGTGTCATGTCATCTGGAAGACTTTTAATTTCATAATATATAGGAGCATCTTAGAAGATTGATCAAAAAGAATGTCTTCTCACAACATGGAATTTAAAATCCGCAAACTTACTTAGTTGAAGCTATATCCGTTCTGTAGAAAAGCCTCCAATTGGTGATTCGTTCTATAAGAGAAAATTATTGGCCCGTTTTAAAACTCATAACTTTAACTGGGGGAAAAAAACTGGCTACTGAAAGGTATTCATTTCTGATAGTACTGTTTAATTAGCCATACCATTCCAGCTTTGACATTAAGATCTTTAAAAAACTATCAGTGACAAAATTATTTTATTTAAATTTAATGATGAAAACGACATTACTTTCCGGTATACCCAATATTCCTTCAAGAAAATGATTTATTCGGGGACATTTACCACCTTTTTTTAATAAATCTTTAACAACGTATCACATCCTTCATTTTATCAAAATTCCAGCAAAAATGTGGGAAATGTAATATGCATCCTTTTTTTAAATAAAAATTTTTCAAAGACTAAAAATAACAAGGAAACAATCCGATAAAAATCACTGACTGACAGAAATATGCTACTTCTTCCGAAAGTTTGAGTTCCCAGATCTTATGTAAGATACACAAGAGAATAACTCCATATCGAATTTTATCTCTTGTTACAGACTCCACACTGTTTATGGCAGCATCCAGAATAGCAGCGATATTCGTAACACACTGGCAAGCTTTTATTCTTTTATTGCATTAAATGTGAAAAACTTTTCTTTTCGTAAAAAAAAAAAAAACTGCCATTCACGTTGAATTTGCAATCCACATATGGCATATAAAAATAAACAAATGCGGTGAAGATTTAGCCATTATTAATAAGTTATTACAGCAGAAAGAATAACAACAACATTCGGGACACACTGGCAAGTTTTTCTTCCCTTACGGCATTAAATGTGAAAAACTTTTTTTTTCATAAAAAAAGCTGTCATTCACGTTGAATTTGTAACCCACATATGGTATATAAAACTGAATATGCGCGATGACGATTTAACCATTATTAATAATTTAATTAACACCGCAACCCTTTTCCAAATGCTGAAAAAAGGGCAGCTGTTGCCATCGCTCGACTTAACTACCAGCACGATAGCGGACGATCGAAACGTTCATCGCGTGCCACAGATCTAGGGACCCTTTTTTAACGACAGCTGACTGTGCCCGCGCACAGCCAGCTGTCGTCAAAAAAGAGTCTTAGATCTGTGGCACGCGATGAATGTTTCGATCGTCCGCCATCTTGCTGGAGTTAAGTCCAGCGATGGCAACGACTGCCCCTTTTCCAGCATTGGGCAATCTATCCAGCTGTTCTCGCATTCTTCCATTTTTCAGCAGATGCTAGTGCTGTTAAAAATAATCGTGACAATTTTTTGACAGGAAATGACGTGCTAAAAAGTAAAGGATTCTCGTGGAGCTATGTCACCCGCGTACTATTTTTATAGAAATCAAATCTATTCTTCGTGACTGGCAGCAGTCAAAACGTCAGAGTTTGGTGTTCCCAGAGCAGGAACACTGCGCGTTAAAGGTTTAAAAATTGAATTCGGATGAAATCTTAGTTTCAAAACTGCTTTAGCTTTTCAAGTTGATTTATTGTACTTTATTTTTTGTTGTTGTTGTTGTTTCTGATGCCCCCTGACAGCCGCAAACGGCTGGGCCAGATACCCCCTAGGAAAGGAGGCGATGGGCAGAACGGATGCCCTTCCATTTTTAGGGCCCCAGTGGGAGGAACTACGATTTTACCCGTGGTCCCCTAATTTTGAATTAATTCCAGAGGTGGGACCAACCCTCTGAAATCGGCACCGCCAGAGGTATCGTTTAACAACTTGGAGGACATTGGATCCACGACAGATTTTACATGCACCAGCTCCCATTAGCGTACACGGTCCCACAGTAGTCGAGCCGAGAGGAAGTGGACCCTTCCAAGCACTGGCCAAGCCGGATGCTGCTTCACTTGCCGTGTTCCAACGGGAACGGAGTTTAGCGCCCAGACCACTGCGGGACTTTCTTTTTTTTTTCTTAGTACGTGAGTACGGAGCTCATTTTAGTGTGTTTTGTTTTGAAGTTTAATATGTCACATCGTTGATATAACCGACATTTTTAAACACATAGGATGGTATGAAAAATTGGATAATATTCTATGTTTTACAAACCAATTTTTTAAAAGAATTAATTCGAAGCTTAATGCCGTTTAACAATACTTTAACACTCTATACGGATACATTAAGTTTGTGCGCAAACGCCATTTAAACTGTTTAAACGATGTATGTTCGCATAACTTAGTAGAAACTTTTGTGACAAAGACTCGACATTACTAAGACGCAAATGCAAACTGAATAAAGTTTTAATTTGATTGGCGAAGACTGTAAAAGAATGTTTAAAATGTTCATTTTTCATCTGTAGCTCCAAGAAACATTCTCGTTTTAAAACACTTTGAACAAGTGACTTACATCTAACAACGTTTTCTGATTGTCATCAGTTGTCGATCAAGCAAGGCCCTGCAGGGTGGTAAAGAAATGGCGTTCGAACTACTATTCAAGAAAAAATGATACCGTTATTTGCTCAATATATAAAATGCGCAATATTTCAAATTGCAATATATTTTAGGGGAATGTTGCACAGCACACAACTGTTCATTTTCACACAAAAAAAAAGGATGTTGGCAAAACATTCATTTTGCGATTAAAACAGAGTAACTCCGAGGTTTAACCCTTTAACGCGCAGTGTTCCCGCACTGGGAACACCAAACTCTGACGTTTTGACTGCTGCCATTCACGAAGAATAGATTGGATTTCTATAAAAAATAGTTTCCGGTGACATAGCTCCACAAGAATCCTTTACTTTTTAGCACGTCACTTCCCGTAAAAATTAAATGGTCACGATTATTTTTAACAGCACTGACATCTGCTGAAAAATGCACGAATGCGAGAACAGCTGGATAGATTACGCGATGCTGAAAAAAGGGCAGGCGTTGCCATCACTGGACTTAACTACCAGCAAGATGGCGGACGATCAAAACATTCATCGCGTGCCACAGATCTAGAGACTCTTTTTTGACGACAGCTGGCTGTGCGCGGGCACAGTCAACTGTCGTTAAAAAAGGGTCCCTAGATCTGTGGCACGCGATGAACGTTTCGATCGTCCGCTATCATGCTGGTAGTTA